>CM067364.1:56972209-57074959 GCA_034401795.1 Chaetoderma sp. LZ-2023a | reverse complement strand
ATGATGTATGACTTTCATAATATTATGAAATTAGTTCTTTATATAAACACCTTAAAGTGCGTTGTATCAGATCCCAATAGTAAATTAATGCTGTTTGCGCGTCGGCTATCGCCTTTACCAGCCAGAAGTGGTATGCGCCATGCATTCTGGGAAGGTATTTCCCCAAAATACGTGAATGTGGGAAAGGTCTGTTAGGCTCACTCCATATGGTCTATGTGCTATCAGAATGTATACAGGTTTCGAGCATCATACGCACGCACGCCGCGTGAAACATGATATGGGTCCACTATATTATTTTATCTAATGTAGATAATAATTCTGAGCGCATGCCAATGGACCTTTCCACTGTATCCATCCGCCATAATCAACTGCGTGACGTATAGAATGGCATCACAATCTATGCGATCATTATGACATCATGAATGACGTAGCTAAGTACGTAATGAACGCATAGTTGAAGTCGGCCTATGTGTTGTTGTATGACTTGTATGTCTTTACTATTTAATAAATATCCTGTTGAATATTTTGAAACTAATTTGACTAGACCCAGGGAGTTCAGAAATAGATCGATCCCAATGCGAGCTAGGTGTGGGCGGAGCTTAGCTACAGATGGGCTGGGCTTAGCTAAAAATGGGACGGTCCATTACTTGCTGGACTCCACATCATTCAAGACTTCTTGTTAATCGTGTGCATTTCCGCAGGAAAGGCGATTTGCGCTGTACAAGGTTGTGGCAATGGCGGGTCCAAGCGTAACCAGTGCAAAGCTTCACTCTTTGACTCATTTCACGTTCCAAGAATGGAACAGGCCAGTGTGTTTGCGACCTTCCATTTGTTTTCAATCCATATCCAGCTGAGCTTAAAGATCATGATGGGCGAAAGAAATGGATACAGCTAGCTAACAGAATGGACCAACGGTTGGTGAAAATTTGGAAACCTCAAAGGTATTCAAGGGGGAAATTAGACGCCCAGAGAAGCCATTTCCTGCAATCTGAGTGATAATTCAGCCATTAAAAGTGTGTATGGCGCATGGCTGTAATTGATTACAGTGACAATTTTGGACATGTCAATAAAATAACCATATGAAATATTGTCATGAACATTTTATGTGGGGTGTGGGTTGGGGGTATGTTTTCTTGGAGTTGCATTTGTAGATGCCAAAAAAGCAAATGCCACTTCAAGAATCCGCCTCGCATTTGACAAACCCCACACACCCGCAACCCCACATAAAATTTTCATGATAATATTTCATATGGTTATTTGGCAGTGAAATGCGCATTAAAAAGGAGAATGTTATAGCAGCCCGTAAGAAATTCAATACCGACGATAGTAAGGCACGAAACGAAACAAATCTTAACATACGATGATTTAATTCCATATATATAAATTTAATAAAAAATTTTGAGTTGTGAATTTGAATTAGGAACTTGTGCCTCTATTGCAATTTCATAAATATGCAGTCCAGGAGATTGTTTTTTTTTTTAAATTTACCTCTGGAATGGCTGGCTCAATTATCCAGGCAGTCATTCAAGTGGTAAATTGTAGCTCGCGGGGGGGGGGGGGGGGGGGTACGCGCTGGTCTGCCATGTCGCTCCACTCCACCGCATCGCATGTGCATGATGCGTGGGAGGGCTGGTTAGCTGCCGTTCTCAAGGTTGCAGATCCCCTATCATGTCACTCCGGAAGGTACAAAGACTGGCATCTAGAGCTGGTGGAACGTTAATGTTCCAGTGGGGCCGTGCGCCCAATGCCGCCAAGATTGACCTGCACGGTCTCGTCCCAACTGTTGGTTTCACTGGTATGACGGTCCATTCTAATTTAGAAACACGGACACGATGATATAATTAAATAGTCGCAAATAATATATTATACAAACAATATCACTAGTTTGACAGTAATGAGCAAAAAATACAGTACATAAAGCCATCCGGTGTTCTTTCTACTGGTCTCGCTGAAGGTACCACACATATCCTTAAATCCGCAAAGGTATCCCCGCAAGGAAGCATCACGACGAGGCCACTTGGTAGTTTAATAAAAACTAATTACACCCCTGACACACATACACAAAAAATGTTGTTGTTGCGAGAGGAAAGTGCCTCGCGCAGGCCTCCGTCACAGGAAAATGCCTTCAACGCCGAAGCAGAGGAAAAAAGCTGGCAAAAAGGGCCACTCTTTTGTTCAACCAGAAAATTCTAAGTGCTGGTCAATGCTAGTGAAGCCATAATTAATGTCATGCACACTGGTTTACGTGAAGACAGGACGAATGATTTCCGAAGAATTCACAGGTCTTAGTCTTTTGTAGGTCCAAAGTTACTGTATTGGTAGTTGCCACTTTAGTTATGCGGGCCTTCTGCTACATTCTAACCTGTCATTTGGTTATTAGATATGTGTACAAGCTTTGACCACAAGAGGCAGGGATTCATATCTAACTTTTAGACGTGTTCATCTAACAGGCGAAGATGCTCAGCTTCCCGTAGGTCGCCCTGCATAGCATCTCCTCCAAAAGATAGCGTGCATACACGCTACGGAGCAATAGCTCCGGAATCAAATAACAATCTGGTCACCATTGTCCCACAACCACAGATAACATCACTAGGACAAGTTTACAGTCCACAGAAGCAATTTTAGAAAGTGCTATATCATTTATGGTGGGGAGAAAGAGACGGATATACATCGCCAGTCTCCTTCCCGTGAAGGTGTGGTGGATTCTAAGACCTCACCCAGACACTACAACGAATTGCATGGAGATCCGCATCTCATCCGTCACCGCGTGCTATGGAATTAACGTTTTACCTGTCATTGGGGTTAATTTCCAGAATGCCCAGAGATGCACTGCAGGCCGGTGTCACAATATAATTACTTTCTTTGTGCAGTGCTTTCTTCATTGGTGGGGGAGTTTAACTAACTAGTATCTGAAGATACAGGGGGCGGTGTGTGTAAATCGGCACTTTAGCTATCACCGCTCTGAAACCTCCGATAGTTTCCCAGAGTCGGATCCTGCTAATGCGTCGATGGGAAATCCAAACAATTATTAAGCCCTGCGGCTGTTGGATCGTGGAAAGAGACAATTACTCGATATTAATAAGAGGCCCTAAGGTAACTGGCCAATTTTACACAACCTAGCCGGTGCGTGGTGCTACATTGCCACTACAACTGGAAAAGAAGCGTACACTAGGCGCCTCTTGAGGAGAAATTGTCCCTAACTACTTTAAACCTATCCTATCGAGCTAGAATAGCCAGGTTTAGTCGGTAACAATTAGAGCATGATCAGCGATCTCAGTGTAAAATTGATGCTGGGGGAATGTAGTGATGCGGATATAATGTTGTTGTATAATATTACCTAGCATACTGCGTCCTAGACTTTCTATAAATAAACAAACCATATTAACTAGAATGGATACTTGCCATATACACAACTAATACAATGCTAATGATATATCACAGGTCAAAGGACCTTACGGTGCTGTTAGTTGAGAGCACCCACAGGAAATAAAGATAATATATACAGTATGAAACAGAAAGTATAAAAATGCGGTCTTAGGACCGGAACAGCACCTTTTAGTCATCAGTGCCTATTACGGAAATAATTACATGTACAATAGTATAGCTACTTGAGTACCTATTGGTCATCGGTACAGTAAGAGCTCATAAGTCACTGAAATTGACGCACTAATAACAAAAAGCGTGAGATTGCACGATCTTGGATGCAGGGACGATCTCCGCAAGCAGGTTTCCGCAGGCAGATTGTTGATGCGGCTCACCCTCAAGACGGTAAAGAAGAATGGGTATTAAAATGTCCACTAGATAGTCAATTTAACTGATACATGATTAAAACAGCTGTTTGTAAAGTTTCCGTCCGGTGACGGTAGCTTGAAAGTTGAACGTTGCCCATTAACAGAGAGGGCTACTGTTATGATTAATTATGCATGTACAATAACTGGGTACCCAGTGCAGGATACGTCGCATAGCTCTTGCGGCGCACCGAGCAAAGTCCCACCAAACTGTGGTCTAAAAGTTAATTATCACACGCGACATGCAGCGCGGAAGTTTGAATCCACTTTTCAGCATGGTCGGAAGATCCGGCGAATCATCCACCAAGAATCACCATCAGCTCTACATTCTGTAGAATCACATCGGGCCCGCAAGGCCCATCCGCAGGACAGCTCCCTTAGGAACGTCTGGATGCCAGAGTTCTTACTTTAATTTATTTTTGCTCCAGGATGGCCCTCTGGGAGCATCCAAAATTCTTGTATCGCGGAAAGTCGAAGACTTCCCACATATGATGGAATCATCATCGGTTTGCAGTTGTCCCGCGTCTAGCGCTGCGTTGGTCCAGCAATATTCCTGACGGGTCGGCTTCCACGCCGATGATGCGCTCGATCTTCAATTTTTTGTCCATTTTATACTACTCGTGACGTCAGAGGCAGCTGCTCCAACCAATCAGCGGGTGAGCAGTAGCCAATCAGCGTGCAGCCAGAAGGGGTGACGCGGCTATCACGTGGACAGCACATTCCCCATTCAGTTAATGCATACACGCGATTACGACGTTAAAAGCAATATTTAGAAAATAATTTAACGGGAGTTTTAATGATAACTCGGCTATTTCTTGTCCGATTTTAATAAAATAAACAGTTCTGAATCCTCGTTTCATTCTGATCCCGCTCGCCACCAAGAACGATGAGACTAGTATGATGTAACAAAATCACTAGTACCAACTCGGTACACTATAAGCACACACTCTCCCCCAATCCTGACACATGTTGCCAGGGAAGCCCTGATGCGCGCGCTACGCTTTCTTAAGGATTTAGCAATTTTTTTTTTTAGCAAAAACCTCTCTCATAGGGCTTATACACGCGTACTGTCCTACTCAGGGGGTGTGGGGGGAGTTTGGAGCGAATCCGGAATAGCCATCCCATACCCAGCTTAGCTGGGACGGTCCGTACCCGTCTGGTCGATCCGTGCCTTCCCCCCCCCCCCCCCCGCCCACCTCCTAGTTTGACACCCGTGACAACCGATCAACGCTTCGCGGATCGAATGCACAGGACCACGCTAGGCGGGAATTATAGACTTCCCGAGCAGGCATGTAGTCAAGAGGAGTAGTGACGCGAGACACACGTATTTATAGTCCAGGAGCTAAAGCTAGGTCAGAATCGTGACGTAGCACACCCAATATTCGGAAGGTCTGACACTTGCTGTGGCTTGGGGGACATGTTCCACACATTTTAAGCCCTGTTGTACAAACAAATTGTGGTAGCACTAATTAGTTATCCTGATTTCTTTGCATAGGGGGTATAGGCTTTGGCTGTATCCACAGTGCACACGATATAAGCATGATCGTGTCATAACTCAAAGTAATATCGTATTAGATTCACCATATATGATGTTTAGACGGATATCGACCTAAAATATATCCAACGTACATTTTGCATGCATATACCAAAGGCGAGGGTGAAAATTAAGATGTGCCGAAGCAGCATTGACGACTTAGACGCACTGCAAGAAAATTTCAAAGAGGTGTGTATGTACGTGAATAAATTGCAACAGCTGTTCAAATCCTTTAAAGTTGAGTCAAGCTCGAAATCACACCTGTTCGCATTTTCGAACTCATATATTCATATGGTAGAGCTGCTGCTTGAATTCATAAGAGCTGAGAGAACTGGAGATTGGCAGGCACACCTATCTGCTACTGCTGCTATGGCGCCATATTTCTACAGCATGGACAGAACCAATTATGCAAGATGGCTGCCAATATATCTTGCGGACATGAAGATGCTTCCAAGTACACATCCCCATGTACATGAACAATTCTTGAATGGAAATCATTCCGTAAGTCGCTCAGACCATCCATTCAATCAAGTGTGGACAGATATGGCCTTAGAGCAATCGATTAATTTGGATTCCAAAAAGCGAGGTGGTATTATTGGAATAACACAAAAGCCAGGAGCTCTGGAGAGGTGGTTTTTAACTAGCCACGAGAGGGCAGCCATAACAACGGTCACAAAGCAAATGTGTGGGTTACAAGATAGTCACATGTTTGGAGTACATAAAGAAATGGGGGACTAATCGAATGAACAGGGATGAAACCGATGTGCAGAAGATACTTTCGATGTTCTCATCAGATATAATGACCAATCCCTTTAATATTGCGGAAAACGACGACAGCGAGTGTCTTCCGCTTGTAAACATTGCAACTGGCGTGGTATTGCCTAGTGAAATCGCCAAGAGACTTGTTTCCGCCTGTGACATTGGTAAGGAGATTATGGAAAGTTTTGTTCAGGAGCGGCTGGACACTAACACGAGAAGCTTTTGGGACACGTTGCCACACTTAAAACTTAAAACATTTGCCAGCCTAGCACAGAAGAAAAAACTCAAAACAAATGATGAAAAAATTCACAATGTGAGATCTGACCGCGAACTATTTGGTCGATTAATTATTGCCGCAAGGTCCAGAGATGTTGATTTAAAACTAGTGATGACGTATGAACCGTCTGCTGTTCCACTATCATTGTCACATACGGATGGGACTCTAAGAAAGAATGTGAAAAGTGTTTTGTTAAGTGAACTAGAAAAGGAAGTAAATGTTGATGGACGGCTTCCACCTGTTGACAAGGCAGGTGCAACAGCTTATGTAGTAGATGGCATGGCAATTGTGCAAATGGTTAAAACTGGAGGTACGTCTACATTTGGAGAATTAGCTGATAAATACTGGCACATCTTTACAGTTCCACTGAATCAAGAAGACTGCAACAGAGTAGATATAGTTTTTGACAGATATGATAGATTGGAATCTCTCAAAGCGGAAGAGCGGCTAAAACGTGGGTCATCAACAGCATTGGAAGTAAAGATTGCTGGAGAAAATACTCCCGTTCCAAAGCAATGGGCCAAGTACATCAGCAATCCAAGCAACAAAAGTAACCTGGTTGCATTTCTCAGCAAGCGGTGGCGTGATACTGGTCCAAATATGCTATCTGCCGGCAATTGCATCATTCTTGCTGGTGGCTTTAACGATGGAATGGATGTTGTTGTCATTTCAGCGAACAATTCGTCGTATTTGGAAGAACTTCGATCAGATCACGAGGAAGCAGATACGCGTATGATGTTGCACGCGCTACACGCCTCAAAAGACCACATGCGTGTTGTTATACAGTCTCCTGATACAGAGGTGGCAGTACTTAGTATATATACGTATCGTTCGCTTCGCTGTTCTGAACTATGGTTCCGTACGGGCACAAAGGACAAATTGCGATACATACCAATACATACAGTTGCTCAAGTACTGGGCCCAGCTATCTGTCTGTCTTTGCCTGGGTTTCATTCTCTTACAGGTTGTGATAGCACTAGTGCATTATTTGGAGTCGCTAAGAGAAAAGCATTCAATCTCTTAAAGTCATCTGAATGCCATCAGCTTAGCTTAGCTCAACTCGGCGAACATGTTGACTTATCACCGAATACTGCAATTCTATGTGAGAAATTTGTCTGTGAGTTGTATACCACCAGGGATATGGGAAAGACAGCTGATGAAACCCGTTATTGGCTCTTTTGTCAAAAGAGACAAAGAAATGAAAATCTTCCACCTACATCGAATAGTCTAAAGCATCACACCGAAAGGGCCAATTTTAAAGCTCTTGTTTGGAGACGTTCATTGCAAGCTGTTCAGAATCCTCCATCTCCAAATGGACATGGCTGGAGTATAGTGGATGGTCTACTCAAGCCTGTTCTAATGTCAAAGGATCCTGCTCCATTTGGATTAATTGAACTCACATCATGTAGATGTCAAAAGTCTGCCTGCAAAAGAACAGATCTCTGTCAATGCAAGGCTAACAATCTACTCTGCACTGAAGCATGCCTTTGTATGGGAGGTGAAATGTGTGACAATGTTCAGCATACAATTGTCGAAGATGACTCTGACACGGATGAGTAACATTCTCTCATTTGCTCACGTGATAAATATGTCCTGCCAGCTTGTGTAGACATGCACTGCATGTCAGTTAAAAGTTTAATTATGAAAAATGTAGAAAACATGGGCATTGTTGTAGCTAAGGTATTGCGAGTCACAAGAAGACGTAAGTGCCCCAATATGTACAAAGCAACATACGGGTGTCTTAAACGAGGTTGATTATGTATAAATCTGCGATATACGATCACTCCTTTCCATTTTGGTTAAGATTGTATTGATAAAACATGCGCTTAAGTTTGTGAAAAATTTACCATTGTGAAAATTGTTTGAGAGCTACATTCAACACCTATTGTAAATGGGCTTCTCACGGGTTAGTGATACCACAATTTTCTTGTACAACACGGTTCAGAATATACCCAAGACATCGGTCTAGCATAATATAGAGACAAACCTTCTGAATACTGGGTGTGCTACGAGACATTCTTCTAGACCCCTTTTGAAAATTGGCTCCCGGACTATTATTAGAGAAGAGCACATAGAGGTGCGAAAGAGTTTGGGAGGGAGGCATACTTTTAGCTTTTATTTTTGACATGGAATTATTTTTCCAGGTCTTTTCTTTTTTTGTTTGTTTATTACATGGCGCGCGATGTTTTATTTTGTTTATTATGATGATTCGACTAAACAATAGCTTGCATGGGCGTTCCCTTGGGTGCGGATAATTATGTTTTCCGCAGAGAATGCCCAAGCTCCAGCGTACCTCAATCATTTATAATATATAAGAAAATATAAGAAAAGTATATATAAAGATATGTTATAACAGTAATATCACAGTTTAAATATGTACATTATGTATGCATCCCGGGTAAAGGAAGGAATGCATACAGTGAGGCCCGTTTTGGCGGGTCTACATGGATAGCTCTCGCTATCCACAATCCGTCCCGACGTACTAATGCGGGATGAAAAATAATTAAAAAATTTTTTTTTAATAAAGTAAATAAAAAGCTAGTTCATCAGGCAGCCCCAGCGTAGCTGGGACGGCATGACGGGAATAAGACATATTCGCTACGGCGTGTTGTGTACCTACATCGCACATGACATGGTTACAACACAGGTATCCGCAGCGATTATTTGTGTGAGACACAGCTACGCAAGAATATTGCGCAGCTGTGTAGGATGACCGTAGTCAGCCTAGGGACTGGGTGTCAATTATAAAAAAACATATATAATAAGAAGAAAAATATTTCAAAAAGAATAAAATAATAAGTTCCATTTTTCCGCACACCTACTTATAAATCCTGCTGCAACCATGACGTAGTGTCCTTAAACGTCTGCAGAGAAATTTCCGCAGCGAGTCTGGATCCCACGACGTGGTCGGACGTGGTGGGTGGACCTCTGATGCCGAAATATCACTATCTATAATGAAACTGGAGGAAGGTGATGATGTGTCCATAGATGCGCTAGTGGTGGTGGTGATGATGACGGGTGCCATACTTACTGGAGGCGGATTGGATACTACGGACATCACTGTTGTCGTGGAGGTGGTAGTGATGGTGCGGGCTGCAAATTGGCTGAATGCTGTGATGATGTGCGGTGGGGTTACTGCTGTGGCGATTGCAGATAGCCTCCTTATTTTTACAGCCTTCAATAACTTGCTGGCGGTCATCCTAGGAATTGCACGGATTTCCGAAGGCTGGTGCGCGATTCTTCGTTTCACTGAATACGGACGATCTGGCATAGTTATTTTGTATATGGCAGGGTCTACTGGAATACTGGTGATGCGTGTGGGTGGAGAGCTGCGCGATATACAGATCTCACATCGTAAATCGGTTCTGGTGACCATTTGCAAACCGCCATAATCATGCTCAAACCGAAAAACTGAGTTTACTCAAATTTTCAGTTTAACCAATACTGATTCATCTGTTCTTACTTATAAATCTTGCTACTATGTCCTCTGCAGAGGCCTCTGCATTGGTCTTGAGAACTATCAATTTGCAGCCCTAAAGGAGAATATATTTGAAAAATTACTACCGAAATGACTGGCGAGATACGAAAACCAGACATTCCAGCTGTACATCTTAAAAAATAACCGTCCTTAGTCTGCAACTTGATATTTTCCATGAGATAATTATAATTCTATTCACTAAATTTGTCCATTAAACGCAGAGCCATTTGAACATACAAAAGTCAACATTTCCGTTATGTTCTATTCCCACTAAATTGCTTATTATGAATGGCATTCTGTCTCCAAGCTTTCCAATATTTTGGAACTAATGCAATATGTAGCTGTTGTTTGTAGCACAAAATCTCAATCAAATTAGCGTCAAAATATTTAATCGACGCGATAATATTTATAAAATTGTAACTGTAAATCCGACACATTGAAGATTTTCTGTTTCTTCGGGGTTCCTACGATTCCTACTATCTCTGCAACAAGATTATGATGTACGGTTGCTGCGACAACCTCCTATTGCAGAAACAGTAAGATGACTATTTGACTCGCCTCGTCTGATGGTAGACGATATTTATATTAAATTGTCGGGCCTGTTGGTTATCAGAAGATTCAGCTTCGGAGCAAGATTGCCATGCTCTTCAGAGTTCCTATTCAATCACGACCAAACTCGTATCTTGATTAAGCAAGACGATATTTTATTTGATTACCTATCTCTACACTTTTTACACTAAAATGATTATTTTCAATGACGAAAAGATTCAATACAATACTAACTAATACTTTATGTAGGTCTAGCTTTTACTGCTAGTATCGCTATTTCTACTTTATTATTCTATCAGCACAATGTTCTAACGACGGACTACTCCTAGCTACTCTAGTCTGCTTATCCTAACTGACGTAGCAACACTGTGCTCACGGAATCACAGATGGTGAAAGATTGCCCTTACTTAAGGCAAAGTGCCTTACTTATACCCTTTAGGTGTACCCGATCTCAGCTATATATTACAATATATAGATCTATACATATCGTAATACATATCATTCGTTTCTATGATTCTTCTAGGTAGGTTATAAGCACAACTTGATTGGTCTGGATAATCAGTCCGCGAATCAACGTCTGCTTATTTCCTCCTAGAAGCTTCTACCTATTCCTGTTGGTCGGCCTGACCAATCCATGATCGTCTAAACTCTCGATTTTACTTTAAACGATGTTCTTCTTGTTTCTTTGCCATTGAGTTTGATCGATGCTCATTGATTATGACGTCATCCTGACTAATCAAACTCTGGGCTTCTCTTCCGTGGAGATACTACCAAACAGGGTCAAAGCAGTGTTGACTGGTTCTGATTTGATGTGATCTGTCAGCTAACTAACAACATTCTGGAATGTGTTGTTGTAGCATGCCTTTCTATCATTGACATATAGTTGATATACAAATTTCGATTGTGTTATTAATTCCTACAGGACGCTACATTGCCTCTGTCCTGTCCCTTGCCTATCATGAATAAGCCTGTAGGAAACGAACGTTAATAAGCACATGAGTTGTGTGATCTCATTGCCAGCTGGTGTTGTTGTACTTTCATAAGGGAGTCGGAATGCCTACTGTTATCAACTAATGTCAGTCTGTCACCTACAATTCCGTCGACTCTTATCACACTATTATTTTCTAAACTACTGGCCGAAACAACTGCTGAATATTATAAAAGTGTGTGCCGATCCCACAGCAACAGCTTTTACCTCAACTATTGGCAGATACACACCAATTCAGAACCGTCGGTCCTATTTCATTTAATTCAACATTGACGAATAAACTGTCCTCAGTTTCGATTCAGTTTCGATATGGCTTCATCGAAACCATCATCAGCAGCACTGGTTTAAAGTCAACCATTACAGCGGCATAATACATAACTAAATAATAAGATGATAACTCAGTTCATTAGCTCACCTGGTATTTTCAAACATGAATTTCATTTAGGACTTACTCGTAAATATAAGATATCCGGCGGGGTCATGACTTCCCACAAGACGATCCCATATCTACACCTTGTGCAAACTTTCTATTAGTCTTTCGTATTCATCATTAACATACTCTAATTGGGTATAAAATGTTTTCGTTCATTAGTTCTTGTGCGCGTGATTGACGCTTGATCAGCATGTAGGTTAATGGATGATGTGTGAATAAGCCAGTTATCACAATTCTGTAAAAACATATGATTACATATATCTACGGCCGTGTCCTCGCAGGAGAGTTAATCAGGAATAACGCCACACCTAAGTATTGCGATACGCGGGTTAAGTCTCCAGTGAGAACAGGCATAAGACTAATTGTACAAATCTTCCGCTAATCTACACAGGTAGTCCTCATAGCGAGTTCCAAAGGTTTTTAAATTGTTGCAATCCAGATACAAAATAAACATGTTTATTGGTGCTGTATTTCTGAGCGAGGGAGTTATGACAACAAAGCTAAGTAAACCACCTCATACGTCTTTAAAGCTAAGATCACAAGTTAACGACCATCTTGACCGGTGATGTCAGTTCGCGTTATACACCGGTAATAGGCCTACTCCAATAGACGTATGTTCTAACCACGCACCCAACCGCCCCCTTGTAACGGACCAAAATCATCATTAGTGGGATATCTCACCAATGTAAACGATACGACTAGATCACCGCTAGTCAGCAGAATGTTAAAATAAGAGTAATTGATTGAAAGTTGTTGCTGTCTGTGACATCAGCAGTTTTCAACAAGCAGTCTAAAATAATAACGCATTAATTAACTGAAAAAATTAAGGTATATATCTCGTTGTTCGACTCCTGATGATTAAAAAAATTAGAAATCTCGTGCATTAGAATTAGAATTAATCGATTGTAAATGGAACACATATTATTGTTAGTCTGTAAGAATCTAGATTTTAACAATTACTGGCGTAATCAGAAATGAATGTTATATGACTAAGGGGTGGGGGGGGGGTGGGGAGAAGGGAAGGCAGGAGGGAGGCCTATATATATTATTCCTGATGCTTATAAAGAAATTAAAAGTCGTGAGCGTGTATTTTGAGCCAAGAGTTCCCGACAACACAGGTATATTTGCTACATGTTTATCGAAAAAATATTACATAAGCCTACAATAATTGTCCCCACTCATCCTTGGCCCCACCCCACTGCATAAAACCGATATACGGTTTAAACCGGTTTGAAAATTGACATGGTCACCGGTTTGACATTATGCAATACCGCGCAGCCTTACGTGGGTGCCAGTGTACTGGTCTGCGGTGCGGTGGTGATGATGACGGTTTCCGTGAGGCTGATCTCCTCATCTATAATTAAACTTTACGGCGATATAGATCGATCGGAAATGTCCTGTAAACCAAGTTTGGATATTGTCACAGGTGTAGAAATTATGACTGAAATGGGGTGGCCAACTACGGATGCGGTTGCGGTGATGCTGCTGCGTGTGCTCAGTGGTGTCACTGTGGGTGCTGCCGGTGTGGAAATCACAGTTGGTGTCGATACCGATGCTGCAGATGCTGCTGGTGCTGTTCATGCTGGTGCTGCTAATATCGTAGTGAGGGATGCTGGAATGCTGCTGCTAGAAAGCTGTGTTGCGGATGCTGTTGGTCTTATGTAATGCAGAAAGTAAGTTTGTCGCCGTTTATTACGTTTTGTTTTCACCATCTTTTCCGTTGGAAGCATGGTAACTGGTAATCGGCTTTCGAAACGTGGAGCGAGAATATCTATGTCCTCATTTTGTTCACCAGGTGCTAACGTTACTACTAACACAAGATGTTTGAAACTTAAAGCGTGCATCACACCGTACCGAGTAGCTGAATACAGGTACTTGCAGTCCGCACAAAAGGCACGTTGCGAAAAAAAAAGGCACATTGTAAAAGATGGTCGTGATTGACATGAAGAGTCACGTCCGAGTTTCTGGAGAATGCACGTTTCCAAGGCTGTCCATTAGGCTGTAACGCTGTACAAGGATACTTCTTCCTGAGACGAACATGTGCTGACTCCTCTGAGCTGTTGGACAAGGCAAGATCTTCCGTAAGCGACATCTCATTCCCGCATGATGGTAATGTGCGGGACCACCCAACCTAATTTCCCACATCTTCATACTTTTCCTGCCAAATATAACAGTAATAAAATAATAAGTAAACAGCAGAATTTGGTTTGCGACACAAAAGTAGCCTAATGCTCGATCTTCCCTGGAATGGAATTTCAGTGCGCGTTTTCCTCCTTTTAAACTTTTTAGTGATGTCACAGGAGGGCGGATGACCACACCCGAAAGTTTTAGGGTGAGTCAGTCATGCTCAATATGGAAAGTTTTAATTTGAATCCTCCTGGAGTCGGATGATATATTCCTTTCGTAGAAAGGAAATAAATGTAAATATAAAAGGGAAGATAGTCGTTTTCATCCCCACTCGGCGGAAAATTGAGTCTCCGATCAACATTAAAATCCATAGCTACTTTTTCCCGTGGAAGCTCACTTTTAATTAGCGTGAAGCTGTTTTTCAGATTGGATGCTTATAAACTCGCTTGTTCAGATTTCAAGCTGAAATGCACGATGGGGTGTGGGAAGCTAGACTGTGTTTTCCGGGTGGGTGGGCTGCCAAGCATCCTCCTCTGTTGGTGGGACTAGTCCCATCCCTACCTAGACCAAACTTAATTATCACTATACAGCTCGGAAAATGCACGCCTCAGTTTTACAATTACAATACCGTCGTATGGAGATTGTGAATACAGTCATCCTGAGTGTCTGTGTCTCTGTCGTGTTGGTGAATTTCGTTGAGACGCATGCCTGCTTATCTGTGGAAGATTTTTGCGCTTTTTATTGCAGCGGGGGGGGGGGGGGGGGGTGCTGCATGTGGGCGGTGTCAACTTTATCGGACATGATGTATTTCGTTCTGTAATGGCCGAGTCAGAAGACGGGACAGAGTTACTTTAGAGCATGGATGATCAAGAAGTGTGCTGTCGTAACTTGAATAATCCATTATCGAATTTCCTTTCGGTAGAAAAATCCTACTCGATACGGACGATAGACTGCGGGCATCTTGCTCTCTTAATAATATTGACTGTTATTACGTGTGATTGATGTATGCTAGTTTAGCTGTCTAAGTACGACGATTCCGGGTGTGTGTGTGTGTGGGGGGGGGGTGGTGGAGTGGGGGAGTCCCCTGTAGCACGTATTGTAGATGTCGGCGGTGTTGTCCTTCCTTTCCATATGATCAGTTTTCGGAAAATCTTGACTCGTATTGATGATGGCGATGATCTGTTGTAGGGAGGTCAGGGTTGTTGTGCGACGCTGGTGTAATGCGGATTGGGTATATCCAGGTTTCCAAGCTGGGGAATGCCGAGTCTGTTGTCATTGCGGAAAAGTTGGGTTGCGGAACGTGACGAGCTCCCCGCAATCGTGCGGAAGGGAATGTTGCGGAAACAAGTGTCTCTAACTTTTTCGATTAAAAATGCTAGGTGAATGCTAATGATGTTGTTACTGATGTTGAATGATCGTGTTATTCATTTAAATAACTGGGCATGTATGTGACATTCGCGCAACGATTAATTGACATATCCAGCCTTGCGGGCAAGTGTATTCTGTATGCTCCTGGCTTTCTGTGTCTTAGTGTGATGTTCTGACTGCTCACGGGAGTGGCTTGGTAGGGCGGCTGTGGTCAGGGTTGCCCATTGGAATGGAGAATTGGTCATTTCCCATTACACAATGCTTGGTACTTTGTTGTAATTTTTAAGTACCAGGAAAATTCGAGCCGAGAGTCTGCTGAACAGGCTGCTTCCCTGCCCATCATCTGCAGGGTGTGGGGTGTGTGGGGGTTGGGTGGGTGGGGTGGGGTGTGGGGTGTGGGGTATGTGTGTGTGTGGGATGGGGGTGGGGGTGGGGTGGGGTGTGTGTGTGTGCGTGTGCGGGGAGGGGGTTGGGTTACTGTGGTGCGGGATGCCACCTCCTCTGTAACAGCGGACTCTCTCATATCTGAAGATGGACAGTCAGCAGACGACGAGTGGAGTGTGAAATGGACAGGGCCGATGCTGTCCGAACTTTGTACATAGACGAGGGATGCGAGTTGGAGTGGGTGTGGTGGTGCCAATGGATGGGGTGCACATTGGAATGGGATAGGTCTCGTGATTTACGGTGGTGGAGAGGTACAGTGAGTTGTGCAGTTTTGCTGTTCTTCAAAACAAGCCAAGGCCTCATCAAGCCTCCTCACATCTATGCTATTTATTGCATTTTCCATCCCACAAGAAGCATGCCCCGGGGCAGGCTTAGCTTCCGCTTGTGGTAACTCGATAATTGGGGTAATAGCATGAAGTGGGTGGGAATGGGAAGAGGTCGGTGGGACAACCTTTCCGTCCTTCCCCTTGGACAGCACACACGAGAAAGTCCTCAGATGCGACTTCCCAGATCATGTAGACCCGGCCTGAGGAGGGAGAGGGCGAGTACGTATCTCGTCATCGTCCTCAACATTAGTCATATGTTCACCGGACTCCTGGCTTGGTAGGAGAGCGGTCGAACTGGCACCATGGTGCTCGGGACTAACGTCGGGAATATTTGTTTCCATAGAGACATCAGTCTGGGTACCGGTGTCATGTGGAACGTCCAGTCCGAGCTCTGGTACTGGGTCATCACTGACACAAGGTTTAAGTCGATCGAAGTGGATGATTGAGGTCAGGCCCTCCAAGGCGCGGATTTGGTAGGTCCCGTCCGACTTCTTACCCACTACCACATAGGGGCCTTTCCATTGGTAACTCAATTTACTCGGCATGTTTGCAGAAAGTCGCGAATCGTGAACCCAAACCATCATTCCTGCCTCATACAGGTCTCCATGCACTCGCCGGTCATGCCACGTTTTCTGACGCCGGTATGCAGTGGATAAAGTTGCTCTCACTAGCTCATGGGTCTGTTCTATCTGCTGCCGCATGAGCTCTACATAGAGAGATGGTGAATTTTTCTCTCCTGGGATCCTAAATGGCTGTTATTCCATGTTGTTCCATTTAATATGGCCGCTATTCCGTGTTATTCCATGTAAAATGGCTGTTACTCCGTGTTATTCCTTATAAAATGGCTGTTATTCCAAGATATTCCATTTACTATGGCTGTTATTCCGTGTTATTCCATATAAAATGGCTGTTATTCCGTGTTATTCCTTATAAAATGGCGGTTATTCTGTGTTATTCCATTTACTATGGCTGTTATTCCGTGTTATTCCATATAAAATGGCTGTTATTCCATTTAATATGGCCATTATTCCATGTTGTTCCATATAAAATGGCTGTTATTCCGTGTTATTCCATTTAATATGGCCGTTATTCCATGTTATTCCATATAAAATGGCTGTTATTCCGTGTTATTCCTTATAAAATGGCTGTTATTCCATGTTATTCCATTTACTATGGCTGTTATTCCATGTTATTCCATATAAAATGGCGGTTATTCTGTGTTATTCCTTATAAAATGGCCGTTATTCCGTGTTATTCCATTTACTATGGCTGTTATTCCGTGTTATTCCATATAAAATGGCTGTTATTCCATCTTATTCCATTTAATATGGCCAATATTCCATGTTATTCCATATAAAATGGCTGTTATTGCGTGTTATTCCTTACAAAATGGCTGTTATTCCATTTACTATGGCTGTTATTCTGTGTTATTCCATATAAAATGGCTGCCATAATATGTTATTCCATATAATATGGCTGTTATTCCGAGTTATTCCATGTAAAATGGCTGTTATTCTGTGTTATTCGTTATTCGTTATTCTTTATTCGTATTCGTTATTCGTTATTCCGTTTAGTGGGCCCCCCAATACGGGTGTTTGGGATTCAATTCTTGGTGATAACATTACACTTAAGTAAATTAAAAGCCACGTTAGTATATGATGTTTAGTTAACAACAACCTCCTCCCTCACCCACCCAACCCCTATGATACCATAGTACGCAACTTTTCGCCTCGAAAATCACGCAGCTTCGCCCCGAGCAAATTCAACGCCCGGTTTTATTAAATTAAACTAGAAAGACAGTGACGAATCTAGATCAGGTCAGTTTTGTTGTTTCGATAAGATATTAAATAATTTATTCTGCATTCATTATTCTAATTTTACATCTGTGGGTCGTTGAGTGTCTGTGGCGATTGGTGGGTAGGAGGGAGGGAGGGTGGGTGAGTGAGTGATTCAGTGGATAAGAGAGTCAGACAGTGTGCGCGCATCTGATACTCTGTGCAGTCTTAGTGTCTGTTCCAGGTGATCCCGAAACGCAACTCGCGTGTGTGCGTGCGTGCGTGCGTGCGTGCGTGCGTGCGTGCGTGCGTACGTGCGTGAGTGTGCGTGCGTGCGTACGTGCGTGCGTGCGTGCGTGCGTGATAGGGGTGGCTGACGAGACGCCCTCGCCGCACCCGTCACAGCCCTCGCCACGTCGGCCTTCGGCACGTCGGCCACAGCCCTCGCCGCGCCGGCCACGGCCTTGCCGCATCAGACATTACGCTCACTATTTCGACCTCCAGCCATGGAGACCGCGGCACGGGCGGCTTCGCGTCCGCGCCTCACCTGTAGTAGTAGCAAGGTGCGAATATGAGATCGAGTGGCCTCCCCCCCCCCCCCCCCCCACACACACCAGGTAGTCCGTCTGATATGTGGTGGCTCCATGAAGCCACGTTAGGTATAATTCTGGGCGACTTCTGGTGACACCACATGGAGGGGCTGTGATCTCTTAACCGTATTTTACTACTACTCTAGATCAAAGGTCGATGTGATTCTGGGTTTGCTATCTAACATCTGCTTTTCAACCGTAAGTTTCTGCGTTTATCATTTGTGCCTGTATTTTAGGATCGCCTAATCCTAATAGAACCAAACTTGGACACATGGTTACCTATGCGATAAGGAGCCAGCATGGTGATAGGGAGGTCACCGGATCAAAGGTCAAGGTAATTCTGACTGCTATTTGATATCTATGCTATTTCATTAAGATTTTGCGTTTTAGAAAATTATTTACATTTATATTTCAGGATAAAATAATGTTAGGAATCAACATGATTGCATTGAGTTAACAAGATCAAGGTCACGTTGAGAACTAGGACACAGACATTTATTTCTGCTCAATTCTTGTTTAATGGACCAGCTCGCAAATACGCCATTGGCACGTTGTCATAGTCAAATCATACACATTCCCTGGGAATGTAAGGAGATATTGTGGGTCATTACGTACCGTTTTGTGACAGCGACTGCTTTTGAAAGGTTTTGTTATAGCATGTGTGCTCAATTGAACTTTTCAAATTACAGTGCGTAGGCTTATCATGCAATATCGCTGGCATTATCTGACGAAATAGTTTGGGTTATTTGTCTGCTCTCTATGACTACGTCTACTGGTGTTGGCTATTTGCAGCCACGCGGCAACGCGGTGTTATGTCTTCTTCATCTGTCTATTAGAAACCATCGCGCGTGATAAAGTGTTTAGACCGCTAGTTGACACAGCAGCTTACCATTTACAATTCACCAAAACCGGTGCAACTAAACTAGGCCTATCTGCATTAGCTTTCTTGATTTGTCCGCTAGGGTCTATATTTTATACCTGTACTTTCATGATTCCAGCTTTGTTATGAAAGTCACGGAACATCAATGGAGGGATCCGATCTGTCATTCAAGTATGTGACGTCATAATCAATTACGTCACTTGTAGGATAATGCCACATTACAGAGTGACATATATAGCTCCGTCATGCACATCGAAAAGTCCGAACTATATGCCTTTACTATTTAACCATTTAACATTCATATCAGCCAAAAACGGCATCTGCAGTGGGCTTGAGAAATGTCCATTTGCAGATCAAAAGAAAACTATTTTTGAAAATTTCCTACTGGAATGACTGTGGTGATTCCAGTGGTAAAACTAAAAAAATAGTCTTCTCGTGGTCTGCAAATAGACATTTTCTATGAGAAAATTGAAAATTTTAAAACAGATTTGAGAGTTAAAGGTTTAATAAACAGTCTGTTGAATATTTCGAAACTAATTTGATGTAGCAATAACATCTCGTCAAATTAGGTTTAAAACATTCAACAGCTTACCTGTATCGCTTACCCCATACTCCTCTCAGCGCCGGATTAAGCCTATGTGTCGACCCAGGCCCAGGGATAATTAGTTACAGGAACCCCTAAATAGGGTGGATCAATGAGAGAATGGCCACTACTACTACTACTACTACTACTACTACTACTACTACTACTACTGCTACTGCTACTACTACTACTACTACTACTACTACTACTACTACTACTACTACTACTACTACTGCTGCTGCTGTTACTGCTACTGCTGCTACTACTACTACTACTACTACTACTACTACTACTACTACTACTACTACTACTACTACTACTACTACTACTACTACTACTGTTACTGCTACTGCTACTACTACTACTACTACTACTACTACTACTACTACTACTACTACTACTACTACTACTACTACTACTCACAAATATAAGAAATTCCTTACGTATGTGTCAATATCCTGTTGAATATTTTGAAACAAATTTGAATGCAATCTTGTGGTTTCAGTCAAATTAGTTTCAAAATAATCAACACCATATTATATCATATATACTGTAAACTCTTGCCTTAATTCGGCTCTGCCTCTATTGAGATTAATTGTCCTCTCCACTGTATTGATTGTTGTTCTCAAACGCAGAAACAATAGCTCTTTAACCCTTTAACCCTCAAATTTGTTTTCAAATATTTAAATTTTCTCATTAAAAATGTCCATTTGCAGACCACGAGAACACTATTTTTTTTACAATTTTACCACTGGAATTACTGGCTCGGTTATCGAGCCAGTCATTCCAGTGGTAAATTTACAAAAATAGTCTTCTCTTGGTCTGCAAATAGACATTTCTCAAGACCACTGCAGAAGCCGTTTTTGGCTGATATGAGTGTAAAAGGGTTAAACAAGGCGACTCAAACCAAACAAGCAAAATAGAACGATAGTGGTAGCGAGAATAGACCAATCTCTCGCTAACACGGCTGCAAGAAACACGATCAGTGCACAGAATCATAGATGCTTGGCGTCTTTTTCTTATATGTTTTGGGCCATGGACCAGAATGTTTCCTACAACGATCGAGATCATTTATTTCCTGGCATATCTAAACTCCACAATTAATCGGATTTTGTACCATGTGTTCCGTATATAGTTTATTTGATAACAGATCTAGAGGTAGTGACCAACCACCACCACCACCACCACCAACAACGCCGTCGCCGCTACCACCACCACCACCGTCGCCGCCGCCCCCACCCCGCCACCATTATTTTTCATCTTTATAATTTTCATCATTTTTAGAATTTCCCCTCAATCGTATCAAGATCTCTTCGTGAATCTACAATCGCGCTCCGTAATAATATCGAGAGTGACCCATAGACCACCCCTTCCAAGTTTTATCGAGATGCATTGAAAAATAATGACGTCCTACTAAAACACAGCAGTCCAGGGCCCGTATTCATGGCGCTTTCTTAGCCTAAGAACGTTCTTAGACACTAAGAACGTTCTTAGCGCTAAGAAAGTTGGAATTCATGGAACGTTCTTAGTCTACTTCTTAGCTAAGAAAGCTCTAAGAACCGGAAGTTGGGAATTTCCTAATGCTACAACGACGTTGCGCGCGTGCGCATGAGTGGTGTATGTGTTAAATATTTTAACATGTTGCTTTAATCTACTCGTAGACCTCCACCAACATATATTATGCACTGAGGCAGTCACATATATGCATGTTCTTAAAGAATATGTACCATTATGATGTCATTTCACATTATAAGGTCATATTACTGAAGCAGGAGATCAAGCCTAGGCAACACCATTCTCGCAACACCATCGGACCGTACTAATTCACCTTTCCAGGGCACCCACCCATCATATGACGTCATAATGAACTGCGTGATGTGTACAATAACATCATAATGAATGACGTCACGAACGCATATTTGAAGACGGTCTATGCGTTGTTGTACAAATTGTTTAGAACCTTTTCCTTCCTTTTGATGTAGATTCTGTTGCTTGTCTTTTGCTAGTTTCTTTCATAGTAGGCATAGGCCATTGAAATTGTGATCAATGTGATTAACTTCTGCAAACTGAAATGCCAATTCCCTTAACTGTTTTGGTGTGAAGCCAAATAGCGTAGCTTCCATCGTCTTCACATGTTGTACACTTTCATTTTCAAGTTCAATCGGAAAACAAGGTTTCTTTGATCCCAGTCCTTTTTTCGCTGCAACTTTCGATGAGATATCCTTGCGCCATCGACGTTGTGGTGTTGACCGTGGCACATTAAAACTGTCTACACGCTTCCTTCAATCCAATGGCACCTGTTCTAACCCATCGTATTGCGCGTTACATACTGTCTTAACTCCAGCTCCGCTTGTCGTCATTCGAGCATATTTTCCCACCTTTGTATTCTTAATGTAAATGAATAAAAATAGCAGCAGCAGCAGCAGCAGCAGCAGCAGCAGCAGCAGTAGTAGTAGTAGTAGTAGTAGTAGTAGTAGTAGTAGTAGTAGTAGTAGTAGTAGTAGTAGTAGTAGTAGTAGGAACAGCACAGACATTCAGATATGTGCTGTTCCTCCTGGTTGAGAGAAGTATATATTGATGCTTAGTTCCAATAATTTGACCAATTCTGATTTTTATACAAATGTTGCACTGACCTTGTCTTCAATATCATTGTACTTCATATAGCTAAACATGTGATAAAGTTAAATTCTAGTAGGGCGAACCAATCCTGACATATAAAGCAATGTGTTGAGCTACGCCAAAAGTTATGCCGTTAGAAATGAAATATGCCGATGATGTGGACTTCACAGACGAGGTAAAGAAACCCCTTGACGAACTTCTCCCAATAGCTGCACGCAAACTAAAAACTGAGAATCATTTTATGAATAAATCCAAAACAGAGTTCACCCACATATACCAATCTACAAAGCATGACACTAAAGAAAATGACGATCCACTCCGTGGCGGCGAACCATGGAGGAAAAGTAAAATCCTGGGCTCACTGCTTTTCAGTACTGATGACGTTGCTGCATGCTGCGTCATGGGAACATAGCTTTCCAGTCTTTCTGGATGTTATGGATTCGTAGATAAAAGATGCCCTTGATTAAAAGGCTACGTTTATACAATGCAACCTGCGTATCTTTGATGATGTATAACTGTAACAGCTGGACAACTCCAAAGGCAGCTCTAGACGAACTTGACGCCTGCCACCGCAAACACCTACGCACCATCACTGGACACCGATGGCCAGAGAGTATAATTTCCAATGGTGCACTATACAAGATGTGCAATGCGCCGCCGCTGTCTATAAAACTCGCCCAGCAAAGATGGTCACTGTTTAGCCATGTGCTAAGGATGCCAGAAGAGACACCTGCACAGAGAGCCTTGGAATTCGCCCTACTCGAAGCCAGAAAATATAAAGCCAGGAGTGGACGTCATTGCATAAATCTGCTAAACGTGCTACGAGGTGACCTCAAGAAAGCAGGACTCGTTACACTCAAATCAAGAATGGACCTGAGGAAGCTAAGGATTTCGGCTGAGGGCAAGACACAGTGGACAAAAGCGAAGAAGGACTGATTGCAGCTGTATGATGTTTCGACTACTACAGCCGCAGAATACAGTAATCATGCTAGCGAAAAACTTAACCGAAAAGAATAGAGTTTTATGTTAAGGTCACAGTTAACTTGACCTTTGACCTCAACGACATTGTGCTTCCTTTGAGTGATATATGTAACCATGTGTCCAAGTTTAGTCACAATAGGCTGAACCAATCCGTAGATATTAAACGATAAGCTGAATAAAACTAAAAGCTTAAACGGAAACAATAGCGTACTATACCATGGTCTTGGTGACCTTGACCTTTGACGGTTGATCTCAATATCATTGTGTTCCATCCAGTTGATATATGTAATCATGCGTCCAAGCTTAGTCCCAATAGAGTGAAGCCATGCCGAGATAACAGACGATATGCTGAGCTAAAGCAAAAGCTTCGCCATAAAAATAGTTTTATATCACGGTCATAGTGACCTTAAACAGGTTGAAGCCATGCCGAGATATAAGACGATATGTTGAGCTAAGCGCAAAACTTATCCGTAAAAAGTAGAGTTTTTTATACCAGGGTCACAGTGACCTTTAGCTTTGACTTTATGACCTCAATATAATTCTGCTCGATCCTCTTAATATAAGGAAGCATGTGGCCTAGTTTCGTCCCAATAATGTGAAACCCTGCCGGGATATAAAGTTAATCAAAATTGGACGCCGACAAACAGACAGACGGGAGTAACGGATCCCATCGATATATTGGCGAACATTTGAATTTTCGCCAATAATAACATCGTTACAAGAAACACATATTTTCATAGGCGAAACCTTTCTGCTATGACTGGGATAGATGCAATATGTTTTAAAAAATAGATATTGCACAGTTAGATTATTCTGTCAGGTATTTGTCTGTATTTAAATGGGGGTGGGGGGGGGTGTTGGGGGTAGGGAGGGGGTTGGGCGTTGTCTGTTGTTCTTAATGGGTACTCGACCATATCTCTCAGTTGTGAAAATTCTCCTCCCAACATGATGGTAGGACGGATAGCTAGCTAAGATTAGGCCACGTTGAGATTGTAACGCACAGAGAAATTTTGTGAATTCTGCTGTACTATTACTGGTAGCCTGTGCGTAGAAAGGTTTTCAATTTATTTTCATTTCTAGTCATTGGATACAACATTGGCACATGGCACAAAGCCGCACATTCGGCAAACCGTCAAAATGTGACAACCTTCCCTACTGGCTCATTCTTAGATTTCCTGAGTTTCCCCTGTTTTCCCCAATTTCCATGATTTTCCCTGACTGGAAAAATGTTTTCCCTGATTTCCTCGAGGGTGGCTGGGAACCATGTTATGATAGGTACTTTTCGATATATGTTTTCCACATAGTTTCAGTGCCCTTCTTGTTGCTTGTGGGACATCGTTTCTATCTGACAATATACCTTTCCGGCTTTAGCAATGCCCCGCCCATCTGTAGCTATGCTCCACCCATACCTCGATTGTATTAGGATCAATCGATCCACGAACGCCCTGACTAGCAATTTCCAGAAAACTATACACGTTAGCTATTAAATATTTTGAGACTAATTTGATTGGGTGCTGTTTCTGCCTATGGCAGTCACAGCGCCCAGTCAAATTAGTTTCAAAATACTTAACAGAATGTTTATTAAATGGTAAGGACATACAATTCATACAACGCGTCTGCGTTAAAGACAGACTATATCGAATCACACATGACGTCGTGATTATGACGCCATCCCACATGTCACGTACTTGATTATGACATCATATGATAGATGGACAAATTTGGAAATGTCCATATTCTTCGTAGGTGGTCTTATTATCGTTTTCTATGTTATTTATACTCCAAAGCCACTTCTCCTTATCTATCAGAGTAATCTTATTAAGGGGAAATTTATGTTTTTAAAAATTTTACTTCTCAGGTTCTTGAGACAGTTTTATAGAATATTTCCAAAATAACTTCGATGTCCTTGGCTTCGTCTAATATTTTCATCAAGTTTGTGTTCATAAACATTCGTAAGCATTCCCATAGCTTTAAAATTACCTTTGTCATAGCAAAATCTACTGTTTGGTTTGACAATGATGTTTCCATCTAAATGGATGGGGATGATGTACAATGGCAGATTTAACTACGTGATGCGTAGGATGACTCATAATCAATCACGTCATGAATGGCGTATCTAAGTTCGTCACGACGCTTAATTGATGACCGACTAAGAGTTGTTGTGCGAATTGTGTGTCTTTACTATTTAATAAACATGCACAGGCAGCAACAGTACCCAGTCAAATTAGTTTCAAAATATTCAACAGCCTACCTATACAGTTTTTTTTTAAATTGATTGTCACTGACTATTGGTCCGGGAGTTCAGGGATCGATCGATTCCAACACGGACGAGGTGCGGATGGAACATGAGTAGTCTACGGTTCCATGTGTCCACAATCCGCGTACACAATCCACATACGCTAATACATCAGTCATTCGTTTTCAAACGCGTCCGAAATGTGGACACGAATTTGCGGATATAAATATTGATACCTCAGAAAGCACTGCGTTAGTTTTGACGTTATCTTAAGCGCTCCATTCCAATCTTAGTGCAGACGTTTAAATTAAACAAATCCATCCAGGTATGGCCCGGTATTACGGCCAAGATTATGATCAACGCTTAAGCGAAATTCTCTTAAGAGTTAATCATAATTTTGGCCCTAGTACCGCGCCATATCCGGGTGGCTTAAACCGTATCAGAATCTATGCAGTGTTCGCTAATTCTAGTGAGTATTTTACACCTTGTCTGCATGCGTACACCCCGTTTTGAAGCAGGGTGCGAGACACACATGCATATCACATCTCCATCGACGGCGTCGGCTGCATCGTCGTCAACAATTTTTTTGTTTTTAACACATGTTATCAACTTATATTTCAGAATTGGTTAGCTTATTGGAACAAGACCTTGGTACATGGGTAACGGTGCTTATACCAAGAGGATACAGGATGATGACAGCAAGATCACCAGGTCAAAGGTCATGGTCATTGTGGCCTGTTCATAGGAAACGGGTAAGCAAACGATTTCAGCCTGTTTCTGGAATTGTTAAAGATGCATATTCACACCAGAATACTTGAAAATAAAATTGTTAAAATTGTATACTTTTAGAGGCGTAAATTGTGTGCCTAAATGTAATGAAGCGATATAAATCTTAACGTGTGATGATTCCACTCCACACAAATAAATATTTAAGTTATGAAATTGAATTAGAGACTCGAGTCCCTAATTCAAATTCACTACTATAAATTATATTAATTAATATGGAATGCCATCATCATATGTTAAGATTTATTTCATTTCATCTAGGCACATAATTTAATCCACTAAAAGTATACAGTTTTGACAAATTATATTTTCAGGCATTCTGGTGTGAATATGAACCTTTAAACTTAATTATATACAACTTTGGTGCAGTGCTGCAATGGTGCTTATACCATAATGATGCTGGATGGTGATGGCAAGGTCAGCAGGTCAAAGGTAAAAAAACGGGGTTTAATGTAAGAATTTGCATTTACCAAAGCGTCTAAATTAATGTTTCAGGACCGCCTGGGCATATTGGAACTAATCTCGGACATCACTTTGACTAGGATGTTAGGAATCAGCCAGATGAGATTCAATTAAAAAGGTCAACGGTCAAGGTCACTATCCTTGGTATGGAACTATGCTTCTTTCAATGTAAAATTTCTGCATTTAGCAAAGCCTCTGAGTTCGTTTTTCAGAATCGACTAACCCTATTGGAGCTACAATTCACCTTTCCAGAGTATCCATCCACCATTTGACCTCGTATGACGTCATAATCAGCCCAGCGCGTGTATGATGACGTCATAATCATTACGTCACAAAGGGTTCCATACAGACCGTCACCAACCCTCAAATGGTCCGACACGTATGAATTGTATGTCTTTGTAATTCTATGCTATTTAATAAACATGCTGCAACAGCACCCGGTCAAATTAGATTCAATATATTCAACAGCTTACCTGTGTAGTTCTTTTGGAAATTGATAGTCAGGGTGTTCAGAGATCGATCGCTCCCAACAGGAGTGAGGTGTGGGTGGAGCTTAGCTAGAGATGGGCGGGGGCATAGTTAAAACCGGAAAGGCCCATTGGATACAGGGGATATGCTGGTAGAAATGCGCATGCCATTGATGTCACAATGCCACAATGCCAAATGTCAAGGCTACTGTTATATTGTTAGAAACTCCATCTTTTCAGCGTTATCTTTTGCACCTAGCAAAACTTCTTAGTTTGTCTTTCAGGATTGGTTAATCTATTAGAACGAAACCAGGATAGGCCATTGTTGTTGTCGTTTGTAAAATATTAGGAACCTACATAACCACAATGAGGTCAATGGTCAAGGTCGCTGTGACTTTGGTCCATAGCTCTGTCTTTTGACCTTTAAGTTCTTGCATTTAGCAGAACTTCTCAGCTTATATTTCAGGATTGCTTGACCTTATTGAAAGTAACCTTGGATCCATTGTTGGCTATGGTCAACTTCGCTGACCACTAATGCTAATCGGCAGATAGGAGGACTGAGTTTTATAGGATCTAGCATTAGGTTAACTAATATTGTCCGGTATCAATAGGATAGTACTTGTATCCTTGATGATTCAAATTCTTCAAAGGCTAAATCTGGGTTGGTTGTGGTGGTGGTGTGCGTGAGTGCGTGCCTGCGCGCGTGTTTACGAATGTACGTGCGTGTGTGTGTGTGTGTGTGTGTGTGTGTGTGTGTGTGTGTGTGTGTGTGTGTGTGTGTGTGTGTGTGTGTGTGTGTGTGTGTGTGTGTGTGTGTGTGTGTGTGTGTGTGTGTGTGTGTGTGTGTGTGTGTGTGTGTGTGTGTGTGTGTGTGTGTGTGTGTGTGTGTGTGTGTGTGTGTGTGTGTGTGTGTGTGTGTGTGTGTGTGTGTGTGTTTATGCACGTCCGTGTGTGTTTGCGCGTGCGTGTGTATTTGCGTGCGTGCCTGCCTGCCTGCGCGTGTGTGTGTGTTTGCGTGGGTGTGCGCGCGCGAGAGTGGGTGCGGTGAGGTGGAAATTACTACGCCAATGGCAACTCATTCATTACCAATGAGATATTTTTTTCCGATCTCGTATCGAAACAGATCTCGCGAAACAGGAATGTGATTAGACAGTATGACCCATAGATATCGTATATACTGCCTAGATTGCTGAAGCACATACCCTCACTATGGGGCTTGTTGTCGCGACCGCAGATTACGCGTGTTCAGGAATTCGACTATACGTAATAGGTTTAGTGACAAAAACATTATTTTGGAGACTACACCCGGGGAGACAATACTGAACTCTGAAATGCCTGTCTTGAGCGAGTCATGAGCAATCTAGCCAGTATTTATGGTCACACCTGTCTATCAGCGAGCGGGCACTAACAACATATGGCCACTTAAACATTTGAACACGAAATACCAAAAACACTTAAATCCTTTTTGCTGTAATAAAGGTCGTGTTCTCATACAGCCACCATTTCGGTAAATAGCAGGTATATCGGCTAGCTTTCTCATTGGACTGGCTCTTGCGCCGGAATAAATACGTCATTTATTTCGAAATTTAATCCCACAAAATCGGCGGTTTATCTTCCGATATATCACTATTGCTTCCCTATGTGAACGCAGCCTATTTCGTCAAAATCTGCAAGTTAGAGTTAACGTCAGCATTTTCTCGCACTGTCTGCCAGGTAGCGTTACGGTCATCATGTTATCTCACCGTCAACCGGGTAGCGCCATCGTCCAGTCCGGGACTATCTCCCAGCGGCGTGAATGCAAACCGATATATTGGCTATATATTAAGCTACATAGTAAACGAAATAGTTAAACATGATTAGGCAATGAGAAAGAGGCCTGATATTCTGTTTGATATTCTGAAACTAATTTAACTGGGAGATGTTTCTACCATCTGTTGCTTCACTTGGCAGCAACAGGTTTCTGTAAAATTAGCTTCAAAATAATCAGCAGTTACCTTGAAATTGGTAACCTCGTGTCAAGTTTCACAAAGGTGCGTAAGCTATGCCCTGTCGTAAAGTAGAAAACACACCAATCAGATACTCTACGCCGCACTTAAGTACCCTAGGCATAACGCCATACTGAAGTATGGCGTTATTCCTGATTAACTCTCTAGTGAGAACACGGCCTTAGTGAATACGGGTTCTGGGAATTCAGGGTCCAAAGGGCTATTAGAAACCAGTAGCCATATGACACAGCTTTTAGGGACACCAAATGCCGGTTCCCAACTTAGATATGTGGTTTTACGACCACCATCCATAAAACCCCACAGTCGTGTTTACCCCAAAATCAAGTGTCCTTTATATAGGGGCCTACAGATTTGACTGTATTTGAAATAAAAAATGTTTCAAAATAGATGAAGACAGATGACTTTAGAATTTATTAGGAAAGGCAGCATATGAAGTACATATCAAGCAAAGCTGGGACGATTCAGATAAACATTATCTTAGCTCTTTAACACTTGAAATTTCATGGTCTCAACTTCAGGATAGCTGTTGAATATTTTGAAAGTAATATGACTGGAACCTGTTGATGCCATGAGCAACAACAGTTCACAGTCAAATTAGCTTTAAAATATTCAACAGCAATTCATAAGCAATTTGTTGATTCTGGTATTTTATGGTTAAAGGGTTAATATAAGGCTACACGGTGTGAATAGCTCTAATTAATATATTCAACATTGAATGGAGAATTTAAAGCTGTGATAATTTAGTGGGCCTATTAAGTGACTTTCTTCGCTTTCAAGCGCCTTCACACGAGCACATGCGCTTTAGCATTTCCTGCCGACCCACAATGCATTTCGTGCATCACTTCTGGCTGATAAACAAGCCAGGCGAAGCGCGAGCAGTATTTCCTTTTGATTAACGTTATAATGATGTACTGCATAACAGGCGATTAATTATGTAGCATTTGATTATTATTATTATTATTATTATTATTATTATTATTATTATTATTTGTATTAATAGAATTCGGTTAAGCAGCTTGGCGGTAGTATCAACGTCAGCATACAGATAGTGTTCTCATGTCCAACTCTGAAAAATAAGAATAAAATAGATCGATGAATAAATTAATGAGCGAACGAACAAATGAGCAAGTATTTGAACGAATGAACGAACGAAGGAAGGCAGGCAGGCAGGCAGGCAGGAACGAACGAACGAACGAACAAATGAACAAACAAACAAACAAACAAACGAACGAGGTGAGTGAGTGAGTCTAACAAATGATCAGAACGATTGAATAAACAAGTGTAAGATTAATGAGCGATCGAACAAATGAGCAAATATTCGAATGAACGAATGAAGGAATGAATGAATGAATGAATGAATGAATGAATGAATGAAGGAATGAACAAACGAACGAGTGAACAAACTCGAACAAATGAGCGAGGCGAACAAATAATCGGAACCATTGAACAAACGAATGAATGAATGAATGAATGAATGAATGAATGGTAGAGTGATTATGACTGTATAGGTTGTTGTTGCTAAAAGTTGCTGCGTTGAAATATAGCAACAGTTTACAGCTACACTTGTCAAAAGAAGCAGCAATGTCAGTGGAACAAATATGACACTGTCCTCAATAGCTAAAAAGTCATAAACTACAAACTATGTTTAATGTATTGATCTCTTGAGAATCAATAGAAGTAAAACAAACATCTTAATATTTGGTAGCAACAAACAGGTGTGGGAAAGATTTCACTTTGGTATAGATGATGAGGTCATTGAAATTATAGATCGCTATAAATACTTAGGAATTTATTTCTTTTATAATGGAAGGTATATTACTGCGCAAAGGTAAATAAAGCACAATAGATCTATATAAGCACCCTATTCACGGATTGAAAATGTAGACCTTCCAATAAACTGTCATATGAAATTATTCGACGCAATGATCATCCCGATATTGACACATGGTTGCAAAACCTTGGGATTTGAGAAAGTTGATATATTAGAGAAGATTAAATTTCCTACGTAAAGTTTTGAATGTGAACAGGAGTACGCCTAAATCTATGATTTATGGTGAATCAAATTGATACCCCGTTAAAATAATCATTCGATATAGAATAATAGACTTCTGGATTAGCTTAGTAAATCACACAGAAACCAAACTTTCACATCTTCTGTATAAGTATATGCTGACCGAATATCTGCACAATGGGGCACAATTTAACTGGTTAAGAAATATCGAAGTAATATTAAATTTTAATACAATGAGATTGGGGTACCTATCGAAAAATCAGACCATGATAAACAAACATCTAACAAAGATAACAAAACAAACACTCGTTGACCAATTTATCCAGTCTTGGACTGGCGAAATAAACAACTAGTCAAAAGGAAGAACGCATCGTATTTATAAAGCATCTTACGAACCAAAACCGTACCTACTAAAACTAAACGATAGAAACAGAAACACTCTAACACGATTTAGAACCAGTAATCATAAGCTACCATATCATAGAGACGGGGAGGTGGGACGGTACACCGAGAGAAAACCAGGATATGTTCACTCTGTGGTAAATAAGACATCCGAGATGAGTACAATTATTTATTTCTATGCGACATTTTAAAAGAAGTTAGAAACAATATTCTATCAAAATTACAAAATACTATTGTTACCTACCAAACTATCACACATTCTATCAACTCTCTAATCATAAACTTAGTCGGCTGTTTACTCAGCAAATTTATCGGGAAAATAGTCAACCACTTCAAATAACTAGAATAATAGTGACAACAGCTTGGACTGTAGCAACACCTCGGCAGGACAGCGCCCTATTGCACGATCCTCGCCCTTCCCCTACGTTCTCGTATCAAGTAGCTATGTGAGTGGGCGTATGTTAGTTAGTACGATGCTGTTAACACTGCTGGTACTTCTACTGCTGCTACTACTACGACCATGCTTTCGCTACTTCTGCTTCTACTACTGCTACTAGCAGCAGCAGTTGATGATGCTATTAGTAGTAGGCTACTTCTTCTGTTGACCGCTGACTATGGGCAGCAACAGCACACACACCACGCAGCCAAATTAGTTTCAAAATACCCAACATCTTATTTGTATTGCTATCTGGGAAGCTAGGGTTCAAAGTATATATATAAATCGATTCCAACACGCGGAAAATTTGGAGGGGCATAGTTAGAAATGGGAGGGCATAGTTAAAAATGGATCGCTGTATTATGACAGTATCACAGTCTCGCAATAGTACCCGGACGCCATCTGTCACAAAATAGCTCACTACATGATGAAATAATTCTAGAAAATGGCATCGAGGCTTTTCGTGAAGGGTAGAGGTTATAGAATGCTAGCATAGATAACAGCGTGTAAGATACATGTAGGTAACACTGATGTAATGGACATTTACAGTTTATCCATCAATCATATGACGTCATAATCAACTACGTGACGTGTAGGATGACGTCATAATCAATGGCGTCATGAATGACGTCGATAAGCGTGTCACGAACACTTAATTAATGACGGACTAAGCGTTGCTGTACGAATTGTGTGTCTACTATTTAATAAACATGCTGCTAAATATTTTGAAACTAATTTGACTGAGCGCTATCGGGCGAAGTGTGGGCGGAGCTTAGCTAGAGATGGGCGGGGCCTAGCTAAAACTCCATTATTATGGATGTTCAGCTACCCAGTTTTCACAGTCAGATTAATCTGATCAGACTTGTCGAATTCGGTAAAACCTGATCGTGTAAACGAAAAATCAAGTCCAATTTCGTCAGACTTTGTCTGAAGATATATGCCATCAAAACACATAAAATGGATGCCTTGACCTCGCATCGAAATTCGAGAGATTTCAACGAAATATTTATATCTAGTGTCAGTCGGAGGTTTGTTTGTGGGAGTCATTAACAGTCTGCCGGCTGAATGTCTGCAGACTACATTTCCCATGTGGTTTAACTCGGGTTGTGCTGAATATTTCGAAAGCTATTTGACTGAAAGTTATTTATGGCTAAGCCAACAGAAACTTTCAGTCAAAATGTTTTCAAATATTTAGCATGGTCAGAGTTACTGCCCATCGAAATTATTTTCCGGTTCTTGCAGAAGTTAGACAGTTAAGACCGCTATACGAATCAGAGGCAGCATAGGGGTATACACTCAATAGCAGACGTGCTTAAAATCGATGGTGCCATCAAATCTTTGCTTTTGATTTTTGGTTTGCATCAAATTCATCAGATTTTGTCTGACTAATCTGATTGTGAAACCGGCCTTTACTGAATGCTAGTCTCAATCTGATGGTACTTACCCAGTTAATAATCCCGGCGCAAAACTTTCTCTATGCGCTTCTTCCTCTTCAACACGCCACCACTGGCAACCACTACATCCGCTTCTACGATCTTAGACCCGCTAATAGTTCCCGCTTTTTCAGCACGTTTTTCCACGCCACCTCGACCCTCACCATTACCGCCAAATTGAGAATTAGCTGTAGCCAGTAGGGCTAGAAACACAAGCGCCATTGTGATAAGCGTTAGGTTCTTCATCCTAAAGAATAAATAAATAAATTTACCATACATTTATTGCACGTAGTAGTAGTAGTAGTAGTAGTAGCAGTAGTAGTAGTAGTAGTAGTAGTAGTAGTAGTAGTAGTAGTAGTAGTAGTAGTAGTAGTAGTAGTAGTAGCAGCAGCAGCAGCAGCAGCAGCAGCAGCAGCAGTGCGATTTCTCTGACCACCCTATGCCGATGCTGTTATTAACCGGATCGGCATAGGGTGGAGACTGTTATAGGGTGGAGACTCTTATATGGTGGAGTCAGAGAACTACGACTATAGTAATAGTAGATATCAGCATCAGTAACAATAATATTTCTAATACATACTTGAATTTGCGGGGTATTCTTTGGCTCGTAAATGCAGTAGCTTATGTCAGCGATCGTCTTTATTGTGCGCGATCGTCCTTATTGTGAGCGACAAAATACGTTATGTCTTATATATAGTAGTCGTTGCGTTTCATTGGTTTCAATAGGCAGTACCGGATAAACCTCGTTTGGGGCCCGCCGTTCGACTATGTCGGTCCTTTTCCCCCGAAGGTGTACTTAAGGCGTCGTTGAGTAAATGTTGATGAGCTCTTTAAATCTTTAAATTATTTTTTTACAAATGGGATCCTTCATTCCATTACTCCGTTGTCAAACGAAATCTTACTTACAATCAACATGTCAGCTATGTGAGTTTATTTTGTACACTGATATTGTAGAGGCAGCAAAGATTTTTTCTTTGCTGGTTAATTATGTTTGGGATGTATATAATGATATCCAGGTGGGTGTGGGATTGTCATGCTTGAGCAATTCGAGAAATCCAAGATGGCAGCCGTGACACTAGAAAATCAGTGGAAATTGCGAAATTCTCATATCTCTAAAACCAAATAACTGAGAAACATGATTGGAATGTCTTTTCAGGTGTTTTATGGCATACAAAATTGATTGAAGCCACTACTTTATTACTAAGATGTACATAAATTAAGATGTGGCCATGTTTATAGCACAAGTGGCTGTGTCAGGCAACCATTCAACGCATAGGCATTGCTGCCATATTCATTTCATTACCATTTGGCTCTTATCACTAACACTGCATATTATATCTGCTAAACATAAGCACATGTGCTTTGTATGATGCACTTTTATTAATTAACTACCATATTATTGCACTTCCAGCGTGTACCATTCTAGAGTTACTTAGTCCTATTCCTCAATTTCATAATCTGCTTGGTGGACTTGATTAGTCTGGTCGTTAAAGCATTCGTGCCCTCCCTGACACAAACGCAAGCATGGAATGCCTGCAACCACCCTTTGTGTACTACGTGATATGTCATGGTCACATGAGCATCTTATCAATTTGAGCAAACCCATTGGATTGATGCGGGTATTTTCTGAAATAGGGGAGGTGGGGGAAGGGGGAGGGGGAGGGAGTGGAGGGGGGGAGAGGAGGGGAGGGAGGGAGGGAGGTGGAGGGGAGAGAGAGAGAGAGAGAGAGAGAGAGAGAGAAAGGTCAACGTGAAACGCATTCAACATCTGCCAGTTGGCAGTTTAAATCCACCACCTACGTGTGTACACAACTCTATCCAGTTACTTAGAAGCAGACCCTTGGACAAAATACATGACTGTCTGAAAATGCTCGGTCGCCCATCACCAAATGAAAATGCAAGCCATTCGGGACACCGGTAAGATCTTCGCTCAAAATGCATACTACACATCTCAGAGGCTATCAACGCTCCAGAAATTGTCAAGGGAACTGTGGCGTGCTTTGCATTGCCAACAAATACAAGGCATATCAGTAAGCTGTTGTGTGCTCCGCGAAGGCAGACTCTGCAGGGACACTCTTGAATCTATGGCCCGGAAAAAATGTTCTGTAATGTTCAGTGAACCATGAAGAGTAGGTCAAAAGCATGTTCCGTGAACCGTGTAAAGTAGGCCATGCTGACCTTGTATTCATACGACACGCATCTTCAGCAGGTAATGCATTCATACACCAAGTTTAGGTCCAAAAAATCCTTTAAACTACAGCCTGGACAAAAGTTTTCTGTAATGTTCAGCGACCCATGAAACGTAGGTCAGGCTGACATACTTCTTATACACTGCACACCTCCCCCTAACATACATCAACAAATCAAGTTTAATTCCCGTAAACCAAAAACTCTTGAAAATACATCCTGGACAAAAATGTTCAATGCAACATAAGATCCATCCAAATATCAAGTTAAGTTCCCGTATAGCAAAAAGTCTTGAAACTACAGACAGGACAAAAACCTTCGGTAATGTTCAACGAACTGTGAAAAGTAGGTCAAATGTGGGTCACGCTGACCTACTTTTCATACACTGCACACACCTCCCGAAGTTGCATTCATATACCAAGCTTAGGCAACATATGTGAAACTGTCTTGACAGGGCGAACGGACGGATGGACAAAGCGGCGACTACATGCTCCATCAACTTTTTTCGGGGAACATAAAAATCTGCATTCAGTCTTTTCACGAAGAACGCAGCATTTTTAAGAACTGGAACCTTTGAAAAGGGAATTATCTGAATAACACCTATTGATAATTTACAATTTGTCATGATAAACATCTTCATTAATAACACGAATCGGAATGACATGGACATGACGGACATTGATTTGTCCAGGAACTTTGCCAAGCCCCCCCCCCACCCCCCCCCCCCCCCCCCCCCCATTCTGCACACACACCAATCCTAGTGTTGGAGCCTAATGCGAATTTTGAATTTGCATAACAAATTTGATTGAATTCCACCAAATAGTTTCGGAGGAGATAGAAGGACAGACACAAGGACGGACAGGAAGACGCGATAAAATACCATCCTTTTTTTTCAAAACGGTTGGGGATAACCAGCTAGCCTGGTACTAAGACAAGAGTCCCGAGGGGGTCTGTATCTCTCACCTGGAGAATAGGCATTTCAACTAGAAAGGCTATCGGATATAAGTAGAGGCCTAAGGAGTTGGCCAGAATTGTAACAAGAACACAGTGGCCATGTTACTTTACTGATATCAACTTCACGTGAACAAACTTTAATGGTCTTTAGACCATCATATCTCCCAGATTTCGCCCTGATTCGTTCAATGATTCTGGAGAAGCCATTTTCGTGGTTACCGAGCCAGTCATTCTAGGGTTAAGTTGACACAAGTGGGGTAAATAATTACTTAACTGGTGTGGAGCAGGCAACTGAAGAATACAATAATATCTTGTTTGGAAATCCTCAAACATCTGACATCCAGCGGAATATTGAGGTAACTTGCAAGTGGTCGGTAGACTGGCAACTAGAGCTGGGCGGTCTGACGGTAGTACCGTGAGGACCGCGGTATACCATGAACCGATACCGTGACCGTTGCCATTTCCAAATACCGTGAATACCGTCCATAATGTTTGAGCAATATTTGAGAAATATATTCATAAAATCTGACTTGACCAAGGGTAAATAAGTGCTAATAGTGCCAAAAATACAGGCATCCCTAACTATTAGCCGAGTTGAGGTGAAAGGGGCGTTGTAAAAACAAACTTCAAGACGTCAATTACAAAATAATGACAGGCAGAATTGTATCTCAAACGTACGTCTTGAAAGTCTCACGGTAAAATTGCTTTATTTAAAACATCTAACATTCTCTGGCCGTCAGCCGGTAGTAATTACACTATAATATATTCCCTATTCCCATTTCTATTATTTGTAATTTATTACTCCAAGCATTTTGTCACCGAACAAACACGCTAGAATAACAAAATAACATACAAACCGCATGCTATTCAAACACAACAGCAATCTCGCAAAGACATATCTGATTGGCTGGTCATGAACTAGACCGTACTACGCTGAATTTATCAATGAAAATTTACTAAAACGTAGTATTTGCTCACGCCGTTTTGATCACGTGCTAATTTGTTAACAACAAGCAGCGTTGAAGTCGTTATTTTTTATTTTTCTGGCTTGTTTTAAGAAATTTCTTTAAGGATTAAATCCAGTTTAAATAACGACACCTACAAATTATAGTGTTTGAGTTTTTGTAATTCATTTTTCGACTGGCTACACGTCGGAAGTTCGCGGAAATAGCTTTTTACACGCATTGTTCACGTGAAGCATGGCGAGTAACGAGTCTGCACATCGGGTACTCGGTAATTATCAGAAGATTTGGAATCGGCTATATTCAATGTCGTGTTATATGTATGTGTATAGGCCTGTTTTCGCGAGTAACAGAATATACGACTCCATCAGAAATAAAAGAGTACAACACTCGCCCCGTTTAAATACTCGCCGATTTTGTCTGGACTAGACTGCCAAAATAAAATTTACCGTTTGCTGGTTGCACGCATTAATAGCTAGAACACTCCAGATTGGAAATCGTGCACCCCACTGCCTCAAACAGCGGGTTAAAGTTAGCGAGTCGACCACACCCTTTGACCGATATTCCCGTGAATGATATTACGTCAATAAAAATAGTGACCTAATAAAATCGTGAAACTAAACAGTCGCAATAGCCATGTTTTTCTTCTCTAAATCAGGAAGCCGATTTATTTATTTTACCTATATTTACCGTTGATTGGAGATGGAAGTGAAAAGTAAATGGAAAAAATTGTTCTAATTTCGTGGCATGCCTCAAGCTCAGATGACGGTATACCGTAGTACCGCGGTATTTTTTCATGGTACCGATACCGTCATGTAAATATCAATACCGCCCAGCTCTACTGGCAACTTCATTTTAATTCAACGAAGATTCATGTACTCCATTTAGGTAGTACAACCCCAGCACTCCAGTATGCTGCACACCATGTACCAGTACTTCGAAGAAATCGTACAACACACTCGGCGTAACAAAGTAAACCTTCTGCTACATGGACACGGATACTTTCTTGCAACTATACAAAGCACTGGTTAGACCGGTAGTGGAATATTGCAACTCTGTATTGTCAACCATCTCACTAGGCAGTCAAAAAAGATAGAGAACGTACAGCGGCCGGCAACTAAAATGGTCCAAGGGATTAAGACCCTCGGTTATGAAAACAGAGTGAGAGTGCTCAACCGCTTCTCAATGAAATACCGGAGAACTCGATGAGACCGTATAGAAGCCTACAAGTTCATGCCTAATCTGTGCAACATTAACCAGTCCACCCTCTTTGGAATACTCGGTACAGGAGTAACACGTGGGCACGGCTACAAAATGAGAATAGATCGATGCAAAACGAATAGTCATAGCTCATCTTCATTGCAACTGGCCTGGCATAGTAGATTTAGGATCTTTGAGTGTTTAATTGTGCCGAAGTCTCGTAACATGTCAATGCCAATTTTGTAGAAATTGCAGTGTTTGGACATGCCTACTTACAAAGGCATGCATTGAGCTCATACAACGTCTGCATCCATGTTTAAAGCCAGGATCTTCCATATGCTTTTGAGGAGCACAATGGGCTACAGATTGGCTGGGGGACAGTTGGCGTCTTGGGCTTGGGTAGCATGGTAATGAAGCCTTGGAAGAATCGATGGGAAGATGGCACATAAAAACTGAACTGATTATGTGTGTGATTGGTTTTGAGATGATGTCACTTGCGTATTTGAAGGGTTCATTGCTCATGGTAGCAGGTCTGGATGCCCGCCACATTTTTAAGCGCCATGAGTGCCTTCTCAACTTTTGCTGTTTTAATTGGTGTTAATAATGACCTGGGCTCTCCTGAGAACGGGTGCAAAGGTTCATTCATCACGTGCATACATAGTTATCAGTATACCTAGTTTGGTGTTTTTTTAGAACTCCTATGGTGTTAGTAGCTTATGATTCCATACATTTCAGTATTTTAGTTAAGGCTTCGTTTGGATAGGAACTGATGTCGATGCTATCTGCTCCCAGATCGCTTTTTCATATGACATTTGAGTGTCAGTGTCACTGTTGACCGTGGGTAGTTTGTAAGTGGCTCGACCCTCTTTTCTGGTATGACGTTTATACATTAGGTAGAGATGGCTCATCTGAAGGCGTGTACCGATTGGCGCATGGTTAGAATTGAGGTCTGCATCTATACACCTGTGCAAAAGTTAAGCACCAGCAAAAACAATAGAACGTAGAAACATGATGGTACAACTAGGCTGCCATACTTTTTGTCCCCGCGTTAGCTGACATAATTCCAAGTACGAAATGCACATGCATGCATGACTTCACGCCGCTTGATGTCCGTGCGTGGCGGGAAACAGCACACGTGTTCAGTTATGTAAAAGTCCAGTTTGAGGTGTAGAACATTACATACAGATTTAGGCGACAAGATTAGGAATTTTGTGTTCATAACCGTGGTTTATTTGTACAGAGAGAATTAGCACTTGATTGTGAACCGCTATGGCAAGACGAAGGTTAAGTGATCGTGTGAAATGGCAAATCATAGGCATGCATACCACTGGTATGTCATGCAGAGAGATTGGCAGACAGCTGAACATTAGCCATACTGTAATCAGTCGTTTGATTGCAAAACATGGGCAAACTAACGAGGTGAACGACAGGCCTAGATCTGGAAGACCGAAGAAGACTACTGCCCGTGATGATCGAGCCCTAGTACGCCTTGTTAGGAGATATCCATTCACCAACAGCAGAGTGCTCAGCCAGCAATGGGAAACGTGCAATAGAGTTTCAATGTCTACCGTCAAAAGGAGACTGTATGCTGCTGGCATGAAAGCTAGGAGACCTGTCAGCCGTCCTCTCCTCACTGCACACCACAAAGATGAGCGTCTGAGGTGGTGCAACGAAAGAAGACACTGGAACATGAGATCCTGGAGACGGGTACACTGGTCCGATGAAAGTCGGTTCCTGCTTCATGCCACAGATGGTCGAACTCGTGTATGGAGGTCCAGACGCACGGCGTACGACCAACGTAACATCATGGAAGAAGTTCCATTTGGTGGAGGTTCCGTTATGATATGGGGGTGCATCTCATTTGATTGTAAGCTGGATCTGTTGACTGTACCTGGAACACTAAATGGACAAAAATATCAAGATTCCATACTGGATAGAGTTGTGGTCCCTCATTTTGTAAATCATGCACCTGGAACCCACCCTGTATTCATGGATGACAACGCCCGACCACATCGTGCTAGAGCTGTGCATGAATACCTCCGCCAGAATGCCATCGAAACCCTACCATGGCCAGCAAGGAGCCCTGACATGAACCCTATTGAGCATATCTGGGACATTCTGGGAAACATGGTGAGAAGGAGGGATCCTCCTGTGCAGAACCTACAGGAATTAACAGACACACTCCATCTTGAATGGCAACGAATACCACAATGGCGTATCAGTCCGTTGGTGACCAGCATGAGACGTCGTGTCCAGGCCGTCATCCAGGCACAAGGTGGATATACCCGGTATTAATAATGACAGTCTCAAACTCGTGCACAGATGTTAAACTTCGTTTTCAGACACCATTAATGACAATCTAGCCACGTGTGTCAACTGTAGGGCAATAGTTGTCAGTTGTGTCAACGTAACCATATTCAGGCCTCGTTTTCAAGTTCAAACAAAAACATACAGTGTTTCCCCACCATCATAATCAGCATTCCTCTAGTTGCATTATTACCTCTTGCACTAAGATGGATGGGTACATAAATGTTTATGCTATTGCTTTCTTCATAGCACATGAATATACCCTCGCATGTGCGTAAAAATAGGGTGGTGCTTAACTTTTGCACAGGTGTATACATACGAACGAGCATCTCGATGTAGGGGTCTTTCTTCTGTAACTTCTGAGACCATGCAGTAGTAAAACTATCAGCAGAAAGCGTTATGGCTGCACATCTATCAAAGTGGCCAAAGTGAAGATCACGCCAAACTAGGAAGGGAATGCAATAACATTCTGTGCCACATCAGTGAACACTTAAAAGACCTTGCCATTCAATAAGCAGATTCCCTGGTAGATGAAATCACTGCCATGGATGACTGTCACAAAATGTTTAGGGCAACTCCCTCCCTGAGAGGTACTCACTACATACCACCACTCCCTGTACACAACTCTGAAGGACACTTTACTGGGACTGGACAGTGTTAAGCTGAGGCAATTCGTGAATGGTTCAAGGAACAGTTCGCTGACCATGATGATGAGCATGGCATGGGAAATTTTCCGAGGAGCACTGGTACTCCTTGCGCCAGCTAATGATTACTGGCACCTTATCGAGACTGACCATCATAGTCTGATGGCATGGGCAATGAACTATGATAGGCTTATAACTGCTACTTTATAGAATTTTGAGATGATTAATACTGAAACTAGCCTTGTGCTTTATAGTAAAACACAAGTGCGTATTCAGGCAATACACCACGTTAGCGTTGCTGGCGTAGTGGAAAAACTTGGACCAAAAGCGCTGCTATTGGTACCCACGCTCTACCACTGTGAAATGCTAGAGTGTGTGCTAGGCAACGCTAGGCACTAGTGATGGCTACCACAAAACTGTGAATAGTCAACATCAATGCATAAACTCATAGTTTCACAGTCGTTTGCAGACGTTTAGAGAAAAGATGAAGTCTGTTAGCTGGCACAAGGCATACCAGTGCGCAACGGAAAATGGTCAGTGTCTGCACAAATTCACAAGGAACTGATAGAATTTGTTGTTGGAAATAGATAAAGCCACGGAAATGATCTAAGTTTGAATGGTAAACGAACAAGACAGTATATTAGCATGAGAGCGCTGGCGCCACATGCCACCTATATGTGGGTAGTCGACATACAGAACAGCCAATCAGAGATGGTGCCTACTGAACCAGCCAGTCGGAAACGCCACCCAGTAAACACCAATCAGTAGCGAGCATGTTTAAAAACGGCGTCCAGTGAACACCAATCACGAATGGCGTCCAGCGAACACCAATCTGAAGAAAGCACATTTGAAAATGGCTTCCAGCGAACACCAATCAGGAATGGCGTCCAGCAAACTGCAATCAGATTCGAGCATAAAGAATCGCTGACGGCTTGCTGTCTGGTATCCCTCAGCAACTGCACTCAATTCTCATTTGTGCATAGAAAGCTGAAGAGTTCACATCAACTATTTCAGTAGTAACTACAACAACTTACTACTTATGACTACTTCACATCCTTTCGTTTTGGGGTGAGGAAGCCATAAGTCTTGGTTGGAGGTGGGTTACCTTACTATCATTACTTCCATCACTACACACCCGTGGACATTGGTAGGTGCCACAGTTGATTGGCTAATGGTATCCAGATTTGCCCTGCCCAATACTCCTTATATGGTCATGGAGCCACGTTCACTCCTAGCTAACATATAGGTGTGGCTCATGACCATATAAGGAGAAGCGGGCGGGGCAAATCTGGACATTATTGGCTAATCAAATGCGGCGCCTATCAACGTCCGATACTACTAATATCAACTATCCTATCACAAACAAGAAGTGCTGAAAGTTCTTGATATTTGATGTTTAGAAGCGCGTAGGTGGCAAAACGATGCTTTATTATCCGAATGTTTATCTTCTTCAGGCTGTTCAAGTCTGAAACATTTCATCCAGGTACAATATTATTTGTGTGCCGTCCTACTATCAACATGACCTTGATTCCCATCCCGTGAAATGGCCCTTTAATATCGAGTGCGAGGATATTGTGGTCCATATTGTCGGTAAGGTATTGTGGTCCATATTGTCTGCAGGATATTGTGGTCCATAGTGTCTGCAGGATATTGTGGTTCATATTGTCTGCAGGATATTGTGGTCCATATTGTTTGCAGGATATTGTGGTACATATTGTCTGCAGGATATTGTGGTCCATATTGTCTGCAGGATATTGTGGTCCATATTGTCTGCAGGATATTGTGGTCCATAGTGTCTGCAGGATATTGTGGTTCATATTGTCTGCAGGATATTGTGGTCCATATTGTTTGCAGGATATTGTGGTACATATTGTCTGCAGGATATTGTGGTCCATATTGTCTGCAGGATATTGTGGTCCATATTGTCTGTAGGACATTGTGGTCCATATTGTCTGCAGATATTGTGGTCCATATTGCCTGCAGCAAATAACAATATCTTGTCTAACAGGTTAATGCCCGTGCTTAACATATAAAAAGCTACAAAGCTGGCAGCATTCTTCGCAAACCGTTGCACTCATCCATAAGACGAGCAAAATCAGATTTCAGCAAATGTTTTTATAAGGAACTTAGATAGATATGTGGTTCATCTGTGCAGTAAGTCCTATCTGTAACGTCATCACAACAGATCATGGACGAACAACAGATCTTGTGCGAATAGCTTGAATAATTGATTGGCCAATATCCCACCACTTTTTCTGCATGTGTCTTTCCGCACAAAGATCAAATTCAGCAAAGAAGGGAGTTTGTAATGTACTGCAAGGCAGAATCCAGCTTGGGCGTATATATATCTGGATACTGGTCAGTAATCGACGAAAAGGGGTAATTCTTAAATGTAAAAAGCTAGGAAATTTCATTTCTTAAGTTGCACTTTTTATCACTAATAGTATGCCTAGTCATAAACTGATTTTCAGAAATATACGGCGAAGTAATTGCAGGCAAGAATTAACGCAAAAGTATAAATGACACATTTTAGCCCTTAGAAGGACCCTTCTTACATAAAAATGCCGGGCAATCTCTTTACTTAAGTTGCATCTCCCTCCCCCCCCCCCCCCCTAGAAATATGAGTTTCATAAAAGTACTTTTAGAGATGTACGCGCACTCATGCATGTACACATACTAACACACGTCATTCTCTAACGTACTGCTGTTGTACATTTTCCTGGGTGATTTCAATGAAACTATACAGCCGCGAGGATTGAAATCATCGAGAGACCCTTGCTTCGGTTTTACCTTGCTGCATTCAAGATACACAGAATTTTTAATATGTGGATGTGATTTTCAAAAGAATTTCAATCAGCATTCTCGCAACAGCCACGTGCAATAGTGGATCCATTTCTAGCTAAGCTCCGCTCATTTCTAGCTATGCTCCACCCTTTTGTAGCTATTCCCCGCCCATTTCTAGCTATTCCCCGACTTTTTCTAGCTAAGCTCCGTCCAGGTTTTAAGTGTGTTGGGATCGATATTATAAACTTTGAAAACTGAATTACCGGACTCCCAATTTGAAGGTAACTGTACCGGTAGGGCAGCAACAGCGCCCAGCCAAATTAGTTTCACAATATTCAACAGAATGTTTATTAAATAGTAAAAACATACACTTCGTAGGCCTACACTTAATAGACTATTTAATTTTCATGCCGGACCTTATACGCCATTCATTATGTATTTTGATTGTGACGTCAGTATACATGATGATTATGGCATCATATACTTGAATGACAGAAGGATCCATCAATTGGTAAAGCATGTTCGTGTGTGTTTAGTAGTAGGTGAAATTATTTTATGATACCCAGACGACGCTACACTACAACTACCATCGTATCTCATCAGTCTATGACGCTATATGAGACACAACTTATGTAGAAACAGTTAGTAACTACGTAGAGTGCCGTCCTTTATATTGCGTTTCTGATCTTTTAAAGGCAGCTGTCGACAACCTATTCTGCTTGGCCTTGGACGTGTGTGTTTAAGAAAGCATGCGTATGCTAGGGAGGATCGCCTTATTCAATTTCTGGTGTCTTCATGGAGAGTACAACAGTTAGTATTAAGGGTTACCATTCGACGCAGCCTGGCAGTGCTTCAGGCCAAGTGAATCGTTCCAAGGTTAGCGGACAAAGTAATGACACTGTGTCTGTACGGAGTAAAAGTAGTTATAGGTGCGGCTGAACGTTATTGTTCTTCCCAGCAGGGGTTCTTCGAGAACAATGGTTTTTTCAGGAGATCAAAGGAAGTTCAAGTGGAATGGAATGTTGAGAACAATGGCGCTCAGGGGCACACGCATTCTAGAGAACAATGACGACTATAATGCCACGTTTTTCTCGATAACAATGACGCACAGCCGCACACGTATTTGAGAATCTGCAACACTGGAATGGCCTATTATTTTGAATACGTTAACCCTTAAAAGTTTAAAAGTTGTGTATTTTACGTTTGAACGTAGTGGCGGCGTGCCCCCATCCGCGGTTATCTACCGTTGTAAAAATAATAGAGTTTGATAATAGTAAAATAGTAGAGAGTAATGTAAAAGAATAGAGTTTAAGAGGTGGTCCGATAACGGAGGTCGTATGAGGTTGAGGATGTATGAGGAATTACGGTATTGATGTTTGAAAATAATTTGACTGTTTCGTCGATAACGTTATTAGTAAACTGTAGAATATTTAGAGACTGCCCGTAAGCTGTTAGTAAGCAACAGCTACCAGATAGATTAGTAACAAAATAGATTTTAAGAGGTGGTCCGATAACGGAGGTCGTAGGAGGAGGATGTATGAGGAATTACGGTATTGATGTTTGAAAATAATTTGACTGTTTCGTCGCTAACGTCATTAGTAAACTGTAGAATATTTAGAGACTGCCTGTAAGCTGTTAGTAAGCAACAGCTACCAGACAGATTAGCAACAAAATATTAAAAATAATCTCGTATTAATAGTATGTTCGGTTGGAATCGTAACCAAGACTTGGTGATGATGGATTGTATCCTGGGTTAAAAAGAAGTTAACCCTAATACCGATGAATATATATCTCATTTTAATCGATACCATACAGGAAAACTGTTGAATATTTTGAAATTAATTTGACGTCGCTAACGTTATTAGTAAAACTATTTTTTTGTTGAATATTTTGATTGACTTTTAACCATCATTACGCGTAAACTGTTTTAAAAATACTTTGCAATAACGGCAATCGTTTTAGATACGACAGTTAAAATGTGGTCATTATATGTCTGAGGGTTCCGTTTATAGAATTGTATGTAGAGCGTACTTATACTAAAAAAGATTATTTGTTGCGTATGATTTAACCATATGTCTCGAATAGCTGTGAGATCAAGCTTGAATCGAGATACAAACATACCATGTGTTAAGGAATACTATAAGAATGTACCTCAAGTCTCGTACTACGTGGTTTTTAGAAATATTCAAAATTACTATTGAATTATCACCTAATCGCTAGGAGATTTTACTTTGTAGTTGTGAATGCGTCCAGCTTTGTGCTCTGGATACAATATCGTATCGTTTCCTAGTTCTTAGCCGAGTGGACATATGTATTAATTCCCTTGGGTAATTATTAGAATATCACGTTTTGTGCGCGAGTGCTTTATGCATATTTATGGTGTGTTCGCGCATTACTCATATTAACACTAAACATGGCCGCTTCATTCGCTTTAAGGTCATGCGATGTTAGATTTTGTCAATGCCTGTTTCCTCACGAAATAATAATGTCGTTGGTATGTACCACGATGAAAGGCTTCACCCATGGTGGAATATGTGGTTGAATGTGTCTGTATCATTGTAAATCTGTTACTGATCCATCATCCACAAGGGTGACCTACCTTCTTTTTTTTCGCATACGTACCCACACGCACACACCTGATGCACCAACACACGCACGTACTGCGCATACCCTCACGCGTGTTACGATACGCGCGTGATGACACACGCGTGGTTCCACATGCATGCCCCTTGTCACCCGTGTTCCCTTTTTCCCTGTCCCCTATGCGTGTACGTTGTGCGTGCGTGTGTGCGTCGTTTTATGTACCCGTTTGTGTGTGGGTGTATGTAACATAATTTTGGTTTATTGGTGGCCCCTTAAAAAGAGGCCTATTTTTCTTTTCTTTTTATTTTGCTAACGTAAATATTTTTATCTCAATTAATGCAATTGATAACTTCTGTCTTGTTTGCACCACATACACATACAACAATCATTACGAAGTAGGTACTTCGTATGCAACCATTTGTTGTAATTGCGTTCGTTTGGATCAGCTAGATATTCTCTCCAGCGGTTACGGATTTCATGCAATGACATTGCAAATGGTTGCCGTACTGCAACCTCTTTATATTGGTTCCATCGGATGCAACCACAATTGATAGGTGTTGAACCTATCGTTCTCCATCGATCGCATAATTGAGATTCCATTTTACGTGTTTTGACAAATTCAAAAGAGCTGTATGCCTTACTAGTCACACGCATGTCGCTTTTATAGCTAAAATATGAGCTGTCAGTAAAACTATCTTTCGAATCTGAACACGCCCTTATTTTGGTCACGTGCTTTTTCTCCACCGTTTAACATCATCGCTTTACAAAACATTACTATCGCACCGTGTTTGAATGACATTCCAGTTATAGAAAACTGGAATTGATACGAAGCGTTCAATTACAGAGCACGTCATATGGTTCCATCTGTATTCAAATATGTCCGTATTTTGTCATTGTCGTGATGTGAATGTGATTAATTACGGATCTTTGGATGATTGTGGTACGCCTCGCGTGCCTAGTGTACCATTACATATTTTTATCATAATAGCGGGGGATGGGTGAGGGATGAGAAGGGAACACGAAGAAATAATAACATATTTTTACAAAATGTATTTTTTTATTGACACGTGCATTTTTCTTATGATAAATATTAGCGACATTTATTCACGATAATTAAAAAATGTAGTACATAAATAATTATACATTAAATATGATCATTTTTCTTCATAATCCTGTGCGTCAGACGTTTCACTATCGCGTCATTTTTGTCTCTGTTTCTTAGGGCCCATAATATGTGTTTCATTTGTACACCTCTCGAACGATGGTATAAGAAATAAATGCAATAATATCCACAAGTTGTCATCACGGATGGTTGAACATGTACATTGTTGTAATAATAAACACGCGCACAGTGTCCATTTTGTACATTTGATATCATTCTTCCGTCAGAAGGGCATCTTCCATATGGATCAAAGTATTCAGCATTTCCATTTCTACTGTAATAAACCGCCACCCAATGTTGTCCGGATTTATTACTGGGATGCGTGTTTATTACTAATGAGGCCGGGAGATATTTAATATGTGCGGGTACATTGTCAATTGGAAAAACACCGAGAAAGTGTTCACGCGTTTTATTGTCGCCGAATAATAGATCCTCAATTTCAAATGTATTCAACATATTTGTTAATAATCTGTTAATACGTTAAAGTCTGATCCAATTTCTATCGTATTATCAAATTCAGCATAGCAAATTACATTGGTTGTAGCGGCAAGTGCTTGAGCAAAATGGAAGACCACTCTTAGCGAACCAGTGCGTGTAGGGTAGCGATGCTCTGACTCAGCTAGATCTGGCATAAAATTCCATGCGAACAATGTGGTTCCAGGTCTGAACTGGGTCTTATTTATCAGGTAGCCACGGTCTTTGAATAACGCCCCAGTACCGCTGAATAGTGAGAAATAAGCGTCCGAGTAAATGTCATCACTAAACGAAGGACGTATTGGCGATGTTGTAACTTCTTCTCCATTTATATAACATGTAGCATAGGTAGTGTTATTGTTATCAAACTTGAACGGATTTTTATGCACCACACCATTATAGGCATCATTAGGTACAGCAGCGAAAAATACTCTAGTAGGTAGCTGCCCAATAAATATATTATCTCTATCGATTCTCAGAACACCGCTAGGTGCTGTAAAAGTCTTACACACTACCCTGCGAATAGGATATTTCACGCTTGTCTGTCTCAGAGTAACGGCGTGCGCCACTAGGAGATCTGATGATGGGATAACTTTGCGTACAAATAAGTTAGCCAACATTATTTTCAATTTAGGCCCCACTCCTTCCGCGGCCATAATGGCGAACGCATCTTTACTCCTCTGTAGGCGTACTCTTAAATCAACGAAACTGAGCAGGAATCGGTCCTGTAGAAACATCGCTGTATATGCGGACTATTATTTGCACCGTTTTACTCTGCTCCATCATTCTTCTACGTGCTTGAAAACCTAAGTTAGTATCGGCGATATTATCAAATTCGCGGCATCATCTACTTTCCATCCAGCAAGTTGTAGATGCTAGGATGTGGCATCGCTGCCATAATTTAGTAACGTCTCGATGTACGAGCGGAAACCATAATTTTCGTTCGTGTCGCTGACACGCTTTCCATTAAAAAAAACATCCACTTGTGAGAACATCGTATGCAAAAGATTATTCGCAGGAACTATCAGGTCATTCACCTCGAGTGTCTTTTCATCACCATTTCGATCTAGCTTTACTAGCTTAACTTTAATCGAAAGATAAGATTGCGTAAGATCTAAATATCTATCGGCAGACCCACTGACGTAAAACTCGATCGGTCCACTATCTGATAAACTAGATACAGGCTGAAACAGTTCCCATTTTGCAGACTCCAATGTCATCACTATGGGATGCATCTGAAAAATGTCTAATTCGCTCTTCGAGCACTCGCAGATCTGATTAAGTTCCATGTTGTTTGTTAATTAAAGATATCAGCTTGTTTTCTCTGACGTCTATTGCGACCCTTCCTCTTCGGTATCGCGCGCATTGACTGAGCATTACGTGTATTATTCCTCTTTACGTTTAGGTTGAGGTGGTCTTAAACCACCTCGCACCGCTGTTACAGCTTCCAGTATCAAAGACCTGGCAACACCACCTGCTCTCGATTTTAATGACGTTTTAACATTTTTTCCAGCCATTACGTCCTCAGCTAGTCCGATTCCAGCACTAAGAGCTTGTTTACCTATAGATTTAGCCACATTTTTTGCGAAAGGTATTGCTGAACGTAATAGACCACCTAAGATATTACCGAGTCCATGTCCTGATTGGTATCGGGCGCCTACAAAAACTGGAATACGTCCATGACCCGCTTGACTCGCGTAGTAATGAGCCAGCGCTGGTGCGTTCGTTCTTCCCCTAATCGACCCTCTTAACGTCCCTCTCATTATCGTTGTCGTCATCGTCTGAAATGCAAACAGAGTACACTCGGCGATGCTCCGTCCTTGAATGGCACATTGGCACCAGTTCTATCCGTTATAAGTATTCCAATAGTATCGATGTAGTTCTTTGACACAGTATGGTATTGAATATCAGGAAACGTCCACTGACATATATCTTTTCCTCCATCTGTACTAGAAATGGGTATCACTCTGAGTAGCGGTGTGGAAGTATCACCTACCACGCTGTGTGAGACTACGTCACAGTATATATACGCGGTCGTAGGACCACCCTCACGATTTGAACGAAATGATTCTTTAAAGTCTATAGGGCCCATATGTATTTTTCCTCCTTCGAATCCGATTAAATTTGCTACATCTCTACCTAAACGTATAGCGTAATTATCTTTAACCATGAGAGAAACTAGATTCGCGCGATGCAAGTAAAAATTGAAAAATATTTTTTTGTGTCTAAATCTTGTCTTGCTCTCTATCTGGCCATTTAGAGAAGTCTACCATATTTTTTACGGTATAGTACCCCTTCGGTACATTGATAAATGGAGCTTCTGTTTGCACATAATAATAATTTTCGCTTCTACGTAAACGATTTTTTTCGTTATTATTTGTTTTATCCTTTCGCGCATCTTTTCCCCGAGCATTTCGTAACCGTTTCCCCCGATCGGCAGTACGTGTATTGCCGAAACCATCTTTTAAAACTAGTGGAAAAGCTGATGTCTTTTCTATTTCTGACGTACTGGCACCATCTTTGCTAATTTCTTCTGACGCAACGCTATCTTTTTTCTTCTTCTTCTTTATCTTCTTCTTAGTAAATGCGTATATTTGTACAAAACTTTCCTTCGCAATAGTAAGCCAACTCCTCGGATATAACACACTCGAGAGGCCCACTTCCCATTCGCCATCTAATGTTAATGGAGTTTGCAGACGTGTTCGAAACTCTGATATCTTATTGTCTGGAAAGAACTGGTTACTACTATTGCTCGGAAGCGTTATGTAAAACTGATCCTCGTTCACTCTGAGTCGAATGATGTATGGATGTCTTTATGCGTGGACTAGGAATTTTATACCCTAGACATCTGCTCAAAAGCGATATCCATATGCCTGATTGCCCATTTTGTATACTCAGATTCACGATACATGTAATGATTATGATATAAATTATTATAATTTGAGCTAGGTATACTATTTCTTCCATCGGTACTCGCGAACCCAGCATTCGCCACATGCTCTGATCCGATCTTCTCTCCATATATTCATCCATTGTCAATGATGTGTAGTGCTTAGTTCATTAACCCACGTGTTAAACTTATCCGGGTAACCGAGCCACATTACCAGATACTTGCGTTGTCCCTTTTTATTTTTTCTACTTTTAAGTATTTTTTCCACGGCATACTCTTTATCATTTTCTTCTATCACTTGCTGTATCTCATCATGATAAAAAGTACCAATAATCGGGTCACCCCCATAGTCTTCTAATTTATATAAGTATGGATATTTGTCTGTAAGCACCTCACGCACCTTAAACAATTCGCGACTCCATTGCCCGCGATATGCTTTTTCAAATGGCATTTTTGCTTGTGATATTCTAACATGGCCGCCTTGAGTAGGGCTGTTTTTAGATTTGGAACTTTTCTTCGTCTTCTTTCCATATATATTTATCCACGCGATTAACTCCGTACTATGGTCGACTTCGGTAGGAGCCATGCGACTAAACTGGGTAATACATCGATATACTTTCGTGTATTTTTATGCGTCATGTATCTGTATATTCGACCCTTCAGCGTGCGTTGAAAACGCTCTACCATTGCAGCTTTCGTTTCATTTTGAGAAGTGTAGAAATGTATTTCATTATCTTTCAAATATGTTTTCATTACATGGTTTACGAACTCACCCCCTTTGTCTGTTTGAATAGAGTGTGGGCGACGCACAGTATGCTCCAATATTGATTCTAACCCTTTCTTGACTGCCGACGACGTTTTACTAAACAGGCGTTCCACCCATGCATATTTTGAAAGGGCATCAACTACGCATAGCAAATATAACACGTTGTTGTTCTCTTTTGCCAGCATGCCCATCGAGCATAGATCTGCCTGCCATAGTTCATCAATGGCTGAAACTCTTATTTTTCGCCTGTCAAACTTTGTTCTCCGCGGTCTGTGTAGGGTATATACTTCTTGGTGTTTAAACCATTTGTCGATGTAGTTGCGAGGTATTTTACCTTTGAATGCATTATATAGCTTTACTTTCCCACCAAAAGATGCGTAATGTTTCGGATCAAAATATACTTTAGCCAATTTAGCACCATTCATGACTTATCTAAATTTACCCACACCGGAATTGAATGCCGCTTTTTCTTCCTGATGTCTGCTAGAGAACTCTTTCTACGTATTCTTTTGCTCACGGGGGTAGACGTGTACTCACTGGCGCTAACATCCTTTTCTGCACCATTATATATCTGTCTCATCGTTTTCTCTTGCCCTCCAAATCTGCGGGGTATGTTTAGGTCATGTAACAGATTAAGAAACCTTCCCTCTGCTTGATCACGCATACCAGCCATAAGAGGTTTACGACCATGCGCTACTACGTTTGTAAGCAGGTCGAGTACATTACTTTTTGGGAAAAACGTACCCTCTATTGTCACTTCACCCAAATCATTAACGTGAAAACGTTCAGGAACCGAACGTAAAATATCAATTACTCCACTGGCTTTTGTCTTGTACGTTTTTGGTATTCCCCTCATCGTACGTTCAAGTATTTGTGCGTAGTTAGTTATGGGTTGTAGAGGTAATGGTTGATATTGTTGTTGTTGTCCTTGCGTTTGCTGATAGTAATACCTATACTTATCCAATACTTGCGAATGTGATTTTGCTTTTTCATTTTCAGTCAGATCGTGTCTGGTTAATATATTGGATATCTCATTGTCGAGACTAATAGCTTTACGTATCGATGGATCTGTCTGTAGCAATGATATTTTACTCTGTTCATTTAAATTACCTATCAATTCGTGAGGAACTAGCACCATTTTACGTGTATGTTCGATCTTTTCACGCGAACAGTTTACCAATTAATGGCGCTAGCATACCGATCACCGCTGGTAATAAGGCACCTAAAAATCTGCCTGTCTGTAGCAATTTTCTTTTACGTGCATATGGCACACCGCGACTAGTCAGCGTACACATTTTCGTTTTGTATTTACTCAGCTGCTTGTAGCGTATTTTAGTGAGATGAACATTCCCACGTAATACGTTAAGGCATGATTCGCATAGTACATCCACCAATTCGTTCGAACACTGTTTGATTACTTCATTTCTGATTGAAGGCTTTACTTTAGCCAAATATTGCAGCATAGGTAAATGGCGTTCCATTTTATGTGATGCCATTTTTCTTAGGTATGTAAACGTAGCACCCCTCCTTCGGATGAACAGATGAACGGAGTCTGATATTGTCAGGTGTCATCTGTTTCAAATCTAGGAGTAGATATGAGTGAGGTTCGCATGTAGCGTCCTTATATGGTTTGATCAAATACTTTGTATTGCCTGGGTACATCTGATTAGATAAAGAACGAATTGATGACGCATCACGGGGATTCTTAAACAATACCATGTAGTGACAGTTAACCGATAAGTCGCTTTGATTGCGATACTTGTGAAACAGATTTTGTGCGACAAATATTACGCTACAATTCTCATGGTGAGAACGTTTTGTAAATAGGTCGGCTACATTCTCGTCGCATTTATTCATCAAATCGTCGAGCACCACCAATGTTCTGCAACTTCTGTCTAGTTCAACATTCACACCCTCTTTAAATTCAACTTCTTTCAGCCAAATCGTTATACCCATCTTGCCACGCACAGTAGCAGTACACAATCCTCTGTGGAGGGGGAGTAATGGCATAGGGATCTCTTATTAGTGCTTTTATCATCTCAGTTTTACCGCACTGCGTTGGACATGAATGTTCAGGTTGACTCAGATGATTTATTAGACATCCGTAACAATCTCGCACAACCAACGAATGTATCTTTTCACACAGCATGGATGCGAATAATTTCTGACTAGTCATGTGCACATGATCCGTAGGGCAATAATGGTGTGGATGTCCCATAGCTTTACAATAGTGACACAATTTGACGGTATCGTCATCGACGAGATTTAGTTCATCATTGCTTAAAACCTCATCGAGGTATATAGCGTCCGTAGTAAGCGTATCATGATTAGACATCTCTGCGGAATCACTAGTGGTTGGAATGTTATTCATGTTCATGCTTTTTCACACCGTAAAAGCACTGAGGTATCGTGCTAAACAACTCGTCACCGATCACGTTGGGTGGCGCGTAAATGTTAGGTAATTCTGCCAGCAAATTACTCGCGTTCTGTTTCAATAATTCCCACTCGTCGTCTTGCAGGTATAATCCGCAACGTGTGGCACATGGTTCTGCGTCAGAGCAGAAAAAATAATGTATGTCAATACACGGAAATTCGTCACAGATAGAAATACGAACAGAATTGTCAAAAGAATATGTAAATAGTACACCTTCTTTTTTGCGCGCACGTTTTAAAGTGTCTTCAAGATCGGGTATGATCTGTAACAGCTGATTAAACGCTGCTACACTGAGATATAAACCGCATTTAGTGGGGATAACCATCAGGATGAAACTGCCGTAGATCGATACACCACTTTTTGCCAAAACGTATTGTTCGCGCTTTACGCGAATTACCAAGATCACACCAAAACGCCGAGCGATTTAAATATTTAAAGCAAGGATCAGATGACAACGTGGAGAATGAATAATCATAGCGTGAAACTGATGCATTTATAAATCATTAGTAACAATAACGAACAGCCGCACATGGATTGAATGACATCTGGCGTAAATACCATGCATACAATGACATACAGAGGAGCATGTGCATTACAATGACGTGCATAGACGCGCTTAATTTGAATTTATGGAGCGCATTTGTTCGATCAATAACGTACATATTCACGTGGTACAAGACACCATCTTCTACCGGCGCACACTTTATGAGCAATAACGCGCACGACCAACTTTTAACCATTACACGACTGAGAGACTCGATACAATAAAGTCAATTATGGCTGGATGCACAAAATATTTTGACAACAACTTTCAGTAATAATATTTTTGTGGCAATATAAGGCTAGTAATGCGTGCGATACCTAAGCATAAGTTATGAATGAGAAAGACATCGATTAATGAAGATTCGCAGCAATAATACGTGAACCTAATGCACTATGTCTATCCCATATTCGGTTAATAAACCGTTGCTAATTTCAGACATGAGTATAATTCTTCCGGCATTAATTTTGTCATCTCTTAAAGCGAACCGCATGCTCCTCATAATCAACGTACGCATCTTATCATTATCATCGTTACACAGACTAGCAATATTTGATATCATAGCGCGAGCAGCTAGTGCAGCTTCGGCGGACATGGATGACACCGACATTGTTTACGTACTGACTGAACAAAAGTGCTCTGTCGCTATTTATATTACACTAGCGTAACCGTATGGTACTGATGATAAATCTCCCAGTTTCAAAATACGTTTTTTAAAGATGGGTCTGAAAATCTTACTGCTATTTACTGAAAGAATTCTGAAAAGATTGGTGCGCGTGATCTTTGATGGATAGCTTAATAGTATGCTATTACTATCCGTAATTCCACCATCGTTTATAATTTGATCGATGGATCATTTCATTGTATCAAAATTAACTTGTTTTGATTGTTGGGTACCGAGGGTTAAACCTTTAACCTTCGTCACCTGTTTAACAATCGATGGATCGCCTCGATGCTTCGTTTCGTAACTGTAGTTTTTTGGACCGAGTGCGCAAAAACTTGTTAATTCGTAATCGGAGGGGATTTCACTCGTCCAAGAACCTAGATACCCACTTCGATCTTGAATGGTCGGCTCACCTTCACGTGTACTAAATACCACCGAATCCGTATCGTGATAGGCTATGCGGCGTCCGAGTAAGGACAAGACTTCGTACAGTTTTATTCGGCCATAGGCTGTCACGAAAGACGCAAGAATACAGTTGGTATTTAATGGTGACTGAATGTACTCATCATTGACCAAATAGGAGGCCATTAGAAGACTATCGTTCAGGAATGAAATGGAGCCTACGGTTTTACTTTTATCATTCAGAAGGGAGAGTAGACCTTTACGTGTTGATATCATGCTATTCTTTTTATGATCACGAAGAGAAAATCGTCCCCACAAAATATTCAAACAGGATTTAGCGACAAAGCGCAAACACGGGTTATACAATATTTTGGCAGGGTCAAGCTGTATTCCTTCATGTTTATAATAGTCAGCCACGTAATTCGCCTTTTCACTCTCACTACCGACACAATCAGGGTAACTGCTACTTTCCTGTTTAATTTTCAGAAAACGGTTAATGTATTCTGAAAATAACCCATTGTCGCCATGTGGCTCATATTGCGATGACGCGTGATAATGCCATACTTCATACATTTTTCTAATGACATAACCGTTGCATATAGCTAGCTGTGGTCCATGTTCCGCATAAACTGCGCTGTTCTTTTGTATGTTCGCAAACAGAAGATTGTTCATTTTTTGCGCATTCGTCGCATAGTACAAACATGAGGCGTGAATTTATTCGAGCAGGTAGCACGGGAAAGTATAAATCACGAGGTGGAAGGACTTTGCATTTAATAAGACCGAAGAAGTCATGCAAAGTCTTATCACTCAAATCATCGCCTCTTAGAACCGTATATGACCCTTCTGGAAAACTACATTGTTTCATCACTGAAGGATACATGGAAACGCAGTCTAAATATTCAAGTGTGGTATGCTCATCCGCTTCCATAAATAAACGAATCGCGGATGTACGGCCACCGAATAGCGCATCACGTGGTGATATTGGGTGTGCTAAGTCCAATTCGGTGATAAAATCATTTAGCTCGGAGGAATCAGCGACTTGTTTCTTAAAGTCGCATTCCCACATAATTCTCACCATATATCCACGCGATTCAAATAAAGAAATGTGACATTGAAGCGTGGAATACGCTTCTTCATATGTCTGATCGCCATATGGTGTATATGTCGTATCACGCTTATCACCGCAACAAGCAGACTCGTGTCCATGGAATTTACAACCTAAGAACTCGTAAAGAATATTTTCAGATACATTAATTCCATTCACATAATGGCAGCATATTTTCTGTTCACCGCCATTTAGCGCATGTGCGATTTGGCGACCCTCGCATTGACTGACCCATTCCATCCATTCTACACCCAAAACACTATAAGCACGTTTTGCTCTTAGTGAGAAATCGGGTATAGTCTGTACGCTCTCAGGTCGAAGCCATAAAGCGTGATATGTCGCATTACACGCTCTGGCTAGCGTTATCCCTGTTACAAATGGGTTTTGACCATCCGTTGATTCAGAAAATAAAGTCTTAAATCTAGACATGGCTAAACGTAAGACGGTTACGTCATCATTACAATATTCGATGAGATTTTTATCGACATCGTAGCGATCGTGTCTAGATATCTGCTCGTTGTACCAGCGATCAAATTCGATTAATTCATTCGCATTCATATTTTGTGGACAGAATATCTCCCTCTCGGGAAATGGTATTACCTTACCCCAATATTGAGGCATGTTGAGCTGATGGGGAAATGTCCCCTTTCTAACAGAAAGATTAAAAGCATCGCCCACCTTATGTAATGAAAGGGGAAAAAAGTTAATGGAATCGATAAACCGAATAGTACCTACGTCAAATGAGAGAACTGAACGACCGCGCATGATAATATTTGAAGGTTTTAGATGCGGATTAGTGGTTTTGCAAATGCATTGAAGGAGTAAAAGAGAATCATAGGCACGAGCGTTGTGTGCGATCACCAAGTAGTCAGAGAAAACATATTTTCTATCGATACGTTTACCGACATGCGCAGCCTTAACACGTGTCAGCCAGCTAACGAACTGATCCACCGCGTCTAACCCGTGAAAGCGAACATATCCATAATTCCTACCTAGATGACATGTAGAGCAATCGTCTTCGAGCGGTTGCTCGAGGCATGCATCACAACATATGTTGGCAACCACGAGATTGACTTTATGCTCGGCTAGATTATTAGTATTGCTACTGACGATAGGCGATAAATATGTTTCTGTATCGTAAATGATGTATTTTTGAAAACATTCATAACTACAATTGTTGGCATTCGTACGCATAGAGCGTGCGTGGGATAATGACATAATAGGTTCTTCAATTACTTTATGATAACACGTATGATTTTCAGTAATAACATACTTTTCTTTACATGCGTGACATTTTATCATACCGCATACGTGTTCATCGTCATCTTTACATATGCGACTGAAACAGTGGGGGCACGCCGTAACCATTTCGCAGGTCCCATTAGAGAGGTGGTTCGACATACATTGACGGTTATAAAACTTACAATGACAATCGGTACACATTATCTTATGCATAGCATCTGTAGAAGTGCAAGATCCTTTATCAGAATAAAGTGTCTGACAACTACGACAGTGCGCAGTGCATGAGTGATCATTAGAGTATGACGCATTACACTGCGTACGGTAATTACGTACCATAAGAAATGCGGCCATAGACGTGATTAAGGATATATGATTATCACGTTCTGAATGCAAAAGATTTATGCACGGTAAACTCGGGGAAGCGCAACCGAATAGTCGTTCATGCCTTGACTCTGAGTAGACTTGAATAGAAAATTGATTGCGAAAATGTTCCTGAAATTTGTTCCAATCAGTACTACTAATTTTGCGTACAGGAATACTACAAGCTGTATGATATTCACAAGCCATATGCGTCAAATATGTTTTATTATGTCTCAAATTATTCCATTCTTTTGCAGAGACTAATTTGTTAATTTTCTCAATATATTTTATTCCTAAAAATATTCCTGCCGCGAAACGGAATGGATATTCGACGCATACGGGTATAATACATTTTCTAGACGCATGTACGCATCTAAATCGGATGAATGTAAATTTAATAAATTTAAATGTCTAGAATCGCTCACGCCTGTGAGAGTATCATTTCGCCCACCAGAGTTGTAGTCCTCTACACGAAAAACGTGAAATTCAAATCCCTCTGATAACCTACAATCAGTATTTGACTGAATGACTTTTTCCACTGATTCTAAAATTATGTCGGGCGTAATTTCGTTCCATAGCATAAAATCCATCGCTATCAGCATTTCCAAAGAAGGGTGAATCAACTCGATTCTCATGTGATCGTTCGACTGAACATTACTATATTCGCTATATGTATCGAGTAAAGATTGAAAGACGCCTGACACGGACTCATAATGAGAAAGTGGTGTATCGGCTATAGGATAACTTTTAAAAGATACATTATATTCAGTACCTTCGAGATGAAACTTTTTACTGTGGTATTTGCGAACAGTCTCCACAGATATATAGTTGGTATAATCAACTACCGACCCTCCGATTTGTGCATGCTCGCAGTGAACGCATTGCAAATACTGATTAAGGAGATCATCTGAAAGCACTATATTTTCTGATATACATCGACTGATTTCGTCAGTGATGAGACTAATTTCATCTGTCGAATGATTTGCACACGTGTCAATAAGAGGTTGATGAGTAGGATCATCGATGCGATAAGCGGAATCATTAGGAAGATATGCTATATCCATAGATAAGTCATTATCCGTGGGTTCGATACAGACTGACACATCATCACGTAAATTTAGGTCGGAATCGTTAGGAAGACATGATAAATCCATCGATATGTCATTAGCAGAAGGCACAATACAGTCTGGAACTGGCACGACATCAAATAAATTTAGGTCGGAATCGTTAGGAAGGCATGATAAATCCGGTGATATGTCATTAGTAGAAGGCTCAATACGTACAGGAACTGGCGCTTTATCAAATAAATTTAGGTCGTAATCATTAGGAAGGCATGCTAAATCCTGAGATAGGTCATTAGATGAAGGCACAAGAAAGTCAAGAAGGGATGCATCGTAGAATATATTTACATCGTAATCATTAAGAAGGCATAGTAAATCCTGAGATAGGTCATTAGCGAAAGGCACAACATCAATTAAATTTAGATCGTGTCCATCACATACATCGGTCGAATAATTAGAATCAATTACGTCACATACATTATGAGGATAATTAACACATGATGATGGTATGGTACTCAGATCAGGAATAGATTGTTCAGTTATAGTATGTATGGTTTGATCATCGATAGAAGCAGATTGCATAGGTATGATTACGTCATAATCGTATAAATCGTCCAAATGATTGAAAAAATCAGCATCAGTATCAAACAGTTCAGGAATGACTTCGCGTAATGCAACATCGTTATGTTCATCAGATACGTGCGGAATTGAAAAGTTGGGTTCATATAACATAGAACCCAGACTTAAAAGGTGATCCACATCTTCAACAGGCGAATTGGATAGATCCACGTTTAATCTTGCAGCATCGGCGTCATGCATCTGCTGCAAAATCACATTAACAGCATCTTCACATTCTTTAATATCGGCACTTAAATTATCTGCCATTTTGTTATGTCTTTAACGCAATTTACTACTCGTTAATATAAAAGGTTTTTAAAGAATTATTCTCTTAAAATCTCTATACGTTTCTTTAGAAAAGCACAAATAGCGACAGCGAGCAGAACAGGTGCGCTTATATACGTGAGGAGAACAGCGCCGGGCAGAAACCGGCCGACATTGCATTCATCCTCAAACTCCTCCTCCTCCTCATCCTCCTACGACCTCCATTATCGGACCACCTCTTAAACTCTATTATTTTACATTACTCTCTTATTATTTTTACATTATCTACCACGGTAGATAATGGCGGAGGGGGGGGGGGGCGCCGCCACTACGTTCAAACGTAAAATACACAACTTTTAAAATTTTAAGGGTTAACGTATTCAAAATAATAGAACATTCCATTGTTGCAGATTCTCAAATACGTGTGCGGCTGTGCGTCATTGTTATCGAGAAAAACGTGGCATTATAGTCGTCATTGTTCTCTAGAATGCGTGTGCCCCTGAGCGCCATTGTTCTCAACATTCCATTCCACTTGAACTTCCTTTGATCTCCTGAAAAAACCATTGTTCTCGAAGAACCCCTGCTGGGAAGAACAATAACGTTCAGCCGCACCCATAACTACTAGTAAAGACTCGGCCAAAGTTTGAAACACAGCATAATGTGGGAAGCATATTATATGCATCGATACCAATGAGGCGTTTATTGGTTCCATGCAAAATAATATTGAAGCACCATCGATTATCACGGGTGGTGGTGGTGGTGGTGTGTGTGTGTGTGTGTGTGTGTGTGTGTGTGTGTGTGTGTGTGTGTGTGTGTGTGTGTGTGTGTGTGTGTGTCGGGGGTGGGGATGGGGTGGGGTGGTGCGCATTCTGTTGATTGACTGGGTGCCCTGTCGATTTAGCTTCAAAATATTTAACAGCTGGCATAACTTGAAAATTAGGATTCTGGGTATTCAGTGCTCAAATTATGTAAATTGCTCGAAACAGGCGCAAAGCATGGAACGGTGGGCGGACCTTATCTGGAAATGGGCGGGGTATATCTAGAAATGGATATCCTTCACTAACTTACAGGGCATTGTCAGTCAGTGGCAGAACCAGCTTTGGCTGACCCAACCCCCAACCCGCCACCTGTGCGGTTAATGACCGTAATGATGAAGACGTTAGAAAGACTTCTAATTATTGATTATTAATGGCCACTGTGGTCTTATACTATGTTTCCTAAGATATTATAAAATACACTCGAAAATACCTATTTTCGATGTGTCCTCTTCCTCTTCTTCCTCAAACATCTAACTCGCTTGATATACCATAAAGTGTATATCTGGCTGGACATACACAGTACCACTACCAATAGTAAAATAAGATGCATTGCTGCTCGTACTAGTTCTAACAATACTATAAGTATAATGAGAACATCCATCACTACTAGTACACAGAGATGTTCACTCTAGCTAGCTTTATCGCATAAATGATCAGCAAGAAATTATTGATTTGATTAGCATCTATCGAATCCCTGATTCCAGGTTCCATACACGCCATATTTTGCCTGGATTTTTTTCAGTATATTATTGATAACTTCCCCAGATTTAACACTGGTAACCATTTATACTCGTTGGTGGAGAGAGGCAAGGAGCGAAGGAGATTGCCTATGTCTCAAGCAATCGGCAACCTGCCTACCATAGATGCAATCTCTGGATAACCGGTTTCGCAGCTTGATGCATTAATGCCTGTGCTATCGCCTCCTCAGAAATGAGCAGCACAGCCAGAGTCTACTGTTTATATCAGCCTCACCTGTCAACCAAAAACATCCTATTGTCTAGTAGCCATGAAGCGATGAATGCGCGATCCTGTTAGCTGAGCGATAAATGCAAAATTAGCGATTCGGTCTGTAGGGTACGATGTGCAAAATCAAAATACTGAATACAACTATAGCGATGGGTGCGCAATCTGATTAGCTGGGCGATAGATATTACATTAACATTATCAGTTATCCCTGTAGCAATACACGTGTGTAAATAATTGATTACCACTGTGGCGATGGATGTGCAATCTGATTGGTTGAGCGATAGACGCAGCAAAATTATTGATTACCCCTGTAGTGATGGACGTGCAATCTCATTCTGATTGGCTGAGCTATAGATGCATATAAATTATCAATTACCCCCTGTGACATTGGGAACATATAAATTATAGCAACATGTTGCCAATATTGATAATTAATTGTCCAAGTGGGCCCTTTTGGCGATCTGTTGTCTCAGTTATTGTAACAGTCAAAGGCGCCATTCAAAATTTGACAGAGTGAACCAATATACAATCAATTATTGAATATTGGAGCAAAGTTACTTTGAAGCTTGCATTTTTATTAAGAGACTATGGCTGATAGATCTAAAAATTTAATATACGGAACCATATCCGTAAAACGCTCCTCCTGGGTCAATATTATACAAATATAAATAGCAAACGCAAATCTGACAACTTAATTTATCTCCTTTTCACAGAAAAACCAGAGAATTTGCTATTTAGTGATCACTTGCGATTCATCAGTGCTCCTTTATAAACATAAATTATTGCTATGTAATTTGTTTGATTGATGTTCTGACAAGATTTTCTGCAGTTTCTGTCCTCCAGACGGGTAAGTCCATGATAATTTTGAGTCATCCCCGATTCGTATACAAATACTGCTATATTAAATCAAAATTGTGTAGTGGCTAGCCTCCATGTCTACGTAATAACAGAGCTCAGCTCGCGCCTGAGCTGTGCCCGCCCTCATCGTCCTTGGAAGCATGGACATCTCCTTCGGTCGTTGTCTCTCTCCACACAGGAGCATAAATGGGTACGTGAGTAAAGACTTGACAAGTTAGATGTATTGGTGTAATAAACTGAAAATAAAAACCAGCTGGCTCCCAGTATGGAGAATTCCAAGGGTCTCTGTGCTGGTGTGTCTTCTGGCATCCTTAGCACCTGACCAAGCATGGAACATCTTTGCTGGACGACTTATATTGACATCAGTGATGTATTACACATCTTGTATAGTGGATCGTTGGAAATTATGATTTCAGGCAAGTAGGGTCCAGCGATGGTACGTATGTGTTTGCGGTGGCAGTCATCAAGTTTGTCTAGAGCTGCCTTTGGAGCTGTCCAGCTGTTGCAGTTATACAGCATCAAGGATGCGTAGGTTGCGTTATATAAACGTAGATTTTTTGTCAAGGACATCTTTGATCTACGAATCCATAACTTCCAGAATGACTGGATATCTATGTTCTCTGTGGCACATTGTGTAACGATGTCAGCAGTACTGCAAAGCAGTGAGCCGAAGAGTGTACTTTTCCTCAATAGCTATCTTCCACGAAGTGGATCGTCATTTCATTAATTTCATTCTTAATCGATAGGTTAAAGTGGGTGAAAAATGTGTTTTATTCATTCATAAACACATTCTCAACTTTTAGTTTGCTTGCAGCTATAGGGAATAGTTTGTCAAGACAGTTCTTTTCTTCGTCTATGAAGTCCAGTAGTAGTGTCGGAATTAAAATGATACCACCTCCCTCAACTGGCCGCCGTTCGGCGATCCGTGGCCCCCACTGCCCTCTCAATCCCTGAGGCATAGGTTGTTGAGACATGTGGTTGGTGTATGCCTCTAGATGGAGGCCCAAGGGATTGAGAGGGCGGTGGGGGCCACCACAGATCGCCGAACGGCTGCCAGTTGAGGCCGGTAGTATCATTTTAATTCTGACACTACTACTACTACTACTACTACTACTACTACTACTACTACTACTACTACTACTACCACACATAATAGGTTCTGAACACCCATTTAGATACAAGGTCTTGACGTGAGGTTAAGCTTCTCGGGTAACAGGCTCTTCCTCCTGGGGACTACGGCGGAGGCAGCCACGCCTCCTACAGGGTCTTCAGAATACTGAAGGCCAGCTGCTCTATACCCATAAGGACTCCAACAAAGGTGCCGACGCCTCCCACTGGGTTTTCAGAAAAAACTAGCATGAAACAAAAAAAATTAAATTAAAAAACTATAAAACTCCCACGCCCCACCTCTTCAGGAGAACCCCCGCATTGTCGCCAGCCCTCTCTGGCCTGTCTCTCTCTCGCTCTCTCTATCTCTGCGAGTTTTTAAGGTGGTTCCCTGTTTCTCCTATTTCTTGTACCATTTCGAACTTGGTACCATCTAGCTGAGATTTATTGAGAAATTTGTACCATGTTTTTTTATATTAGAATTCAGCGCTGTTATCAACTGAGCCACCAGGGAACCGAAAATTAGATTACAAAAATGATACTTATTTGTTGTGCAATAATAGCAAACAGATCAATTGGACTAATAACCCACTGGTAACTACAAAAGTACAGTCTATAATATATGTATACTTACTGACGGTAATCTGTAGGCTTATTCCCTCTGCCCTATAAAGCGTGAATAATGCATCTGAGATAGTCAATTGGTTATATTATATGTTACACTATCGCAGGTTCAATTATCGCCATTAAACTGACAATACTGTTACAAAGATATAGCCCTATATATATTCCAGCCATGTGTCTGTACAAATTAGAATATTTTAGATAACCGGTTATCAGCTAAATCTAGGTCATTATAAAATATACACATAGGCATTTTATGAGCTGGAGTCAGCTATAATTACTAATGCATACATGGTCGAGGTAGTTAATGCGTTGGTTCAAATCCTCGTTTTGTCAAATCACAAGTTCAAATCTCGCTATGTGTTATTAGCATTTGTGGATAACTCGGCCATTACTGGTCCGATTTTAAAAAGGTAAAAAGTTTTGAAATTCTTGCTTCATTACGGTCCTGATCGGTACCAAGAACGACGAGAATGAAGTGATTTAAAGAAATCACCAGTACCAACTCGGTACAATATAAGCATACACTCTCACAATACTGACACATGTTGCCAGCGAAGATCTGACGCATGCGCATGTGTGCTACGCGTTCTTACGGACATACCTCTCGCATAGGGCTTTATACACGCGTACTATCCTATCCAGGAGGCATGCTTGGAATGCACCCGGAGCGGTCATCACATACTCGGCGTAGCTGGGATGGCCTGTACCCATCCTGCCGATCGGCGCTACATGATCACATGATTCCATGTCTACAATTACTCTTCACCCATTATCCGAGAAGCATGACATCACGTCAAGACCAACTCGCACAGTCACATAAAACCCATGATTGCAGACCACAGACCCTCGACTGGGCCAAAGTCAAGAATAGTCGCTTAGCCCACCTGCTATGCGCTAACACCCAATTAGACACAGCATCGATAATGGTATACCACGTGTGAACGCACCATACATTATGTGTAAACACTCAACTACGTGTAAACGCTCATCTACAAACAATATTACACACAATGGGCCTGAGCACCTTGTGATCAACCCCACACACATCTAAACGCCCATTATCCACTCTCACATCGACACGACGGACCCCCCACAGGTACTGATCACCAGCACCACACATAATAGGGTCTGAACGCCCATTTAGAGACAGGCATCCACAGGGATATACACCATGATTACTGTTGCACAGCTTCACCCTATTGCAAAGCAATTCGGCCTTAGAGGCTACTCTAAGGTCAAGAAAGCCGACCTGCTCCAGATGATCGGACAGGCCTGTGCCGAGGAGTTGCAGAAGTGACTCTCCCGAGCAATGAAGACGGGAAGGTTTCATGCGCTTACCAAAGATGATCCTTGGAATCTCCACAAGAAAGTGCAGCGGATACGTGAGCTTCGTCAGTTGGACGAGGAGGTGACTGCTAGCTTGCGAGCCAAGACTGTAGTGAGGCGGATCATCCACTGGAGCACTTACCTCCCCTATGCAGGATCACTAAGTGAGTGATGATGGGGCCAAGGTCTGAACCCTTAGCCCGGTGCATGAGGCGAGAAAGCGAACACATTCTCGACCAGCGTCTCGGCAAAAGGGACACAGAGGATAGAGGACGCTGGTCAGTACGCTGGACATTCTTTAGAGGTCTAGAAGGAGACCTCACAGGCCAGATCATGCACAAGATCCAGCAGACTGTCCAGAACGCCTTCTACCTCCACTACACCCATACCTATCGCATCCGTCACATCGAAGATGGTAGGGTGATGCTCTTCCACAAGAATGCTCCAGGGAGCCCGTGGCTGAACACGATATGAGCAGTCCAGGACTGGGTGGCAGCAAGAGAGCAAGCCTGCCTCGACACACACAATATCAATCGACCCAACACCAAGTGGGCTTTCATTCGATCAATCAACGTTGAGGTCAGGGCTATCATCGACCACCTACCTCTGCTTGGGACAGGCCACCTCCCAGACTGGCTGCGACAGAAGAAGAGTATGACTGCCCTCGACACCTACAGGGACAAGAAGTGTCTCTGGAGATGTCTAGCAGTCCACCGAGGGGCGAGAGCTGATAGAAGTACAGCTCCTACATGAGAGTTGCCACACAGTTCTACGGCAAGACAGTGACAGTACCTGATGTCCGCAAGACCTCGCTGGATCGGCTGGACAAGGTAGAGTTCTTCGCCAAGAGCGAGATTCACGTGTATGAACCAAATGAAGAGGGCACCTGGCACTTGATCAGGCAAGCGGCTCACTACGGTGACACCATGACCATCATAGTGTGGGACCACCACGCCTTCTACATCCAAAACATCTCCAAGCTGGAACATACACTAGTCTGCAGTCACTGTCAGCAGAGGTTTACACAGGCATGCAATCTTCAATGCCACGCTGATCACTGTACAGGTGGCAAAGCAACAATCATGTGTCGTGGTGGGAAGGCTGAGGCGCCACAGTCTGCATATGAGAAAACCTTCTATCCACCCCAACGATCCAGTTCAGCGGCTACTCGTTGGATCGAGTATGGGTCAAGAAACAGAGGCGTACACATACACCATGTAGAGTGTGGGCACGATGGCGAGCATTGGATCGAGGGTGCTCCCGTAGATGGTTATGATCCGACCACCAACACCGTTTACCAGTTCCATGATTGTTACTGGCACGGGTGCCCACAACACCAGCGAGGTGAGGATGCCGAACAAAGATACCGCAAGACAGTCCTGAGAGACGAGAAGCTGAGAGCATCTGGATGCACGATTGTGGTACAGTGGGAGTGCTGTATAAAACGCTGTCCAAGTGTCCCTAAACGAGTTCGGACTGTCCCATACCCACACTTCATAGTTTACGACTTCGAATCACTCCTAGATGGTATCAAGACTCATCCTACGGAGATTCTCACGATCGAGAGTACTCACATACCTATCTCTGTGTCAGTTGGCTGCTCCTTAGCTGGCGCCACGAGTGAGCCCACTCATCTCTGCAACCCTGACCTCAAAGAACTAATCAGAGAGTTCATGCTGGTGATCCAACTGCGGGCATATCTAATTCGGACAAGGGTTAGGGCACAGTACATACCAACAGACCTGGACAAGCTCCCAAAGCAACAGCAGCGACTGATCAACGAGTGGTGTGACCAAGTGCCTGTGCTGGGGTTCAACTCTGGGTGGTATGACCTGAACCTCATCAAGATGTACTTTGTCGATGAGCTGACTGACAGTATAGGTACAGTGAAAGTCGCCAAGAAGGCTAGTCAGACCATGTTCCTCATAACACCTGAGCTATGGTTTCTCGATGTGCTGAATTACCTCAGCCCAGGAGTCTCATATGAGGTATGGGTCAAAGGTTATGGGTGTACACAGCAGAACAGCTGGTTCCCGTATGAATGGTTTCACACACATGAGAAGCTCAACTATCCAGGGCTTCCTGACTACTCAGCATGGACATCTAAGCTCAAGGCTGGCTACCTCTTGACGCGATCAGAGTGGGAACAGTGTAACCAGACATTCAGCGAGCATGGAATGCGGACATTCGTCAAGTGGCTGCGATACTACAACAACCTGGACATCAGTCCATTCATCGAAGACCTAGAGCGGATGCGGGAGTTCTACACAGAATGAGAAATAGACATCCTCAAAGACACAGTGTCTCTCTCAGATGTGTCACTGCAGTATCTCCTATGTGGAACCGCTCAGCACATGTCAGATGTTAGCCTCTATTCACCGGGCAAGGAAGCCTACGAGATGCTGAAGTGTGCTGTTGTTAGAGGTCCCAGCATTGTGTTCACCAGATACCACGAGGCCGGTGTGACTCGAATCCGTCAGAGTGAGCGTGTCTGCCAATGTCTACTCGGCTATGACGCAAATGCTCTGTACCTGTCAATGATGGAAAATGTTATGGAGGCCCGCCGCTCGGGAGATGTAGATAAGAGCAAAGCGCTCTTGGCAGATCTCAAACTCCTCGGCAACAGTGCCTACGAGAAGCTCATCGAAGCCCTAGAATGTCATAGCAACACCAGCTTCACGAAGGATGAACGCATAGTAGACAAGGCAAATAATAAAATAGTAGTGCATGATTCGAAGATCTCGAGGAGATCGGTGAGTCATACGAGCTCCAGAGTCGCAAGCCGAGAATCACAATTCGAAGGCCCTTCCAGGTGGGGATAGCCATTTATGAGCTCGCGAAGCTGTGAATGCTGGAGTTCTACTACGACTTCCTCGATCGCTACATAGCTCGTGACAGCTTTGAGTACCTGCAGATGGACACTGACTCAGCATATATTGCTATAGCAGGCTCCAACCTCGACGACGTCATTCGCCCTGAGATGCCAGCAGATTACCAGGCTCATAAGCGGGACTGGCTAGCTTGGGACAAATGGTCTGGACGGACTCCCGGACTGTTCAAGCTCGAGTTCGAAGGCTCTCGTGGTATCGCCCTCTGCTCCAAATGCTCCTACGTGGAGCGCGCAGCAGCAAGTAAGTGCTCGGCTAAGGGAATGTTAAAGCGGCAGAATGAGGTCTCTTGGCAGAGGTTCTACAGCACCCTACATGGCGGGGTGGACAGAGATAAGAACTGAGGCCTACGCATGTGCAACCAGAGTATGGTGAAAAACTCGGACTCTGCTTACTATGATAAGCGCCATGTGCAGCCAGATGGTGTCCATACCGAACCCATCGAGTATCATGTTAGCACCCTAGGTGGTGGTAGCTGTGTGTCTGCAGGGACTCGCGGAAGCTCTTCTACGACAAATCGCCGCCTAGGCACTCCGTGCTGACATGCCCGGTAGTACAGTGTAGGCCGCCCCTCCGCCTCCACATACCTGTCAAGCCTGTGAACATCTATCGACCAGTTAGGATCTGTTGCACGCCGTCGACCACCTTCCAGCTCACCAGGCTCATACAGGTACCGAACCAGAGCATCAGGTGGTAGTCACTCCTCTCCCTTGTTCGCTCCTCTAGAGCTGTGACCAGCAGAGTGTCTGATAGCCTCTACCGGCTTCTTCCCGATTAGCCTAGTAACCTCGGCATTGGATCTCTCCACCACAGCAACCAGCCCACTCATCCATACTCTAGAATGTTCACTCGGCACGGCCATTTCCTTGGCGTATTGGTATGGGAACAGTATCTCTACCAGTGTCCAATTCCACCGCTCAACGATAGCCTGGGCACGGTGATGCCCTACCTCACCTCACCTAACTGCCACACTGTGTTTCCGCTTGAGGGCTGCAGTCTCACGTCTGAACTCCTTACCCTCATCCACCTGCAACAATTCTGGCCACTGGAGGGGATTTTCCGAAGCCTCGTAGACACCCTGGAATGCCTGGCCCACCTGGCCAGCTGACTTGTCTGTGAGCGGTACTGCTGCCTTGTACCTGCTGGCGACATCGACGATGGTGAGGGAATACTTGTAGGTCTTACGACCAACCGAGTCATGTGGAAGGAATAAAAGATCTGCCTGGTGAACTCTGTTCGGGACAGCTTCCTCGAAATGGGCATGCCTGATGTGCCGTGGACGAGGTCTGTTTATCTGCCACATCGTCTGGCGGCTGGGCCACTGGCTAACTGTCTCCACTGTGAAGTTGTGGTCCTTGCGACGTGCAGCCTCGAGTAGTTGGTGGGGCTCATGGTAGTATCCACCAGGCTGATAGTAGAGTTCCTCAAGAAAGATGGTTGATAATCACCCGGATTTCATCACTGACGTCCACTCCCGTCCTGTCATGCATGGTCTGGGTGAGGGTATCACTGACGTCCACTCCTGTCCTGTCACGCACGGCCTGGGCGAACTCTACACAGACGAACAGACGGCCGTCATGCATTCGACTACCACCGAAAACCTCCAGAATCACCTCCGTACACCAGCATCTAGTCTCTGCTGGATCCTTGCTGAACGGTAGCTTATCGACTAACCCTCGGAAGTTAAATGTCTTGACCAGGTCGTACAGAGACGCCATCCTTATATAGTATGGCTTAAATGTTTGGCGGCCCAGATGGCCGTAAGTGCTATGGCAACGTACGGTAGCCAAGGGCCTGCGACTCCAAATAACGTACCTACTCCTGAGGCGATTGCTGGTATGGCTTCAGAGATCTTCTCCACACCATGGAGAGCATTGTTGGCGATCTTGCAGACCATCTCGCCCGCCTTCATTGTGAACAGAGCAATCAGAGCCCCAACTGCTGCCAGTGGACCGATAGAACCTTTCACGTAAGTGCAATAGATTCCTTTCGCTCTGTGTATTAGCTTGCGGGATTCAGGCTCTACATACTCACCCACGGTCTCCGCTACATCGTAGTCGTCTGCATCATAATCCTCCTCACCATAGTCCTCGTCATCTATATCCTCGACTGGATCTTCATAAGCTTCTGGTTCATACATATCCATCGCTGGGTACAGCTATATAGTAGCTTTAAACTGTAGTCTATAGCATGGCCTCCGCAATCTTGAATGCGGGCATGTTTGCCATAGCAAACTGGGGACTCAGCTTCGCTGACAAGAAGGCGGCAGAGGTCGAGCGTGAGCGTCATAACCAGGCGATGGAGAAGCTGTCTAAGGAGAGGTTTGAGTACAGCAAAGCACTCGAGCATATGCGCCAGAGGGAGGCACGCCGACGACAACTCCGAGCTCAGGCCAACCAGAGCCTCAAAGAGGCAGATGAGAGTCTCGATGAGTACTACGAGGCTGTAAAGATATCTCAGCCAATGCTCGACTATGAAGCATCGACAGGTCAGAAGACAGCAGAGCTTGTAGTAGTGGTGGCAGCTGTAGCTGTGACGACAGGAGTCATGCTCTATGCACGCTCAAGCTGAATACCTGATGTGTTCGACATGCAAACCTTAGCATAGCCAAAGTAAAGTACCGTCACACCTAATGAGCGAGTCCCAGCTATGAGGTTTCCGTTGTTGAAGCTGAGCCGGTTGCCCTGATTAGGTGGGATGTTCTTGCCCCCAATGTGGTGACGGCCCTCGAGTGCCGACTCGAGGTCATCACTTCCACTGGTTAGTCGCAGAAGGGCATATGACTTAGTTTTCTGTCTGTAGAGTTGGCAGTCAGCCAGCTCGCGTACCTCACCAAGAACATTGGTCCCAGCAACCACAAGCTTGAAGTCGTCTAGCTTATCCACCTCCTGGATGACTCCTCCCTTCTGAACCAGGACCGCAACAGCGACACAGTCCGATGCACCATGATGCAATGTCAACTCTACCCGTTGGTTAGGTGTGGCTTGGATCTGCTAGTGTTCTCGCTCCACATGCACGATCCGCTGTTTGGAACCCATTTGCTTCAGTTCCTGGTCATTCCCCTCATGCCAGATATGAAGCCTTGGAGCATTCATTGACGCATCTGCGAGCTGCTCAGTGAACACCCAGAGGAACAGCCTATCCTGCATGGCAGCCGGATTCACGTGTGTGTTCAAGAGGAGAGTGAAGAGTGGAACTGTCACAGGCTTTTCGACACCACCTGCCGAATTCCGTGAATAGTTCGAATTCCGTGAACCCCTCATTGCACCCCACAGCATAGTACCCCTTTCCCTTTGCATAGAAGGTTGGTTCACGAGCCAGCGGACCTATGACTCGGTACTCATCGTTCACATAGGTGGTGTCCACGGTGCTGTTGCTCTGCACGATCTCCCACCTGTTCAGAACCTGCAGGAGCTCTACCGTCTGTGCTATTGTGCTCTGAAGCTTGAACTCGAGTGTGATGCTCTTGATCTCGTGGATCTGTGCCGAGATTGCAAAGTCAATGTACTTCCCAGCAGCGGACAATGGGTTCTCATCGTGTATACTGGATGAAATAACCATCAGGCAGTCCTTCCAAGGATCAGTGCGGTGCGATGTCGCAGGTTCAATGGCCCCATCCGGGTGTTGCACATACTGCAGCATGTTTAAGGCCTGGCTATATAGAGGGGTTAAACGGCTGCATGTTTGGTAAAGTTCTCCAGCAGATTATCTATAGGCAGCAGGACAAGTCGGCATGGCAGTCGGCACGACAGCCACGGCGTGCACTGTCCCACTGTGACAGGGTCCGAGGCCTGCTTCGTGACATCAACATTATCCACGGGCGAGCCAAGGTCACACCTCAGTCTGATGTGGAGATACTGGCCGCCATAGAGGAAGGAGCGCCAGCTCGTAGTACAAAAGAACTCATGACACGGATACTCTACCAGAAGTTTGACAGCACCCAGGGCATGGCACTCAGCCTACCTGTGGCCCAAACCAACAGTCCTGTTATTCTAGCTCTCCAAAGGGCGAGGGTCGAACCCAAAAATCTACTAACGGTCGGGAAGTGGGCTGCCGTATTTAGCATCCATAGGCAGGAAGAGCGAGAGATGCTGGATAGACTCCAGTCTGGAGCAGATAACTAATTCAGGGGGGAGGTCGGTGCCACTGTAGCGGAGAGGCACGACACCGGTCATGCAGAAGGTACTCAGGAGGGGGTCAATGTTGGCCGCAAGGAGGCTGTTGAGCACATCTTCAACGAAAGTGGGCGCAGGCGAATTTACAAAACTCCCAGATAACTACCAGGACTACCTCATCAAATCCCCTCACAAGTCAGATGCTAAGCACGCATGGCTACAGTGGGTCTTCCATGAGAAGTTCCAGATGAAGAGAGTCACAGACAAGGACCCTCAGTGGGTAGAGTTTGAGCGACAGTACGGAACTGACGAAGTAGCTACTGACAAAGTAGCTTCTGACGAAGTTCCTCAAGCTTCTGAGGAAGGTCCTCAAGCATCTGACGAAGTAGCGGAGACTGCTGACGAAGTTCCTCAGCCTTCTGATGAATGAAAAACAAGTTGCGGTAGTTGCGATAGGCTGTCAGCGATGACACGTAGAGCAGGCTTGTTTCTTGGCTGCATTCAGCTTGTAGGTGAAGGTCTGCGCCTTTTCCAGAGATGGCTTGAAGTGTGACAGCTCACCTGTCTCCTTGTTGCTGAAGATGAAGCGGTACAGATCAGCTTCCCTCTGTACACCTGCGATAAAGTCCCCTTTGGTCTCCTTAAGGGTTAGGCTGTCGTATATGGTCTCGAGCAGGGCACGTCCACACTTGGAGCTGACGTATAGCATCCGGGCATTGTGGTGGATGTCCGGTGAGATCTTGCAGGTGTACTTCTGAAAGAGGATGAAGACAGTTATCTTTGTGTGCCGGATGCGCCTGGTGATCTTGCTGAGGTAGATGACTGTCTTCTGGTCCATTGCAGGGTCATCGATAACTAGAACAAGTGGTTCTGTTAGTTGGGCTGCCAGCAGCTTCTCCATCAGTGCTTGCAGGTTCTGCATCTTGGTGATTGGGCCATTGTACCATTGATCATTACTGTCAACCGCCTCAGCAGCCGAGTCAGACACCAGAAGGACATATTGAGAGTGTAGATTGTCGACCATGAGAGCTCGCAGCAAGATGTTTTCCCCATGTCCTGATGGGGCAATGATCAGCACCACCTGGCTAGCATCGGTCTGCCTACTGCCGAATGGTACAGACATGCATGCGGAGGATGGCTTGCAATTGGTCGGCGGTAGCCTCGTCTATATCTGGGAGACTAAACGACAGTACTTCCTGCACCAGCTCTTTCGCCTGCAGAGCTGGGAATCCTGCACCTCCGGCGGATATGAAGGATGCGATGGAGGCGTGATGCATTAAATCCCAGCAGCAGCTGAGAAGCTTCCATAGAGGGCCTGTGTCAGCACCCACAGTGTCTAGTACATCCAGGATCTGTATGATACATGCACGGGAAGCCATGACTATCCTGTGGTCTTAAACGGCAAACCAAAGAACCCTGACTTCTTCACCTCTGGTAGCTGAAGGTTTGGCGGTAGCACCTTTTTTGCCATCGACAGTGATATTGCTCAGGCCGAGGGTGCCTATCTTGAGATTCTCTCCATCCTGTCGGAATGAGCTCCGTGGTTTCAGGAGATCCTTAACCAGGTCCTGTGCAAAGGAGTCAGCCATAACCTTGATGGCTCCAACCTCATCGACTCCGAGCATACCTCGCATCGTCGCCCTCTCCTTGATGCCCATCCCCTTGTAACAGTCTTGGCCTTGTTAATGGCCGATTGTCCTACCGTATCAGTGTTCCGGATGAGATCCTAGACTGGGATGGTACCTCGAATCTCCTTTCTCATCGAAGTCTAGGAAGGAGATAGGGGCAACAGTGTCCTCTGAACCGAGGCGTGCCTCGCCCAAGTGAGCAATATCGCCTAGCTCTTTGCTTTCTAGGTATGTGAGTGACAGAGTCATAGTGCTATATACAGACGGCTTAAACCTACTAGTCATAACCCCCAGGGAAATAGTTGGGCATAGGAGGCCCACGCAGTCGGCCAAGGAAATAGGTAGCACTGCTCAGGGGCACGCCTTGTGGGCTCTCCACCATTCCCTGGCATTGGCAATCCTCAGTCCGTGTGCTCGACTATGGGCTACCCACCACCCTCTGGCATACCATGCCTCATATGCTGCCGGGGTCTCATGATCCATCTCTCACTATTCAGAGGTTTAAACCTAGGCGACGATGATCTCAGCCATTGCACTTGTTGCTGGCCCTAGAACCGCGACCTCTATTAGTGTAACACGTTCACCCATGATCTTTGCGGCGACAGTGTAGATGACACCACTGAGGGCGGTCTTTGGGATGGGGTGAGTTATTCTGAGACAGTGCCCGGCCACCCCACTCACCACTGTAGCGAGGACAGCTGCAGTGGTGGCAGAAAGAACCTCATTTCCACCTGTCATCTTCACCACGGCCACATTCGCCGGCGCGTTACTGGCGACATGGACTGCCAGAGGTTTTGTCTTGGTCAGTAACTTCTGTGACTTGGTTCGCAGCAGGTTCTCCACCTTCTGAAGACTCGCCCAGCTCTCGGGCAGTTGCTTCACAATCTGTACCATTGACGTCATTGTTTAAGCACTGAGTATACAGCGCGGTTAAACATATGCGTCCCCTGTCGAGAGAGCTAATAAGATCTTCCCAGTCTGCATCTGCCAGGTGTCTGGGTTGCTACTCAGGAATATTCATCTCTCTATTGAGACATCTTAAACATGTCCGGGCTCACGCTATGCGAGAAGTACTATGAGGTCTTCTGGAGGGAGTTGAAGGACTACAAGAAGAAGACACCAGATGAGCTCACTCAGCTCTCCAGTGCTGAGCTGACAGGAGAGCTGGCAGCTGTGAAGCTCTATCTAGGATTTGATAAGGGACAGATCTGCTTCCTCGTATACCTTATCATGGGTGGGAGTATCGTCGAGTAGCTACTGCGAGCTAAAGATTTCTACAAGGATCGGGAGTATCTATCAGATGTGTTCCAGCAGTTGCAGACCGCCATGGCCTCACCGGACTCAGAGCTGAACAACAAGGCTTTGCGATACTACAAGCTGGAAAAAGGATGCAATGCAAAACCCTCCAGCCCTTGGATGTGCATGTTGGCAGCGTGTATAGGGGCTGTAGGGCATGCCAAGCTGGTTCGGTGTTTCACCGTGATCCCCACTGCTACTGTAGAGAGTCAGGATAGTCTGCCAGGGGAAGCAGTGTCATGTCGACTGGCTACAGCGCTGCCATGTCGACTAGCTCCAGTGTCAGGGTCGGAATGAATGTATGGCTCGTACTACTCGTAGTGCGTTGATGTCAGTGTTGAAGCCGAAGTGGACACAGGGAGAACTCCCCTCGACAACCATAGGTGTGGTGAAATAGCAAAGTCAGGTTTGCGACAGGCTTTCTGCAACCCCTGCTAGAACTTAGCAGTAGGATTACTGGGGTCTGCCACGATGATCATATCCTCAACGAGACTGTTGAACATGGCATGGACCTCTGCTTCGCTGACATCATCTATGGAATGCCGCAGCTGTTTCTGTGCTGTAAGGAGGCAGTAGCACAGTGCTTCCAGGGACTGGTTGATCTGAACGATCCCTGCTGGTGTGAGGCCTGTGGTCGTGTGGGACAAAGTACTTCCATACATCTGGATAGTCCTGCTGCAAGCCAGTGATGTGCATATTTTGCACCAGCGCTCCAGGGTCGGCGTCTGGATCGAACGAGAATGCTGCTGTCTTCCGATGGCCTATTTGTCAGGGTGTTCGATAGGGGAATCCTGAGTAGTCACGTCTCAGGTCACCGTACATAATCCCTAGACCGCTGTTGTCACCACCATGCCACTGATAGTCTGGGTGAGTGCTGAACTCTCTCTGTGGTCTGCTGGCCGCTGAGACGCTATGACTGTTGAGCTGTGGGTCGAAGTCGTTTGTATCAGGGAGGCTTGCACCCAGCTCATGGAGGATTCGTCGCACCGTGAAGTACACGTGGAATCTGAGACAGCTGGTGATTAGCACAACTTCAGGAGTACCAGAATAGGAGTGAAGCAGGGTGGAACTTAATCCACATCCTGCCGTGGCACACCACACGGCAAAGTTCAGCTGCTGATTCCAGTATGAGAGGCTTGGAGCAGCCATCCAAGTATGAGCTTGCTTCGCATCCTTGATGGTGATGGGGCGGTTGGTCAGCCATCATGGGTTGACGGAGAAGCTGCTTCGGGACCGTCCATCCACTGTGATGGAGAACGGTGTTAGTTCTGGTATAGCATCCAGTAGACCTCTCAGGCCAGTCAAGGGTGTACCCAGGAGGGGTGGTTAGCTCCGGATGACTGTCGTGAGGTTCAGTGGGAAGGCCATCTATACTGGCGTTCTTAAATCTACCGTACAGGCACACACTATTTGTAGTCATCTCGACTCCAGAGACCAGCGAGGCAACCTCGCTGTAACATCTCGTTTTTTGGCTCCTCCATATCAACCCGCCAGCTGGAGCCTTTGAGGTATTGCTGTCACACTTTAGGTTTCTCCATGTGGTACAGGGCTTGGACCTTCAATATATGGTGGTACTCTTCATCTGTGATCTGGCCATCCTCGACAGCATTGCTGACAGACTCGTCGATAGTCCATAGCATACTCTGTGCCAGTGTCACATACTTAGCATGCTTCTCCAGCCTCTTTGTGATCTGCCGCTGCCCCATCCCAAGCCCGTGGCCAAGACAGTGGCGGCTAGTGTCACGCCACCCAGCGGGATGATGACGATGGCACCCACCTCTGTAGCGAGTGGCCACAGCTGCCACACCAGCACTGGCTCCAATCACACCCACAGCAGTGGTTGTATGTGCGAGGACGTTGTAGGCTGTCTTATATTGCCTGCACGTTCTGCTGTACCTTTCTGCCTCATGAAAGAGATTCTGCCTGATGGCATCTATCCGCCAGCTGTGGATGGTAACCCTTTTAGTCAGCCATCAGGGAGGGGTATATTTCTGGTTGCTTCTGCCACTCTAATTTTGCCATAGTATATCTGGAGATTAAACCTGCATCCCCTGCAGAATCTGCTCATGAGTCATAGAAGGGTTCATTTTGGAAAGCCTGGCGAACCGTACCAGCTTGCTGGTGTCGAGACAGACGTCTTTTCGACAGTGGGCATCCAGCACTATGTCGGGTGCCAGTAGCTTTCTGAGACGTGACATCTGTAACGTCACCTTATGACTAAGATAGTAGGACCTACGCTGGATGGCGTTCTTTGTCTTACACTTCTGCGCCATCTCCTCTTCCCACTGTATGACATCTGGCCCATCCTCGTCTGCGAAGCCACCTGGCTCATCGTCGTAAACATCTGGCTCATTGTTGTATGTGAAGACATCTGGCTCATCGTTGTCTGTCAAGACTCCTGCATCCCGTTTACTCTCCTCCAGGAGGGCCTGCCAGTATCGGGAACCTTCACTGTTCCTTCGCCTCCTTGCAATGCTGGCAGCCTGTTGATACCAGCTCTCCCACTGTAGTCGCTCTCCTTCTTGTTGACAGATCTGTTGCTGTGCGAGCATCTGTGCGTGCCGCTTTTGGGCAACCCTCTATCGGGTTCATCATCTCGGCAAAGGTCAGATATTCCTGGTGTGATATCATGTTGTCGTCAGGTCAATGAGTAATAAGAGGGTAAACTCTAAATGGGCGTTCGATATCCCATCCGTGCTGGCATATAGGTTAATGGAGGGGCTGTCAAACAGGTGATTTACAGGTGTGAACAGGCTAGGACTGATAGCTTTCCAGAGGTTGCTGTTGGCACTTGGGAGATACTCTATCATGTCCCGGCCGACTTCTACCAGTGAGCTGCTGTGTGCACTGCCCGGAGGTTGATGAAGCACATCGGCGTGTATGTATGTTGTGCCCCGCTGGGGCACCTCGAAGAGGACCCATTCTACATGATACTGTACCACCCATCTCCCCTCTAGAGCGGGTGAGATTACGTTCTCACCACCGGAGAACAGCAGTCGGACAACCGGCATGGTTATATCTCCTGTTTAAACCCCTCCTATAGCGTGCTATGCAACCCATATTTGCTCACTCGACTGGTCTTGCTGACCTGGCAGATGTGCACACAGTTTATGCTGCCAAGGTAGAAGAGAGCGATGGCAAGTCATTCGCCCTACAGTACGAAGCAAACTTAAAGGCATTCTCCCTCCACCCCATTGGTGGTGATGGGGTGGAGCTGCTCACAGACCTCAAGGATGTGTCGAAGGAGCGCCTGGGCCACAACATAGATGGCCACTAGATCATGTTTCGGTACAATTTCCCGAAGCAGAAGTACATCCTCGAGCCGTTGATTGAGCTCTCGGATACAGAGTTGGCAGACATCAACACTCTAAATAATGACCTCATCTTTCATCTGGTCAACTCCTATTCGAGTGGTGTCCCGCCGATGACCCATGATGGTCTGCTATTGACCCTGCCAAAAAACCTGCAGTTCATATTTGAGAAGAATGAAGTGTGGTACCGCGCTGGACCTGGTGGTGACTGGCAAACATGGTTGGCACTATATAGGCCTCCTACAGTCATTGACATAGAGGTTACTCCCCTCTCCACTGTTGTGACGTCAGTTAGTGCTGAAGAAGTGATCGAGATGGTCACGAAAGCTATACTCAAAACCCCAATCATCCCGGAGAGGCAACTAATATTTCTTTATTATAAATCATCCTGGGATTGGGAACAAAATTTTCGGAAATATGTTATCTTTTTGTTTTATTACTTGACGCCAGTCACAGTCAAACCTGTATGTAATAGACTGGTTTGTACATCTCATTGAAGCTGCATCTTCACACAAACATGCCCGAAACTAAAATTATTTCAATTATATAATGTTATAACCTTAGCTCGTGTATCACTATATAAAATAGATGTTAACATAATTATGATAATTTCATTCCATATAAATTAAGGTAGATTTTATATCGTGAAATTGAAATAGTGGCTCACGTCTCTATTTCAATTTCACATTTAAAAAAGTTATAGTAATTTAAATATAATGAAATTACAACATGTTAAGATTTATTTCGTTTACTTTTGTGTACACAATTTAATTAAAGTATGCAATTGCAACAATCTTATTTTCACATATTTTGCTGTGAAAATGCAGCTTTATCCATTTCAAACGATAGAATATGTAATGCGGTTATTCCTCAGTAGCAGATCCATAAGGGGCAGGGGTACGCACCACCCCCCCTCCCCAGCAGGGGAGCTTTAACAAGGTAAAATTGAATAATTTAGCAACCAACCGAGGATCCACATTTACCTCTGGAAATACAGAAGAGACCCTCTGAGAGCACCAATGTTTCAAAATTTGACACGGAGGGCCCCTTATGGTTTAACTACCCGTACCCCTTTTCTGCACCCCTTCCATATATAATAAATTGATGATTATCTTATATTGCGCAATAATTTTGATGTTCTATATATGGTATTTCTGGCTTGTGCAATACTTCTGTGTAAACATTAACATAAATCAAGCACATTGACAATGTTAGGAAAACTGTATTCAGGCTTATAGACACATGGTCAGACATAGAGACGGATTGGTTTTTCTCTGTCCAACAGATTCGCCAAGTGGGGACTAGAATTATAAGAGAATCAGCTTATTAACTTAGTTATTAATCTATACTTTATCTGTATTCCTCACACATCAGGACTAACTCCGTCTGGACGACCGGCTTTCTCCCTTTTGGCGCTCACAAAGTACAAGTCATTAGCTCGAATCCATCATGTACTAGATGAACTACATGGAGAAACAGAAAGTACAAATAGATGGCATCTATAAGAAACTCGAGTTATATATGTGTGTATAATATCTAACCACGTCTCACATCTCGGTCTTGAGAACTATTGCGAATTATCACCGGATGTTTTATCATTGGAGGCACTAGTGGTTACTGCTGGGGCAGTTTCTAGATCACGTTGCTCCATCTCATATAGAATCTGCTGGATTTTCAGCTTCGCAAGCCCCCTGATTCACGGTGACAGTGTTGTCAATGACGAAGCAACCATTTTCCCAAAAATAATCTCTGGGTTTCTATCATCCTCTTCAATTACTTGAGACCGCATTCTCATAAACTTAATGAAAGCCTCGTCCACTTCATCAGTTGGCGTCTTCCTCTTTGATTTGCCATACAGTGGTTGATCCATCGGTGAAGTCGAACGTGAGACACCAGATGCCCCTCCTTTATTTGCACAGAGCTCCTCGCAGTTGGCAGAATCTTTATTCTCATCAGCTTGGATGTTGCTCTCCGCATCTCTCTCGTCTTGACACTCACCATCTCCCTGGTTACTTCGAGTTCAACAGTGCATCGGTTTGTAGTGTTGCCATCACCTATCTCATTGATGTCATTTACATCCTTAGATGACCTGTTGGATCAATACAAAATTTCGTGAAAACCAAAATATGTCAACTTCAAATTATGATATTATTAAGAATAAAAGTGGTGTGAAAATGGAAAAGCAAGTAGCTCTGACCTGATTTCAAACATTTTGTATACAATCCGCGAAATCGGTGTGTAGATCTCTGCATCATGGACTATAAGTATGTCAACATACCTATTTTTATGCTTCACTGCACATCAATGGCAACTTTAACCAGACATATTAACTGTACCCATGATGAAGCTATCCATATACCAAGTTCGTTGATTGTATTATAAAAGTTGGAGAAGTTGAATTATGAAAATGTAGTGAAATATGGAAACATGGCGTGTTGATTTTCTTTTAATTCATGACAAACACATCTGTCCTATGGTTAGATCCATACACCAAGATTGCATGAGTTCAAAACTATTTGAAATGGCATGTGCGAAAAATGAATGCACAGACGGGAAGACAAATGAACGAAACAAAACAAGGCCAACGCGAGATCACAAAACAATTGCTATTTTCAATTTATTCGGATCAGAATCCGGATCCAGATATTTTAGACCGGATCACTGTGAAACTTTGGAAATCATAGACGTTTTGGCCGGACGATTGCCAAGCTTTGGAAGTCCTAGTCTAGTATGATGACGTTGATTCTGTTAGGATTTGAAGCAAATCGAGCAATTAGTTCGTGAGAAACACGTTCAAATAGGCAAATATACAAACAAACAGACATACAAACAAATTGCACTATCATCTCCTCTACTTTTGATCGGATGAGGGCAATAAAACCTTTTAACGCAGGTTAGTAAGATGAGTAGAAATTTGTCGATTAATTATTGATATAAATAGGACAACTATATATCTCAACATTTAGAATATAATCCACCAAAATACTGGCTACATGATATGAATTAGCTTTCAAGAGGAAGGGCATACATGTGTGTCGGCGGGCGTGAGGGCGGGTGTGAGGGTAAGTGTGTGTGTGTGTGTGTGTGCGTGCGTGCGTGCGTGCGTGCGTGCGTGCGTGCGTGTGTGTGTGCGTGGGGGGGGGGGGTTAGAGGGGGTGGGGGCAGGCGTATGGGAAGGGGTGAGGGCGGGCGTGATGACAGGTGAGATGGTCGGTGTGAAGGCGGGTGATGACGGGCGTGATGTCGGTGATAGGGCAGGCATGAGTGTGCGTGTGAGGACAAGGAAGCAGTCTGATTGAAAGGGAGAGAGGGGAGGGAGGGAGGGAGGAGGTCGATGGAGGGAGAGAGATGGAGAGAGCGGGGGTAGGGAGAGGGAAGGAGAGCGAGAAGGAGGGAGTGGTAGAGGGGAGGAAGGGTCGAAGGGAGGAACGAGGGCGAGAGAGGGAGAGAGATGGGGAGGTGCAGGGAGGAGGGAGAGAGGGGGAGGGCGAGGGCGAGGGAGTGGGAGAAGGGACGGAGGGAGGGGGGGGGCACGAGTGAGGGAGGGAGTGAGGGGGGACTGACAGAGACTGATGACCGAACGGACAAGCCACCACACAAATAGACATATAGAAAATCAGGTATGATCACAATTTGTAGGGGTGTGTAATTAAAATGTATTATATTAAATTAAGTATTTTTATTAATATAGTCAAATGCCAAATTAACATCGTTACCTTGGGGCATTGGTTTCTGTTTCACGGTGTTTGATGCAATCACTGAGAAAGAACATCTGCTTGAAATATTCCCGTGTCGAGTTCTTGCCTACAGCATCGCCACTTTTCCCATATATTTATGTAAGGTGTCTCGTAGACTTTTCCACCTGGCTTTAACTTCATGGACTGACCTTTCTACGTCATCGGCAATTAATTTCCTGCAATTTTCTGCTCGTTCTACATCCTTGTATTCACGTATCGATGAATCATAGAGATTCCGATATTTCTGATAACCTCTTGTATCAGTTTTTCGTCATCTATTGATCCAAATGAACAAGATTTTCGAACATGTTTTGCTACCGACATCGTGCGTTGCTATAGCGTTCGAAATTAAATTTATTTAAATGACGCGAAAGGCATGCGAATGTCCGCGAATTGTATACGCGCGTGTTGAAATCGACATCGCTTGACACGACACCCCCCTCCCCTCCCCCCCTGAAGAGCGGCCATGAAGCGTGTCGAACAGCGAGCCTCGCGTAGGAAACGTTACCAAGTTTTACGTGCGTATACCATAAATCTACGGAAGCGTATTAGGGCCACCATAATATATATATTTGCTCATACGTATCTCGAGATCTCGACTTAGTATCTCGAGATCTCGACTTAGTATCTCGAGATCTCGACTTAGTATCTCGAGATCTCGACTTAGTATCTCGAGATCTCGACTTAGTATCTCGAGATCTCGACTTAGTATCTCGAGATCTCGACTTACTATCTCGAGATCTCGACTTACTATCTCGAGATCTCGACTTACTATCTCGAGATCTCGACTTACTATCTCGAGATCTCGACTTACTATCTCGAGATCTCGACTTACTATCTCGAGATCTCGACTTATTATCTCGAGATCTCGACTTAGTATCTCGAGATCTCGACTTAGTATTTCGAGTGGCGGGAAGGGTGGACAGCCATTTTGAGATGTCTATGCAATTTGAGACTATGCTTGAGTTTGACAGCCGTTAACCATCTTCAGGTAAGTAGTCAACAGTCCAGTTTGTTGTATTTGTAATATAGGTAATGCCCTAGTATGTGTCAATTCCAGTGCCTGAAAGATCATTGCTTTGACCTTTATGTGCGGGCATGTGTGAGTGTGTGCCTGCATATCATGTCAAGCAAAGTCCATCTGGCGGCCACCCCAACAGTAAAACCAGCTTTCCTTGTAGTCTATTCACCTACCGTCCGATTACATTGATGGCACTTCTTAAATACTTCAGCATGCATTAAACCACGGTCGTATTTTACCTGATGGGGTGGTGCGGGGGTGGGGTGGGGATGCAAAATTTAGGGGCGCTATCGAGGTACACCATGGGAGGGGAAAAACCTGGGGACACTATCTTGCCTCAAAGCCCACCCTGTGCTTCTACGTTCCTATAACATATATTAATTTTAGTGAGTCTATGTTAAAATAATTTTTGAAAATATAGTTCCAGATTTAGTCTAAGTTCAGCCAAGCATGAAATGTAGGTCAGAGTGACCTACTTTTGACACGGGCCACATCCAGACCTGAAGCTGCATGTATATGCACAATTTTATTTCAAGATATGGCTTCGGATATACCACAGGCATTTGAATTTTCGTCCATCCATCGCTCTACCACATATCCCCCTACTATATATAATATACACAAGGTATGGAAACTTTATCTGTGGGCACCATTGTCAGAAAGCTGATTGGTTGGTTTGTTGTCAAAATCCGCTGACATCACGGTTCTGACTATAAACCAACCAATCAGCTTTCTGACAATGGTGCCCACAGATGAAGGTGTCACACCTTGTGTATATTATATATAGCAGGAGGGATATGTGGTAGAGGGATGGATGGACGAAAATCCAAAGGCCTGTGGATGTACATACGTATGTACGTATGCACTCGCACTCACAATAACGCAGACTCGCGCACGTACGCACGCATGTACGTACGTCCAACTAAATTTTTGTGTACGTACATACATACGTACGTACGTGTGTGCGTACATACGTACGTACATACATAAATACTGACAGAAAGATTCAAATATTATATTACTCTCATCCAATATGTAACAAACTAGAATAATTCCCTTATTTGCAGCTGATAGTTTAAGATGTGTGGACAACTTTCTTCTATTGCAAACGTTTAACGATAAGCATAAAAAATACCATGTCACGTGCTTCAATATACAAGATACTCATCACATCAATACTTAATACATAATAAGAAATCTCCTCACAAAACGCAAAAACACACCCAGTGCCACTCAGAGTAGTACACGTAATTCTGGTGGTGGATGAGGTGGTGGGGCGAGAGCATCTGGAGAGCCACCCACCACACTCACGCATACACTGATACACATATGCACCTACGCATACATCTAACAACGCACGCACCCGCTCACGTACATTATGCATTCTATATACGCCTATGCTGAAGATGCCTCCAACGACTAATTGGTGAAGTGTTATGTCGTCATTGTATGGACACCCAACACTTTGTCCTTCATGACACTTTGAAAGGACGTGGTAGCATAGTTGTTAGCGTTCTTAACCAACTAAAAGGTGTATGCCCCAGAGCAAACTATCTCACAATCTTTGGAAACGTGTGCAAATCCTCACTTCTCGCTGCCTCCCTTGACCCAGGAGTACCAGCATAAAATCGGGATAGTTACCTTCCAGTAGTGAATACACTTTGATAGTGGCATTGACATGGCATGGCCGGAACTGGGCGGGAGCTGGGAAAGGATAAATGCTAAGCAATCCAATAACTACTACACCTAACCCATCACTCCATCAGATAATGCAGCAGTTACATCAAGACCAATTTGCACATCACACCCTTGAGTGAAGAGCAAACCACACCTCTTTAATCTAGTCTTTCTTAACCGGATTCACTCTGCCTAAGGGAAGCATGCCTAGAAGCATCACAGGCACTGTTTGCAAGATCAACACTAGAATGTGCACTCCATGGTACGCCATCGCAAATCCCATGCTTTCGCCAACACTGTCATTCTGATCCCATCCAAGACTAACCCACCACTGGCTGGGTGATCCTAATCTAACCATTGTCTCACATTCCGTAATCATATGGTTAACTACCATACCAAATTTGGTGGAATTCATTCCAATTTGACATTCCACCCCCCCCCCCCCTCCCACACTCCACCCTGACCCCACCCTAGACTGTCGTCTTGCAGCTCGTATACACATGGATAACACACAGAACAAGTTTGGTTGAATTTCCACTAAACGGATTTCGAGAATGTATCATGACGGGCAGACGGACCACCCACCTTAAAATGAAGTGAAGCCAAGAGGCTATACTAATTTTGACCATTTTGATTGTTGATTTCCGACAGACACGTCCTTATCCTGCTACAAAATGATCAAAATAATGCAGAGCATATCTGGATCCTAAGCTGTATATCCATGTGCGAGGTCTGGTTTGTTGTATTAAGTACTATTCTAGATATAGCTGCAGACATGCATACTTACATTCATACATAGGTGCATACAGACATACGCACGCACGCACGCACGTACTTACACATTCCAGCACACGCGTGCATGCAAGCACGCCCACATATACGTACAAACAGACAGGTGGACGGACGGACGGGCTGGCGGGCGGGCGGGCTGGCGGACGGGCAGACCAACGGATTGATGGACGGCCGGCCGGACAGACGGGACGGACGGACATAGACAAACGGATGATATGCAGACAGACAGGCTGGCTAATTTATATTACCATCTTACATTCTGCGAATGGCTGAGTGTAATGATAAACAAGATGGAATTTTTTGTAGACTAGACCTCAATTAATAATTTCTGCTTTCAGAAACGTTCAGCAATGCCACCTGATGATGAAATCCACCGATTAATTATTCTTTGTTTCCGCGTTGGGCTACATCACAGTGAGATACTCGCTTACCTGAGAAAAAATAATATTTACCTAAGCAAAAGAACATTAAAAAGAAAACTGCATAGGTTGCGACTGTTTCGTCGGATTCGGCATTCAGATTTGTTAGAGGTAGCTTTTTTGTGTGGAAAGAACTCCAGGCATCTGGGTGTTTGAACGGCTACAGGTGGATGCATCTAAAATGCATTCAACAAGGTCTTGTTGTTACTCAGGAAAGAATTAGAAATCTTATTCAAATATTAGATCCTGATGGAGTAGCTCTTCGAAGGCGACATAGATTACAGCGTCGGAAATATTATAATAAAGGGCCAAACTATATGTGGCATTTGGATTCGTATGATAAATTAAAGCCATTTGGTATCTGCATAAACGGGTGTATTGATGGATTCTCGCGAAGAATAATATGGCTGGAGGCATGGAAGTCAAACAGTAATCCAAAGCTTATTTCGAGTTATTATATCGGTGCAGTCAAGAAAAGGATGGGGTGTCCTATCCGGGTTCGCGCAGACCCGGGTACAGAAAATGGGCATGTTGAAGGTATGCAAACATTTCTTAGACGAGACCATAGAGATAGACTAGGAGGCAAAAATAGCTTCTTGTACGGATCTAGCGTTCACAATCAACGAATTGAAAACTGGTGGGGAATCCTGCGCAGAGAAAATGTTCAGTTCTGGATGAATTTATTTCAGCAAATGAAAGAAGAAGGAACTTTCACAGGGTCATTCTTGGACAAGGCATTAATCCAGTTCTGTTTTATGGACTTAATACAGGTACGTTTATATATATATATATATATATATATATATATATATATATATATATATATATATATATATATATATATATATATATATATATATATATATATACACACTATTTAACGTTATCCCCATTATATATATTTAGCTTAGCTTATAGGAGGCAGCGTGTGGCGATAAAGATGTTTCATTAAGTCGGTCCCACCCATCCACGTACTCATATGAGTACACACCCTTGTGGAGTAGTGTGGAATGGCTATATATGGCTCATAGTAACCAGTTAGATGTTGCCGCTCTAAGACAAATTAGATACGAGCTTGTCAAGTGATACTGGGAGCAACTGGGCTGAGTCAATGAACCGCATGTTACGGTAGCAGAACAAGATGTACTATTCTATGTTGTTGGGAATGCAGGTGATCTGGCCATATGCCTGTGACACATCGTGTATGATGACATGAGTCATACCATCAGATGATGTCGAACACAACTAGAATGGTGGTTGTCTTTGTGCGGAAGCACAGCGCCGACCACAGGTTGATATCTCAGATGCCATCACGCTTGACGTTGTAGATATGTGCACGATGGCACGATGCAGCGATGAGCGATGCAATGGTGTGATTGTGTGATGTGAAGAAACGTTGTTTTTATGTGATGGCCGATTATGCGATGCGATGAGATGAAACGATGGAGAAATATTAAGCTAAGATAGAGTGATGTGATGAAACGATGGATTGATACGAAGTTACAATGGAGCGATGCAAAATTTTGATGGAGCGATGCGATGAAACAATGGAGTGATGCGATGAAATAATGGAGCGATGCGAAGTTGCAATTTGATGGAGCGAAGTAAAATGGAGGGATGTCCAATGAGGTAAAGGTACAATGGATGGAAGCTATGATGGAGGGAAGTTACGGTGGAGGGAAGTTACGATGGAGCGATGTTATGATGGAGCGAAGTTACGATGGAGCGAAGTTACGATGAAGGGAAGTTACGATGGAGTGTAACTATGATCAAGCCAAGTTATGATGCGATGATATGATAGAACGAAGTTGCTATGGAGTGAAGTTACGATGTTCCGGTGGAGAAGGTGAGTGCTGGAGCTATGAAGCGGCAGTAGTTCTGACCAGATGCATCCTATTTGTAGTGTAAGTCCGTTAATGCATTCGTCCATCCCTCTGTCCGTTCCTCTTGGTAGACATGTGAAGATCCAGGAAAAATCGTTTTTCGTCGATAAATTATGTTGTACTGTGAGCGTATTTATTAAATTTCAAACATGTGTTGAACATGAATATTTGCGTTCACCGTCCGTCCATACGCTCGTCGGAGTGTAAATCCATGAATATTTCGAGGTTTCCTCGGTAACATAGGTTCTACTGGGGCCAGGAATAAGCATTTTATTGCTTGCACAAAGCTATTTCTATCTTCATCCATCGGTTCATATTGCTTGACACTAATGTCCGGTATACAACAACCGATTATCGCCGACCAGACATAACTGCCCGCTGTCCGAAGTATTCGGGCAGACTCGCTCTCAGCAGTGTGTTCAGCCAACTGAGGGTCATATACCAACATACCAGTGTTGTTTGAAAGGTGTGTAGCACCTTAGTTCACGTGTCGATCCTACATATTAATAGGCATTAAACCTGCACGGTCCCAGTTCATCGGAGGAGGCGTTAATCTCTTTCTGAATGGCACAAGATGCTAAGATGGTCATAAAAGAATTCAAACTAACGACGTTGATTTGGTGATGACTAGTGAATAATTGTGCACCATCATTATCTGAACAAGTAAATATTGTATTGTATTGAACATGTTGTATCACGCTGAACAGCTGGTCCAGCTCTGACTAGACGATGCTATACCAATTGAAGGAATCTTCGTAAAACAAATAAAATTTGACAAACTCGAGACTGTGGCTCCCATACATATCAAGACAGGATAGTCGAGTCGGGTCCGGTAGGCCATACACCACCCGATCCTGACCTCGCCGATTCGTTCATTTTTAAATAGCGCTCATCGGCCGACTAACACACATTTTCAATTGTTGTAAGGTCACCCACCACCAGATTAACACCAACTGGTCGTCCAATTGCTTGTCTGGCAGACTAGTATCGGCCTATGTATACAAAGATCCATGAACATCTCCATTTTTCTACAATAACACCATAGGCATATTAATAAAACTTCAGAGATATACTGATTATGAACCTTTGAAGAAATCTCCTATACATTTCGTCAATCGACCCACTCGTTCGTATGTCCATCCGCCTATAAATCTTACCTGTCATGTATAAATCCTTGAATGTCGGCCTTTTTTTGATTGCTTAAGTTTTATTGAAAGCGTGTTGGTAACATCATTAACATTAGAAGAACGATCGCGGGGAACGGTGAATTAGGACATGCCTCTCAATGAAAACTCACTCAAACACGCACTAAATGTGTTCATTCATAAGCAAATTAATCACCTATTAATTCACCCGCTTTTCTTTTTTTAAACGTATTTTATTGTAACATATATATGCACAATGGGATTGGCCAGTGGCCACAAGTTCTGTGAACTTCGAGACGCCCTCACCCGCCTAATCAGCCCATCCCAGAATCACTCTCTCAATCATGCGCTATGTCATTACGTAAACTGATCGATCACCCATCACCACCTTAATTACTCACCTAGTATATCCATTACCCACCCCATCATACATCTCATTCCACACCACATCATTAATCACAGGCTCAGTCACACTCGTAATCGGGCACTGAATTGTAACCGTAACATTAATCGACCATTACTCACCATTTAATCACACCATTAATTGGTTACTCAATCACACGTTAATCACTGACTCAATCACACCATTAATCGCCGACTCACTTACATTATTAATCAATCACTCAATTACAACATTAATCATCCACTCATTTTCACAGCTGTCGTCACCCATCAAAGGACCAACTTACCCACATAGACACCGATTCACAAACAGCACCACCGCACCCCAACAACAATAACACGCACGCACGCACACACACACACACACGAACGTACGTACGTACGCACGCACGGACACACGCACATACACGCACGCACGCACACAGCAATTCATGGAGGAAAAGTAAAATCCTGGGCTCACTGCTTTGCAGTACTGCTGACATTACATTGCTGCATGCTGCACCATGGGGAACATAGCTTTCACGTCCTTCTAGTAGGTTTTGTGCAGTAGGGCTAAGCTAGTAGTCTACGCTTATAGGCTATCTTGGCAGGCTATACTAGTAGCCTTCGCTAGTACGCTAGGTTATGCTAGTACGTTGGCAAGTTAGACAAATAGCCTAATATATTTGGCTAGTAGGGTATGCCAGTAGGCTATGCTAGTAGGCTAGCATGTATGCTAATATGTTAGTCAGTAGCTTAGAAGGCTGTGCCAGTAGATTATGCCAGCATGCCTAGACTGGCTAATAGACAAGCCCAGTATCCGTGTAGACTAGGCTAGCAAGCTATGCTATTGGGCTAGAGCAGTAGGCTAGCCGATTTTGCAGGACTAGTAGGATAGGCTAGTGCAGAGGCCAGAATGCCATTCAGCTGCACCATTAGGCTGGGTTTGTAGGCGGGAGGAAAATAAGCTGGGATAGTATACTAGGCTAGCAAGATAGGCTACTGGACTTGACTAGTAGGCTAACACAGTTGGCTAAACTAGTAGACTATGACAACAGGCGAGTTGTTTATGCCATTATGCTAGAGCCCAGGAGTTTATGACGAAAGATTTCACCCCATTTCACGCAGGTTTAACTACTTAAATTTACTTAGGCCACCCAAGTTATGCATAAAAGGTTTGTCAGCTGCTCCCCTGTTGGTGGGTGTGATCCTGAGAGCCCCTTGAAAAATCGCTCTCAGGGATTGTATTTGCCCCATCTAATACATGGACAAACTCTGCCAAAACAAAGTATTATGACAGTAGATTACAACAATGTTAAAGCTTACGAAATCTTAAGGGGGTGACCGTGAGATCAGACCCCCTGCAAAGAGCCTCAAAAGGGTGTTAATTTACCACATAAGCAACATGGACAAAATTTTGTCAAGATAAAGTAACATGATGGTATATTACGAAAAACTGAAACTGACCAAATTTCGGAGGAGACACGATGTGGTCAGAGCACCCTTAATGTGCCCTCTGCAAGTGACTTATTTTGTGAATGAACATGTGATTGAGCGAGTTATTAATCAATCGTTTCAACATGTGATCGATTAGGTGATTGGTCGAATAATTGATCGAGTGTTTGATCGATTGATTAATTGTGGGATAGTAAGTGACTTATTGAGAGCTTGATCATATGATTGATTGATTGGCTGGTTAGTTGGTTGGTTGGTTGGTTGGTTGGTTGGTTGTTTTGTATTGGTTTATTTGTTAGTTTATTTCTTTGTTTATTTGATTGATTGATTGATTGATTGGGTTGTTGGCTGATTGCATGTTTGTTTGATGATCGATCGATCGACTGACCGATCGATCGATTAGATGGTTGATTGATTGATTGGTTGATTGATTGAATGTTTGTGTTTGGTTGAATGATCGATTAATCGCGTGATCAACTAATTGATCGATTGACCGATCGATAAGTTGATTGATTGATCATGTAATTGACTCAGTGATTGGGCAAATGATTGTTTGGTTGATTGATCGAGTGATTAATCGACTAATTGATCGAATGATTGATTATCCCATTGAACCTGTCATTGAGTGTGAATTAGCGATATATTTATTGTATGATTGATCATGTGGTTCAGTGAATGTTTGATTGAGTGATTGCTCATGTGATTACTGTATAGATGTTCTTAAACCTACCCTCCTAAAGTCCTTCCAGTCATATTAGGTTGAAATCTCCCAAATGGTTACTCCGGGGTATCCCTTTAAAGCAAACGTTATCAGACGACGGACGGCATACGGACGATGGACTGGCGATGGACGGTCACAATGCCATACTATCACTTAACCTTTCATGCCAGGTGAGCTAAGAATATGTAATTGATTTATTTTTTATTATTTGCAGAAAGAAATTGACGAAGTTTGCTTTATTTGGAATGCACACCGCATTCGCAAAATGAAAAATCAAAACAGTCCAAACGGTCGACCTCTTCTGATGTATGACACGCCAGAAATGTATGATGCTGAGGATTGTCTGTGTCCTGTCAGTTTAAGAGAGATTGAACTGTGCGAAGAGGAAACTGCTGGCAAAGGAAATGTGCAGTGTGACAAAACCGTATATGAATTATGCAAAATATTAATAGCTGAAAACAAGTATGATTACCCACTGGATCATGATGATGCTATTCTATTATATGAACAGCTAAGATACATTATTTTACAATCAGTATAACTAGAATGATTTCATATCATTACCAGAAATTCCACGAATACTGATAACTGGTGTATGACTAATTAGATGGCTGGTAACGTCAACAATAAACAGCCAACCTGCGTTGAATTACTATTGCTACACCGCAATTTAAAGTTTCTATGATAAAGTAAAAACAATATTTTCGAAGTTTTACATCATTGAAAAGCGCATCAAATTGCCTAAACATCAAGGTATTAGTTTTTATATGTTTGTAAAAGCACTCGGCCACCTCTGGGGATGTGAATCTGACTGATGATTGACAGGTGAAACAAGGAGTGAAACGGATGGGGGGGGGGCAAAATCATGGCACGTGACCAGCTCTCGACCAATCAGAATTGCGGCTATATTGCTACAGCCGTTCGGTATATAGATCCCTATCGATGATGGATAAGGTGTAATGACGAGTGAAAAGGCCTGGTTGGGGTGGGTGGTCGGTAGCGAGTGGGGTGTACATAGATCTATTGTTCCATGGAGGAAAAGTCAATGGGAAAGTGGCGGAGCGGGTGTTGAAATTATTCTGTACATAGATCTATTGTTCCTAAATGAAGAGACAATGGGAAGGGTTGAGTTTGGTATGTATATCTATTGTTCCTGGACAGATATCACAACTGAGCGTTAAATGCCTTAACAAGCAATCCATTGTAGTTAATCGAATCTTCAGTACATAGATCTATTTTTACTTGCTGACGAGACAATGGACAGGTCAATCCAAACACCGTGGGTGTCGGTTTTGGAGGCCATGTGGTGTAGAATGCAGCCAAGTTATAGAATATTGTTTGGTCCTGACTGAAGAGACGATGGGAAGGTTTGAGTTCGGCATGTAGGTCTATTGTTACTGATTGAAGTTCGCACCTAAGGGCTTACCATTCAATCCATACGTAGTTAATCGATTTCCTCTTTACTATTATTCCTGGCTGAAGACAATGGCAAGTCAATCTATACACCGGTGGTGGAGTCGGGAGGATAGGTGTTGCTGAATGAGGATGACTTATAACGTGTTCGGACATGTTTGTTCCTGGATGAAGAGACAGGTGTGCCTGCGTACATGCGTTCTGGCGTGAGGGTACCCAGAGCTGTATCTAAAAAAATGCTGAACCATATTTGGACTCAAATTTTAGCACAACATGTGCGGGTGTACACGCGCGAGCATGTGTGTGCTATGGTCGCACCCTAGTCAAATTAGTTTCTTCTACAGGATGTTTATTAAATGGTAAAGACATAATTTTATCCCACAAACCTGCTGCACCACAATTTTGACAAAAATTGTAACCAAACATGTACAGGTATACTCGCGAAAGGGTATATGTGCTATGACCGCAAAGACCTTCAGTCAAATTAATTTCAAAGTCTTCAACACAATGTTTATTAAATGGTAAAGGCATAAATGTATCTCAAAAGCTTGCTGAATCCTATTTTGACTCAGATTTTGGCCCGATGTGTATGGATGTACGCACGCGGGCATGCACACTATGGCAGCAACAGCGCCCAGTCAAATTAGTTTCAAAATATTCAACAGAATGTTTATTAAATAGTAAAACATTCAATTTGTACAACTAATGAACTATTACACATTCATGAGTATTTCTCTCAATTATGATTGTGACATCAGTCTGTATGTGACGTAGTTGATTATGACTTCATATCACGTGCATGTGTGTGCGGGTGGACCATGTGGGTGTATAGAGGTGTTAACATGACATGTACGCGTGTACGAGCGTGGGAACCTGTTTGCTACGGCAGCACCAGCACATAGTCAAATTAGTTTTAACAAATTAAATAGAATGCTCATTAAATAGTAAAAACATCCAATTTTGTACAACTGACGGACTATTACAGGTTCATGATGGAGTATTTCTCTGTCAATTATGATAACGACGTTAGGCTGCATGTTCTGCAATTGATTATGACATCATAGCAGGCTTGTGTGGGTGCATCACAGATTTTGGAGATGCAATTATATCGAGCCTAAACTTGTTTTCCTGATACATGTTCTTTTAAAATACACTGAATAGTGAATCGAATAAGTTATCTATAATGGGTGACATCATAAGGTTTCATTTGATATGCTATATACCTATTGTCACATAAAATATGACGCAATAACCTTAAATGATCTCAAAATGACCTGGGACCAGATTAGGTTTATTTCGGATATTTTATAAAGAAAGGGATATAGAGCCATAGGAAATACAAAGAAAACTTTCTGATGCAATTGTCCTTGAGGTACAGCCGCATTGTGACTGGTCCTTATGCTTATCTAAGAATTAATTGATGGTAGCCATTCTTGGAAAATTGGCGCCATTTCCCTCACAGGAAAACTCCATGATGGCCCTATAGCTTAAAATCTTTCTTAGGAATTGTGTGCCAAATTTGATACTTTTATCATATTTTCCCCATCCGCTGCACCATTAATAGGTGTTGGTCACACAGTCCCCTGACCCTGTTTTCGTAAAGTAATATTATGCTCCAGAAGACACAATTTTGATGGGTTTTCAGATTTTCAAGGCGAACCTTACTCCATTGAATTTATAATATTTCATTGATATACAATCCCCACAGAGGTCTTGTCAAAGTGATTTGACATACTAAATTTGGTGTAAATCTCTGCATACATTCAAATGTTATACTCAGGATAAAAGATTTTAAATATATTTTCGGTTTTTTAAGAGGATAACTACAGCGAATCTGGAATATTTCATCGATACATGATCCCCATTGAGATCGTGCCATGAGGAGGTAACTTGACAAATTTGGTGTAAATCTGTGGCGTTAAATGGTTAAATGGAATGGTGAAAGTAAACAGTAACAACAAACAAATCATTAAAAGCATTATAACCAAAATATAACTTTAATAATAATAATAGTAATAATAATAATAATTTATAATATGATTCATTCCTCTAGAATGTTAATAATTAATAGTAATTTATACTTTGAACATGCATGATTACGACGTTATTTGTAACAGATATATTACGATGTATAAACTGCCATAAGAAACAAGGGCTTTGACCAATTACAATACTTAACACACAATACTTAATACATTCCGGCCAGGTGAGCTAACAACTGAAAGCATTGGAAGACAATGGCTATAAAAAGTGTGTACACTCTTTCTTAGAAAACATTAGAGCAATGTTGAAAGTAAACGGTAACAACAAACAAATCATGGAAACCTAATCAAAATAAACAAACAAATCGTGAAAAACTAGTCAAAATAAAATTAAATACTTTTAACATCCAATGTTTATGACACAATGTATAATAGCTAAATTACTATGTATAGATTTGCATAACAAATATTGTCTCTGCAGCAACACTATGTCAAAAATGTATGCCCGATTGTCTACCATGGAATTAATCACCGGAAAATCTGTTTGCAATTCAACAATGAAGGTTGACTTACGACGCTGCCATTGACTATTATGCTTGTCTTTAATTATACTTACATAGACAAAGAATAAATACAGAAGGGATCTCAATACACTTATAAAATATACTTCAATGAAGCTATACGACTTCACCATTGGCCATTTGACCACACATCATTGTGCTATGCCCTATCATTATACGGAAGCATGCGCCCGTGTTGGAGTCCAGCACAATTAATCAAACATGAGATGTAAACCGCTAAGAGCTATATGCAAACTATTACTGTTGAAACACTACTAATATATCACGGTCACAGTGACAGTAACATTTAACTATTTGATCATAAGGTCATTGTGTCATGACGTCTCATTATAGAGAAGCGTGTGTCCAGTAAGACCAAGCACACGATTAAGCACACATGAGATATATAGCACTAAGTTGAGCTATATGAAAAAGGTTGAATTGAAAACTCCAATATTTGTTATCAAGTTTACAGTGACCTTGACGATTTGACAACCTCACCTCACATCAACTCACCAGCTCCATACATTGCACACAATAGGTGCTGTAGGGTTGGGTGGATTGGTGCTTGGATGGGTAACGTGAAGTCGGTGAGATGATGAATTGGGGCGGGGTGATGTGCTATACAGCTGCGGGTTGAGTGAAGTTAGGTAAGGTGGATTAATATGGTGGGTAGGATCAGGTAAGGCGCCGATGTAACATAATTTAACCATTATACCTATACCATTGAGAGAGTCAAAGACAAATTCTAGCAAATTCCATTTCCGTATTTATGATGAGAGTTTGAGAAGATATGCCGACATGTGGTGGTCCCCCAAGGCATATGATGTGATCATCTGATGGGCACCATACACAAAACTGAATGAATCTTATAATTTGCATGTGTTGTAATTGCCAGGTATCAATTTTGATAAGTAACTGCTATTCGGAAAAATCGAGTATTTAGAATCGCTTAATGAGGCGACTATTTTGAAGTAGGATGCCCGGAGCGATCTAAAGTAGTGTCTACTCCGAGTACCCTATAACAATTTCAGGCCACATCAGTAGTGGGGCTATGGGAAAAGTAAAGAGTGCAACAGATTGACAGAAATTGCCCTACCAACAATAAACAGTCACAGAGAATAAGTGAATCCAACAAAGTACTAATTAGCAAACCATAACTATTTTGTTTGATAATTGAGTCACAATTATTCACTACGATATACAGCTGATATTTAAAGATGTAAAAATAGTTAATAAATTCCTTAATACCACCATAGCGTGCCATTGTGGAGAAAACAGAGGCCATGTTTCTTTATGTATCAACTTCCTTTGAACAAACTTTAATGGCCCTTAGTCCATAATCATAACTGCCAAATTTCGACCCGATCCGTTCAACTTTTCTGGAGAAGTCGTTTTCGCTAAACTAGGTCAACCAAGATGGCCGCCAAACCATTTGACCAATCAAGTTCCCTTGACCAAACTTGGTTCAGCTCTCGCCCTAGATCATAATTCATGGGGTTTGCATCAATCCCACAAGTGGTTTCGAAGCTTTCTAAAGACGTTCCTAAAAATCGGTCGAAATCCAAGATGGCCGTCGGCCCAATTGGACGATCCGCTTCGTTTGAACAAACTTGAATCTCTATGCCATAAGGATGCTTTCTGCCAAATATAATTGAAATTGTCCTAATAGTTCTCGAGAAGACATTTTAAGTTTCCCATTGCTTTAGTATGGGAGCTTATGGCGGGGAAAATGATCCAAGATGGCCGCCAAACAGTTTATCCGACCCTTTCGAAAATTACAAATTTGAGATTAGAATACCCAAAAATACATATAAAACCAATTTCGGCTTCAAAACCCGCCAAATAAAAAAGTCCAATATGGCCGCCAAACACGTTATATTTTGATTGACCCACGGCGGCCATGTTTTTTACGGTTCAACTTCCGTTGAACAAACCTTAATGGACCTTAGTCCCCCAATCATATCTGCCAAATTTCGACCCGGTCCCATCAGCGGTTTTGGAGAAGTCGTTTTCGCTAAAATTAGGTCAACCAAGATGACCGCTGAACCATTTGACCAATCAAGTTCTCTTGAACAAACTTGGTTCAGCTCTTGCCCTAGATCATATTTCCATGAGGTTTGCATCAATCCCCCGAGCAGTTTCGGAGAAGAAATTTTTTAAAGACGTTTACTAAAATCGGCCGAAATCCAAGATGGCAGTCGGCTAAATTGGCTGATCGGCTTCGTTTGAACAAACTTTGATCCCTCTGGCCTAAGGATACTTCCTGCCAAATATTATTGAAATCGGCCCAGTGATTCTTGAGAAGTCGTTAAAGGAAAAGTTGACAGACCGACGACGGACGGACGACGGACATACGACGGACGGTCGCCATGGCATAAGCTCACTTGGCCCTTCAGGCCAGGTGAGCTAATAAACAGTAAAACACTAAAAACATTAATTTAAAAAAATTTATGTTATTTGTTATTAATAAAGTATTAAAGCACAATAAATTTAATTCTAAAGCAGTTTCAGCCAGCTCTTGTGACTCTCATCTTAGCAAAACATTAAATTCCAGCCTCAGACCTGTAGGTAGGTGCTCGCTGGGTTCCACGTTTAGACATGCAGCTTAAGAATCGAAAACATGAAGTGAAATTAATTTCAACATTATTAGACTTATTTGATTAAACATCTTAGCATTCCTTATAAACGATTTCAATTTAGTATATTAGTGTAACGATCAATTACTTGGATCAATTGCTTGTTAATTATATGACGTGGTTGACTACATGAAGATATATTTCCAATTAAAACAAGGATATCAGGATTGTTTTTAAGAAAACGATGCCAATATAAAATAGTATGTACCAGTGTCAATAAAGTCCAAGATGGATATCATCACAACTTCATTATTTAACCCCATAAGACTCACGACTCCTCAACATTGAGCTTCACATACACATTGTTTCTGCGGCTATACAGGAAATAAAGAGTTATAATGTGTATGTGATGCTCAATGTTGAGGAGTCGTGAATTGAGGGTTCAATACCTCCTGTCATCCTATGTTACCAGTAATTTATTGTTAAAATAAATGCATGTAGTAGCGCAATTATTTACTTAAATTAATCCTATGAAAACAGATTAATTCCTACCCTACAAGATGCTTGTCTGGTAAACCATGGCGCAATCTCGCATGGGGCGATATGTGCAAGTATCCACGACTTGCACTCAAAGTATATCCAAATAGTATAACATTTCGTAATGCAGCTTACTATGCAGCAAAAGGTTTACTATCAGAGTGGAAAACCGTATTACACATTCAGTTTAACCACAAAGTAAGTTGGCGATGGCAAGTATCAACTCGTGAATTAAAAAAACCTTATAACAAAATTTATATTTCTAGAATTACCAACAATGATTAAAATGAGCATATGTATGCGTAATGTTAGACTATTACGCATAAAATTAGTAAAAAATCATAAAAAATACAGGAAACTTAAGACCAAAATATTCAGCTCGCTGTGCCATAGGTCTCAAAGATCTATGAAAGGTGGTGACACACGAGTCAATTACAAGACACAATCACAGGATCCCCACATGGCCCCATCATGTGCAGATGTTAGTCAAGGTTGTCCAATAAACTGATGAATGGATAGGAAGGGGTCAGCTGATAGTGTATACTGAATATGATTAACCACTGAATACTAGATTGTATAAAGGTACGCTACTTACCAAAGCAACATTCAAACGGTAGTATAATTCAGACCATTGTGGAAGCCATAATGATATATCTTCAATACTAAATTAATGGGTAAGCCCACCCGTGTACTGAGCTCAGCAGTACAGGTTTAGACGAAGACATGTGGAAAGAGACATATGATCTAACATAAATTTGTGCAAACAAAGGGCTTCTAAAAAGTCAGGTGGTTGGAACAGGTAGACTTACTGACCAGTTTTGAAGCTACATTCTTATGGCTTCTCCATTGGGCTTTTCACAGGGCATGTTACTACATTGGGAATTTTGCTCGCGCATGTAGTTTGCTTTTCCAAAGTGAGACTGGATCAAGTGGATCACACATTCTGTATAACCCATCTACCCAGTCATTCCCATAAGGTCATCCATCTAATGGACTATATGTTACTTTGGTTGGTAAATGGACACGTGGACACATGTACTGGCGGAAAAAATGCACAGATGTATAAACATAATCAATAACATAATCACTATTTGTAAATGGGGTGGATGGGAGGACGAGGGAATAAAAGTCACCAAATAGAGGTGAATGCGTGGACAGACATACACGCATCTAGTACATACACACATATAGACAGAACTATACGGAAGTCGGAGATAACAAGTTTAATCCCACCAACTTGTTTTGTGAAGGTGAATGAAACATATGCTTTAATATAAAACATTGCTGTTTTACGCCAATGTTTTAAACCAACTTCCGGAGACAAGGTGACACTAAAGCAGTTATTTTATTTCTACCAAATATATAATTGTATAAAACTCATTTGTCGCAGGTACCACATCTCAGTAAAATGGGTTCATGTGAGCAAATGGTTTCAATGAGAAAAACTGCCCAATAGTCTAGATCAATCGTGATTTATAGAGATTTTGGTATGTAATTAACATTTTCATGCACAACTTTTTACAGTTAATATGAATGGTATATGTACGTTTCTTAAGACATGGATCTTTCGGTGATGGATTTATCGTGGCCATGAAGCAATCCTGGATTTAATCAACATATATAATAACCAATTTTGGGACTCAAAATCCATCATATAAAAAACTAATATGACCGCCAAACACTATATTTTGATTGACCCACAGGGCCATTTTTTTTACAGATCAACTTCCCTTGAACAAACTTTAATGGCCCTTATTCCATACTCATATCTCCCAAACTTCGGCCCATGTTTTATGAGTTTCTAATCGATTCCCCAAGCAGTTTCAGAAGATTTTTTACAGACGTTTCCAAAAGTCGGCCGAAATCCAAGATGGCCGCCGGCCAAATTGGCTGATCGGCTTCCTTTGAACAAACTTGGATCCTTATGCCCCTCAGGATGCTTCCTGCCAAATATAATTGAAATCGGCCCAGTGGTTCTTGAGAAGAAATCATTTAAAGGAAAAGTTGACAGAAGACGGATGGACGGACGGACGGATGGACGACAGACGGTCGACATGGCATAAGCTCACTTGGCCTTTCAGACCAGGTGAGCTAAAAATGAAATAAAACTGCATGCGATCATGCAACTGCAAAACCTGATCTAAAGATGTATAAGCTAATGAAATA
>CM067364.1:56762974-56971709 GCA_034401795.1 Chaetoderma sp. LZ-2023a | reverse complement strand
TCCTAGCCTAGACTAGTATAGCATAGCTTAGCCTAGACTAGTATCGCTTAGGCTAGTGAAGGATAGCTTAGCTTAGTATAGATTAGACTGGACTAGTATAGACTTTACTAGTGCAGCTTAGATTAGACTAGCATAGCTTAGACTAGACTACTACAGCTTAGACTAGCATAGCATAGCTTAAACTAGCAAAGCAGAGCTTATACTAAACTAATATAGCTTAGACTAGACAAGAATAGCTTAAACTAGTATGGCTTCTACTAGTATGGCGTAGAGTAGTATATCATAGCTTACCGTAGGCTAGTATAGCATAGCTGAGCCTAGAGTAGTATAGCAGAGCTGAGCCTAGAATAGTATAGAATAACGTAGCCTAGATTACTATAGCATAGCTTAGCGTGGACTAGAATAGCATAGCTTACACTAATATAGCGTAGCGTAGCCTAGACTGGTATAGCACAGCTTAGCCTCGCCTAGTATAGCATAATATAACCTAGACTAGTATAGCATAGTTTAGCCTAGCGTAGTATAGCATATCCTAGCCCAGCCTGTTATTGCATAGCTTAGCCTAATCTAGGATACCATGCATAGCTTAACCTAGACTGGTATAGCATAGATTAGCCCAGACTAAAATAGCATAGCTTGGCTTAACTACTATCGTTTAGTCTAGTGAAGTATATCTTAGCGTAGACTGGTATAGCTTAGATACACTAGTATAGCCTAGACTAGTGCAGCTTATATTGGACTAGTATAGGTTAAACTACACTAGCATAGCGTAGCTTAGACTAAACTAGTTTAGCTTAGACAAGATTAGTATTGCTAGGGCTAGATTACCATAGCTTTGACTAGACTAATTCAGACTAAATCGAATATTTTAGACTAATCTAGTATGGCTTAGCCTAGTATAGGTTAAACCAGTATAACTTAGACTAGTAAAGCTTAGACTAGTATAGCTTAGATAAGTATGGCTTAGACTAATATGGCTTATAGTAATATGTCTTAGACATGTATTGCTTAGACTATCATAGCTTAGATTAGTATTTCCTAGACTGGTATATCTTAGACTAGTACGGATTAGACTATTATATCGTAGACTAGTATGGCTTAGACTTGTATTGATTAGACTATTGTAGCTTAGACTACTATAGCTATGGCTTAGCTTGGCTAGCTAGTATAGTTTAGACTAGACTAGTATAGCTTATACTAGTATAGCTTAGACTAGTGTGACTTAGACTAGTATGGCTATGACTGGTATCGATTTGACTAGTATAGCTTAGACTACTATATCTTAGACTAGTACAGTGTAGACTAGTATAGCTTGGCTTAGCATTGCCCAGTCGACAAAGCTGTAAATAGGTTCCCGCGGGGTGTGGATGGCATGCTTGGGCTACTTGTCTGCATGCTTGCCGCACTGCCTACATGTATGCATGCCTAGCTGTTAGTCTACTATAGGTTAGCCTAGACATACCTTGTGAATCCTAGCCTAGGCCTAGCTAGTCTAGCCAACTCACCTTAGCCTACCCTAGACATAGCATATAGGCGAGCCTAGTCTAACCTAGCACTCTGCTTAGCCTAGCGTAGCAAGTGTATGCCTAGCTTGCATAGCCTAGCTAAGCAGCTTAGACTACACTAGCCACACCTAACCTAGTCTAGACTATCCCAGCCTAGCATAGCTAGTTTTAGGCTTAGCTTCGCATAGGGTATCCCAGCTTATACTACCGAGACCCACACATTTTAGGAGCTCCGTATATGGTTAATTAGGTCACTCTCACTCGTAACCAACTGACTTGAGAGGACCAATGAAAAAGTGCATCTATTTCTTGCATTTACTACATTGCTGCTTTCACAGGAGCTGACGCATCTACGAGAACTGAGCTGTCATACCCATAGGAGGTGTCTGGTCTACAGTTGTCGTCATGTGTGTATAACTTGTCACAGCCACATGAGCTGTCATATTAATAGGAACTGCTCTATAGGCGCTATCACGTCTATAAGAACTGTCATGTCAACAGGACTTGCTACCTCTATAGAAGCTGTCATATTCATAGGGGATGCTGCATCTACAAAAGCTCTCATGCTTTTTGGAGCTAGCACACCCACGGGAAATGTCGCAACCACAAGAGTGGTTATGTCTATAGAATCTCGTATCTATATAAGCCTTCATAGCCATAAGAGATGCCGTGTGCACCACAGCTGCCATGTGCACATGGCTTGCCATATCCGCAGGAGCTGCCATATCTAGAGTACGTGAAATATCCTCTACCAAATGGGTGGATGCTATGAAGTTATTGGTTTAATTGGCGTCTATCGAGTCCCTGATTCCAGGTCCCATTCACGCCATATCTAGGCTGGGTTTATTTCAGTCTATTAATGTTAGTTTTTACACTGGTACCCATTTATGCTCCTGGGTGGAGAGAGGCAACGAAGATTGCTTATGTTTCCACTGATTGCTCATCAGCCACCCGATTGCCTGACATTCGAGCGGGATTTGAACACCGCCCGGCTGATTACCAATTGATTACGATAACACCATGGCCAATCGTTTCCATGTGGATTTATACGGGGCTGACCGTTCACGTATAGTTCGGAGGGGCTGACCCATAGATAGTGTGTGTGTGTGCGTGTGCGTGTGTGTGTGTCTGTATATTATATATATATATAGATGGCTCATGGTCATACCTCACTATGAGGCTAGATGTCGCGATCGCCGATGACTGTATACAGTGGCCGATCCAGGTCATTGGTGGTGGGAGGGGAGGGTATATATATATATATATATATATATATATATATATATATATATATATATATATATATATATATATATATATATATATATATATATATACTGGTCAGATGGCTCATGGTCATACCTCACTATGAGGCTAGATGTCGCGATCGCCGATGACTGTATACAGTGGCCGATCCAGGTCATTGGTGGTGGGAGGGGAGGGTTGACCCAGGTGGCAGAGCGCGTTATAAGATTTTCATCAACGTATAGCGCCGGGTGCTGCAAATGTCTGGATAATTTAACCATTTTTTGGACAATTTAAACAACAATTTAAAATCCTAGCGAACGATATTTCATGTTGGTATTCCCCTCCAATGATTAGGAGCACACGACGCTAAACCGTATAGCGTGTACGTTGATGAAAATCTTATAATGTACTCTGTCACCCGGGGCAACATCGGCCCCCCCCCACCACCATCACCCCACACACACCCCACACACACACCCCACCCCCAACCACCTGGATAGGCCACTGTCTACATTGTTGACTATTTACATGCTTGATATGTCATATAGAGTTAGATATAATTATTAGCATTGTCAATATGGTTTGTTGATAAAATTAAAACTACGCATATGTCATTGTCCGGGAAATACCTTTTCAGCCTGACCAATCAGCTGTAAGATGTCTGTGAATGTCATAAGTGCGTTATCTCCGCCACAGAGGGGGGGGGGGGGGGGGGGGGGGTTCGTTTGAGCCGGGTGGCAGAGCACGTTATAAGATTTTCATCAACGTACAGCGCTGGGTGCTCCTAATCATTGAAGGGAAATAATGGAATATCGTTCGCTAGATGAGTATGTTCATTTCCGCAGAAGCGGTCGGTGAAGCTGCAGTGGCTGTGGTCGCGGCGGTTGTTGAAGTGGTGTTGGTGGGCATAGCGGTGGCTGTGGCCGTGGCAGTGGTGGTAGTCTTAGTGGTGATGGTTTGCTTCGAGGCAGTGGCGGCGGCAGTTGTAGGTGTGCATGTTCTGAGGGTGTTTCCAGGGCAGTGTGTAGATCTTTGCTCCGAGGAGGTGAGATCTGGTCAGGTTATCCGCGGGGGCGAGGAAAGTGCGTGTGGGTGTAGTGAATGCAAGACAGTAGGAAAGGGCCATGGGTGGCTCTCTTCAGCGCATGTGGCTTTCAGTCTTTCCTGCCTGTGCTCGAGCCAAGCTCTTTGTAAGCATTTCTCTCTCGTTCGCTAGTGTATCGAGGAGAGGATGGGAGGCAAGAGAGAGAATGAGAGGGCGGTCTTTCTTAGCTTTAGTTTCACAAAGGTTCCGTGCACAGTATTTTCTGCAGGCCAAAAGCGGTGCACGGGGCGGAGACACGACCAATTTGCGCCCTGGTCGTCTAACAAGCATTACCCTATTCTATTATCGTCGCTCAAAAAAAGATTATTAGGCCTCCAAGGTGGATGGCAAAACTGTTTCTCGGGAGAGTCCTAAATTGGTCAGAAGGGGTTCTTCAGGGAGGAGGAGGGATGAGAGGCAGTAGGCTTTGTTATTTATCCCTTGCAGTCAGTATGTCACTATCAGTCACTATTCATCTCGTAAGTCTATATAGAGTTATTCGGTCATGAAAGTCGTTTGGCGTGAAAGGTTGTAAACTTTTTAAGAACCCACTTAAGGCGGAGCGGAGAAAGACGCAGAAAACCTACTTTGGTGTCCTAAGGGGAGCAGGAATACGCAGAAGATGTTTAGTAGTTGTTGCCAGGTTGATCGGATGTTCTCAGAAGATGTTCAGAGTGTTCTCAGAAGATGTTCAGAGGTGGGCCTTCTGTTGTGTGCCTATTCCGAGCATTTCAAAAGGATCCAGCATGAGGCGGTAGTTTAATTGCCATATTTGATTTTTGCAGGTTAAGGCCTCAGGTTGCCGCAGAAGCATGTGATCGGTTAGAGTAAGCGAGAATGTCTGCCCTCGCAAGGTCAGGCGAATCTTTGGGTAGGAGCCTAGACCGTCTTGAGCAACCTCAAAAAGAACTTGACGTGATCCAATGGGCAGATGCACAAACCGACCTGTGTAATTAATGAGGAAATAGTTTTGGGAATCTCCGTCCAGTCTGAAAGTAGCTCAGGTCTAAAGTGACAACAACATGAAGAGGCACAACAGATGAGAAAAAGATTCCAGGTGATCCAATGGTTATCTGGTTTAGTCATCTCAAAACTGATGTTAACCACTGCATCGCTTACCTAAGTTGCATTTATCATAACCGTTAGCTAAGTGGTCTAAAAATAAAGAAAGTTTGCTAATCGACTGAAGAGATAAAGACGCTGTGTTTTTGTCCTTTGCCCAGGGGTCCTAGGGGATGGCCCGTGGGAGCGGTCGAAAGGATAGCGGAGGCTGTCAAAGCCTTGGAAAGAATGCATCCATGCGGAGTGGTCTTGTGTAGCACCAAAAATTATTATCATGGCATCAGGACCTTTTGCAACAGCGCGAGGATACAGCGACAAAGTTTTAAGGCATAACAAAGCTGAGCTGACAGGTGAGGTGGACCGGCGAACTCAGCTTTCCTAGTCCTAATGCTATCTCCTTCTCTAAGTGGCTCGTAGGCCTGCCGAAACAGTGCAGATCGAGGTTTCGGAGACACAGGCTGATTGCAGGAGCTTCAACAGAAAAAAGCAGTAGAAATTCCACTTTCGACCTTATATCTATTTAAGGGAGATCCAAGTGAAATGCGAATGATCTACTGAACAAGTGAAGAAATAGCCCTTTTTGGCGAAGGAGGGCAGCCCTACTCAGTATCTTCTTGCTGCATGAAACCCTTAGTGCGTCACCCGCTAAATAGGCGGCTAAGATGAACGTTCTTTGAGGTATTTTTCTAGGTATTCGAAAGGCAACACCGCTACGATGATAACATTATCTTCACGTCGAGCGGGGCACAAGATCGTCATCTACAGATGATGGCTATGACATTCGATTTCTTTCTAGAACGTTTCCTAAGCGAGAAAGAAATGGGAGTGGAAGAAAGATAAGGCGGTATATCTCGGAATCTATAATGAAATAGAAAATTAGATTAGTAAGTACATTTAAGATTTAACATACACTATTCCAAAGTCCTTATAGCACGGTGAACGATCACAGTCACAAAAATTCTGTGATTGCTGGGTCCAGGTTTTGCTATTGCGGGCGTTGCTTACTTTGAACCAGCCTTGGTAGGTATATACCCAAGGCACAATATCACGCGATGACTTAGTCTTCGGTTGCCAAAGATCACACAGCTGGGTATGTAGTAATTCTTGGAGCAGATGAACTGTTCAGACAGTTCCTCGCGGAGGTTGCGGTCACAAGAGCGATGGATGCATCAGAAGTTAGCTTTCTTAAGATATTTTAGTAGCGGGAAGAAAAAATCCTACTGAAAGTCATGATACAAATTGGCACAAACTGGAACTTGTTCAGAAACTTAGTACCGAGCATAGTTTGTTTTTCGATCGTGTATTGTTGGCGGGGACCAGTGCTTTTCGACGATCACACGCGGCACTCAGTGATTGTCTGCATGGAAGCGCTAGTCTCAGAATCGTCCAGCAGTAGTCAGCAGCTCAATGGCTAGGTCGTTTTCTTAATTATCTTTTTTTGAGTGTACACAATTAAAGACACGTTCGGTTGTCGCTTTCTTCTCATACTATAAAAACCTGTCTATTACGGGTGTACGCCCAATGGCCCGGCGCATGCGCAGATGGGTGAATCGTGTTTTAGATATTTTTGCCCTCGTCCTTGTATTGGGTATAGCCATTATCTCAGGCTGGCTAGTCCTTCCCGTTACCCAACCGCAGTACAATCCATCTTGGTAATATTGACATGATATCAGACTGTAAATACATATTTACAGAGCTATTTAAATCCGGGTTTCAGTTATCCATTCAATGTGAGCCATTCGACCTGATTTGTTTGGCGTGGGGATAGTCATTCGAAGCGCCCTCTTTTGTCAATTAAGAGTACTACTACAGGGAATTCCGTGTTGTGAATTCGGCAGCGATAAGTCCCCCTGGGCTGACAGCCACGGAATGCGCACACATAGATCCATAGAAATCTAATAAGCGTAGTGACATGCGCATATCATCACCGTGGAATGCCTTGACGCTGTCCCTACCATAGATTTAGTATATACTTGCTAGATCTCTAGCTCATGACCCTCTCAAAAACAGGATTTCAGAGTACAGTATTTTCTCACCGGATTTAGTCTCTAAATATTATGTTTTGTTACTAATTCTAGTACGTAGTCGAATCGTGTCAGATTGTGATTCTGACAAAATATTTAAGTTTGCGTCTGTTAAATTTCTCTTCAAATTACCAAAAAGCGAATTGTGTCCCTTTTGGCGGCTATACATGTAGTTGATCGTCTGCGTCAGCCAGTCCTCGAACACCCTGTCATGTACAATTGCGATTTACTGAACTTGCGTCACCGGCAGTCACGACAGCTAACCCCATAGCGAAGGTATAGTTCAATAAATAGAGAATCTGGAATGAGGTCACTTTTCATATCACTATTATGGACCGAGTTGAAAATTATCAATTTGCACGAGCTTTAGCGAGTGCAATATTGATAATTTGCAATGAGTTTCATAATAGTGATATGAAAAGTGACCGAGTTTGAGATTTTATTTATCATATAAACTGTAATTTTGAAAATATTTGCCAATAGTTGCAGATGTGACGTTTATCTGATTTCTCATTGTTGATTTTCGTGAAAACGATACCGCCGCTGTGAGGCACCACAACTTGATAACAGATACTGAATGAGCAGCAAAATATAGTGACAAACACAAAATCTGGCGATGTCAGCCGTAAACTACACTTTTCTTCTAAGACTATCGCAGAGCCTTCGTTACTTCGCTGCCGACTGATAAACTGTTAAACGATTACACTTTGCGATGACGTTTCATGAATGACAAATCGTAGTAAACAAATCGTTGTAAAACAGTACCGCGTAGTAATCCTTAGGCGTCACGCTTACATCAATCGATGTTTTAATTGGTCGATTTAAATGGGTTGCGCACCCAACAGCCAATGAAAATACTCCGTTGAATATGGCATGTGTGCTCATATCGAAAAATATGGAATGGGCTAGAAGGCTTGTTTATATGATAAAATACAAATACGCTTGTTCGGGCGGGTTGACGCAAAACGTTCAGCAGCATATGATATGCAGCCTCCAAAAGTGAGTAAATGGGTTGAATGCTCTTTTTGGTAATTGGAAGAGAAGTTGAACAGACGCAAATGTATATAATTTTAAGAGAAATAGACTTATATTGGCTATATTAATCTGACACTTTATTTAACTACGAAATTGAATTACTAACAAAGACATATTAGTTTGGAAACTATGATAAAATACTGAACTGAAATTCCGCATTTGAGAGGGTCGTAGCAATTCTACGTTGATTAGCTTTCTATGGACGGACCTGACCCTCACGGTCAGTGGCGATGTCAACGGCTTCATGCTGAGAATACGCCTCTAACCGGCCATCTTGTTACGTCATCACAACGACGAGACTGTTACACAGACTCAACTTCGAAGACCAGACAGGTCGGGACCCAGACCATCTCTGTAGTGAACTGTAAACCCACCACTGTGGGTCGTTTTGATTTTGATACCATCTTTACCCCTGTATCACTAGCTTAATACAGACATTAAAATCAACTCGTCCTCATTTTGGATAAAATTAAAAAAGTTATTGTCTTATGTATAGCGCATTGTCTGGTATGTATCGTGTCCTTTCAAGATTCAATTCTCTTTTTTGCCAAGTTATGGGGGAAATTACTACGCAATGTCCATTCAATACATACGAGATTATTTTCTCGATCCCGTATAGAAGATCTCGCGAGGCACGAATGCCGTGATGTATGCTAATGGACGATTCCAGTTTCTCAGTCAACTATATGACGACATAACCAACTACGTGACGTGTATGATGACGTCATAACCAATTATGGTATGAATGACGTAGTTAAGTTCGTCACGAACGTATAATTGACGACGGGCTAAGCGTTATTTTACGAATTGTATGTTTTTACTATTGAATAAACATGCTGTTGAATATTTTGAAACTAATTTGACTGGGCGCAACAATACCAATGTAAAATTAGTTTCAAAATATTCAACAGCTGGCCTGTATAGTTGTCTGGAAATTGAGATTCACGGATTGCAGGGATCGATTGATCCCAACACGGATGGAGAGTGGGTGGAGCTTAACTATGGATGGGCAGGTCATAACTAAAACTGGATTCCTTAATCGTTCTTAAAACTCAATAAGGCTTATAAAGGGTGCTAAACGTGACTAAAGGAAAGCAATGAAACTTTTTTAAATCTCAGATATTTACCCCAAATATCGCAAATTTCTAAGATTTCGTCGAGCTATCTGGTTACAAAAATGGTGCGTCACAAGGCAACTGCATATTTGGCGCCCTTGGGGAATTGATTAACTATGTTTAAAGGCTTATAAATGATTTATAAAGGCTTATAAATGAATTTTAAACCTTTATAAATGATTTTTAAAGCTTGTAAAATAACTAATAAATTTCACAACCATGTCCCATAGCTGCAAGCAATATGGGGTTACAAACTTTTCAATATATTTGTTAGAATTATGACACTTTAAACTGAAGGTTTACACAAGCAATTATGATTGGTTGAGCTACATGCATACACAATCTTACTAATGTTAGATAGGAGACTTCGGAAAAGAAACATTAGTTCCATGATAGCGAAAAAATAGCTTCAAAACCAGAGTACAGGTAGGTGCTCCTCAGAATGCCGGTGAACACACATAATTGTGTACTAAAATGCAAAATGCCCAATTTTTGTCTGGAAGTTTTTAAGTTATTTACTGGCAAATATTTTTGCTGCAAACTTTAACCTCAGAGTCTTCAATACAAAGATATGCATGGATGTATCTCTTCAGCACTGCAGTGAAATTGGACAGAATGGGGGTAATTTTTCTTAGAAATTTGCATATATTATTGGATGGTAGTTAAAACGAATGGCAGTTTGTATGTTTGGCCAAGGGGTAGTTCCTTATTTGGAGCGCAGTATTAACCTCTTCAATGGGTCTCAATGCAATATTGCACTGCATCCCCTATCTGCTGTACTTTTTCATTTATATGTTGCTAAAGCATTCTGTAATTAACACTCGGGCGATTGGAAAGGTACCCTCGGCATACTTATCATGCTAAATGTTGGCTTAATTTTGAATTTACACGATAATAATACCAAGCCTGCAGTTGAGCCTTACATGTAAGAGAAAAATAAAAAATTAACCATTTTAATGTTTGTTTGTTCAGTTTGCTCTTTTACTCGCTTTCCGAAACAATCCTTTGCATGCATTGGGTGTCAATGGGCTATGAAATGAGACAACAGACGTGATTTTTGTAAAGAAATGGACATCTGGTATTATCTTAATACGTTATAGGTTTAAAAAAACTCATCATTCTGAGGCGCACCCATCGTCCTATTGCACGGGTCCTCACCCTCCCACGCCGCTCATGTATCATGCACCGATCTTGCACGGTTTTGATGTCTGCGCTAAGTTCACGAAACTGCATGAATATTTATGAGCTGGTGTCAGTCAACTTCAGCCAATGAAATTGCTCGAAAAGAAATAAGGAAACACAAATTTACACGTGCACCAAAACCATTGCAAACATTTTCAATTATCTCTTTCGATTTCAACAGCATCGCAATCGTTGTTGTTGTGAATCTAAATTAGGTCACCGGATTAAGTCTCGCCTATCGAGCGAAGTAAGCTGAAACCTGATTTTGGGGATATCAGCCCACAGTTGTAATGTTACTTCACATAGCAAGAGATCAAACGGCTGAGTTGTATGCATGCCCATCCCAGAGCATCGTACTAACATATAAGTCAAAACTAATTCATGACTTAGAGAAACATGTCAAATCCATTCCAGTGGATGAAATACATGTAGCTCATGGTATTGAACTTGTACTAGAGATTTCTCAGACTACATGTCCTAGTCCGTCTGCTTGGAGAATTGCAATCGTTGATACAATGGTCGTGGTCCAAAAACTCAAGAAAGCCACTTGGATTAACACGGTTGGGAAGCTGCATAGCATTTTCAGTGAATCGCTTGACACAATGATCTCAGGATACCAAGAACTGATCTTAGCATTTGATACATACGGCAATGATTCATTGAAGGACATAACAAGATAGAGAAGGAAACATGGTAACGATCCTATTCAGTATCGTGTAGAAGACGACACAAACATTCAGAATGTCACAATTGCTAGGTTTCTGTCTCATGAAAGGACAAAATCAGACTTAACTAGGTATCTGGCTGCAAAAACACTAGATTATTATAAAGATTCAGCTAAAGTCGTCATTGTTTCAGCAAATGGTACAACTGCATCACACCGGCTAAATATAATTACTGATGAAATGACTGAAAAAACCCATGAAGAAGCAGACACGCTCATGGTTTGGTTAAGTATCTGTGCAACGAAACGATCAAGTCCTGATATAGAGCTCCGCTTCTTCTCACCAGATACTGATGTCCTCGTCTTCTTTATCGCAAACTTTGAGCAGTTGCCAGACGCAACATAGATATCTATTATGTCTTGGAGTTGTGCAAGTCAAGCCAATCTATATTGCATTAGGACCTGACCGCGCAAAAGTGATTCCATCATTTTATGCATTTACGGGTTTGGACACGACTGGGTGTTTCAGTGGCCGAAGCAAGCAGACGTGGTTCAAGCATTTTCTAGAATCAGATATCGATGTCATCAAAGCATTTCGAAGTCTTGGAGACCCAAGTGATCTCAGAGGCCACAATACTCCGCTTTGAAGCAGTTGTTTGTTCAGGATACTGCCCTCGGAACATTAAGATAAGCAAGATACCAGAGCTTCGGTAGTTTCTTTTCTGTAAGTTTTTAGCTGAAAGTGAAAATATTCCACCAACAATGGGAGTTTTTATCGAACACGAGTCTCGTGCTCATTTGCAAGCAGTGGTGTTGTACCAAACAACAACTCTTGACTCAAATCTCCCTTGATCCTAACATTAATGGCCACTATCGGGATGCAGATGGGTGTCTAAAAACATGTTACATCCAAGCTAAAGCCGGCTCCAGACGCAATATAATACTTGTGTTTGTAAAATGGAGCTGCCAGAAAACGAACTGCTCCTCAAATAACTGCTCGTGTCATTCAAATAATTGTGTATGTACTGATCTCTGCAAGTGTATAAACTGTGAGAATGATGAACCCGCAAGTACTGCGATACTCTCTGATGATGATGATATTTTGGGCGAAGACGCTTGAGTCCTAGTTCGAGGAGTTATTATTAAACATTCAAAAATTAGTTTAGTATTGCAGCACCAACTGAACTTCACTCACGGGAGGTGCTGACACACATTTGTTCTCTGTTTTTGCGTTTGCACTTCATGACCGTATGATCTAGATATTTGACTATTTAAACTCAAACTCAATACAGTCCTGACCAATATAGGGATCCATTTCTAGCTTAGCCCCGTCCATTTCTAGCTTGGCATCCCCTTGTTCTTCACGTGTCGGGATCGATTTATATTCATAGAATTCTGAATTCCCAGAATCTCAATTTCAAGCTAACAATACAGGTAACCTGTTGAATATTTGTTAGCTAATCTGACTGGGTACTGTTGCTGCCAATGTTTATTAAATAGTAGACATACAATTCGTACACTTGACGAACTATTCAATGTCCATGACGAACATAGATACGTTATTCACTGTGCATTTTGATGGTACTGTTAGCTTACGTGTAGGGTAATTGATTCTGAAGTCATATACAGTAACAGATAGGGTCTTTCCATTAGGGTATGAACAGATGTAATCGCCATTCCAGGCAAGAGGGTAGAATCACCTACAACTTACCCAAGCTCATCAGCGACACTGACACTCAAATGTCATACAAAAAGGCCCTCGCGGAGCAGATAGCTAACACCGACGTCAGCTCCGATCCAAACGAAGCCCTAACCAAAATACTGATATCTATGGAATCATCAGCTACTAGCACCATAGGTGTTCTAAAAAACAACAGAACTAGGTATACTGACGACCCTCTCATAGTAAAACTGTCAGCAGAACAGAAAGCGTTACGTCTGCGCATCTATCAAAGTGGCCAAAGTGAAGATCACACCAAACTATACCAGGAACGCAATAACATTCTGCGCCACATTAGCGAACGCTTAAAAGATCTTGCTATCCAACAAGCAGACGCCCTAGCAGATGAAATCACTGCCACGGATGACTGCCACAAAATGTTTCGGGCAGCCCGAGCCCTGAGAGTTGCTGACTACACACCACCACTAACTGTACACAACTCTGAAGGACACATTATCGGGACTGACCAGGGCAAAGCCGAGGCAATTCGAAAATGGTTCAAGGAACAGTTAACTGACTACGATGATGAGCCCTTGCACCCACTCTCAGGAGACCCCAGGCCATTACTAACACCAATTAATACAGCAAAGGTTGAGAAGGCACTTAAAGCCGTGAAAAATGGACGTGCTTCTGGACCTGATGGCATGAGCAATGAACTATTCAAATATGCAAGTGACATTATCTCAAATCCGATCACGCACATAATCAATTCAGCTTTTATGCACCACCTTCCCATCGACGTTGTAGGCCAAGGCATCCTTATCGCACTACCCAAGCCCAAGAAGCCACCTGCCACCCTACCCCCAGCCAATCTGCGGCCCATTGTGCTCCTTAACAGATACGGAAAATCCTATCCAATGTTACTCTATGCCGCATCCGAGACAAGATCGACGACTTCACTAGATCATGTCAAAGTGGCTTCAAACGTGAACGCAGCTGCGCAGACATTGCATGGGCTCAGCGCATGCTTGTGTCGGTAGTCATGTCCAAACACTGGGATTTCCACAAAATGCCGATGATGTGGACTTTATAGGTGAGGAAAAGAAACCCCTTGACGAACTTCTCCCAATAGCTGCAAGCAAGCTAAAAATTGAGAATCTCTATGAATGAATCCAAAACAGAGTTCACCCACATATACCTATATACAAAGCGTGAAACTAAAGAAAATGACGATCCACTCCGTGGCGGTGAACCATAGCGGAAAAGTTAAATCCTGGACTCACTGCTTTGCAGTACTGCTGACATTGCTGCACGCTGCATCATGGGGAACATAGCTTTCCAGTCCTTCTGGAAGCTATGGATTCGTAGATCAAAGATGCCCTTGGTAAAAAGACTACGTTTATACAATGTAACCTGCGTATCCTTGATGATGTATAACTGTAACAGTTGGGCAGCTCCATAGGCAGCTCTAGACAAACTTGACGCCTGCCACCGCAAACACCGATGGCCAGAGAGCATCATTTCCAACAATGCACTATACAAGATGTGTAATACGCCGCAGATGTCTGTACAAGTCGCTCAGCAAAGATGGTCCATGTTCGGCCATGTGCTAAGGATGCAGGAAAACACACCAGCACAGAGAGCCTTGGAATTTGCCCTACTCGGAGCCAGCAAATACAGAGCCAGGAGAGGACGGCATTGCATAAATCTGCTAAGCGTGCTATGAGGTGACCTAAAGACAGCAGGATTAGGTACACCCAAGTCAAGAATGGACCTGAGGAAGCTAAGGATTTTGGCTGAGGACAAGAAACAGTGGGCAAAAGCGAAGAAGGACTGATTGCAGCTGTAGGATGTTTCTACTACTACAGCCGCAAAATACAGTAATCATACATACATATATGAACAGATGTGCCAAATTTGGTGATAATATCTTGCATTTCCAAGTTATGCTGCAGGCAGACAGGCGAACAGAGAGACAGACAGACAGCAAGACCGAGCAGGCAGACAGACAGAAAGACAGAGACGGACAGACGGACGGCCGGAGGGGCAGACAGGCAGACAGACAGACAGGTAGGCAGGCAGGCAGGCAGGCTGAGACGGACGGACGGAGGGACAGACAGACAGACATCACCGATCACAACAGCCGTGTCGTGTCGGAAAAACCTATATAGCCACTTTAACATAGTATTTCTTTGACTCTCCAAAAACGTAATAGTTTGCCAAACCTATATAGCAAGCACATGCTTTTGGGGCCAACAAATAGTCGTACTTTAAGATAGGTGGTCGTCTGACCACATAGATGCTCATGTGCCCATGTATCTTAAAGGACCACCATTATATTATTACAAAAGCTGTTTACCATGCAGCCAATGAGTTGTGTTGAGCAAGCATCCATCTTTTGTGAGTAGTTGTTGATGGCACCCTGTGCGTTGAAGTTCTCTTTGCGCTGTATTATACTATGCTATGCTATATATATATATATATATATATATATATATATATATATATATATATATATATATATATGCGCGGTGTCTGACGTCATTATGACATCATCATCATTATCATTGCGCTATGTGGTTTTGTGTATGGTTTATATGACAATGGCATTAGATATCTTATGCAGTTAATTTCACAAATATCTTGCAAAGAAATGAATAGTGTCATCATTTTAATGTCATAATCACGTCATAATCATATACTATGGTGTTCTAAAACTGTGCTCATCTGTAGTATTGTCTTCACATTCCTGAAACTAGTTTATATTCGTATACAAATGTTAAAGATTCACTCAAATGCTGTTTACGCCTTCCTCTATAGACATGGTAAATCTGGGTTAGAAATGACGTCATTATGACGTCATAATCTGATTTGCCAAAATAACATTTGTTTGCACCATTTTGTAGTGATTGCCCACGGAATTACAACAGGCGAGGGACTAATACGCCCAATACTCACATAGCTTACTAGATACGGGAACGGAGTGGGAGGGCGAGGATCATGTAATAGGAATAGCAATTGAGTGGACAAGTGTTATATCGTCCTACTCTAGGTGGTCCGGACCGCTGAGACGCCGTCACGGGCCACATTGGGCTATGGGGTCCACCGTTAAGGTCCCAACCGATTATATTTCGTCATTCGTCTATATTACTTTAACTGCCATTTTTGTAAAATATCCGCAAGACTGTGTCGTAATCTTTAAGGCGTTTATTTGCTAGTTCACAATTATATAGGGTCTAGACTCACGCCTGGCCTTTGTGGTTTCTGTTGAATTCTTGTGACGTAAGTTATCCGCCAGACAGACGCCTTCCCACCATTAAATTTTAGAGCATTATTTTTATTAATCGCTATGCCTACCTTTCCAGCAAATTAGCACTGTTGTCAGTCGTGCCCACATCCGATACTTTGGCGCTAAGTGACCTCACTAAGTTGCGTAACTAAAACGCACACCAGTGTGACCTACATTCCACGCGTCACCCGCCACTAACCACACTCTATCGACTTTATTAGCGTAAAGATGTATTCAGATTACATATATCGCTGACAAGCAGAGCTCTGAAATGGCGTCCCTATACCGTCGTCACGTAGAGGGTAGGGGATGTGTGCGTGCGTTCGTGCGGGTGTGTGTACACACGCATGGACACATGCGGCAGCCGGTCTGCTGCCTGTGGGTCTGCCTGTCCGGCCGGATCTGTATCTAAGAAAAATGTCAATCCGATTTGGCTAAAATTTTAACACTGAGGGAAGGAACGGACAGTGAAAGAGGATTTCAAGACTGCGATATACGTACGTACGCGCGTGCTTGTCCGAAGCCATATCTTTGAACATCTAAGAAACCAAATCTTGCATATAAATGCAACTTCGAGTCTGGATGTGGCCCGTGTTAAAAGCAGGTCACTCTGACCTACTTTTCACGCTTGGCTGAACTTACACTAAATCTGGGGCTAGGGCATGTTTTAAAAAAAAAGAATGTTAACATAGACTTGCAAAAATTAATATATGTTATAGGCGTAGGAACACAGGGTGGGGGTTTGGGCAAGATAGTGTCCCCATGTTTATTCTCGTCACATCGTGTATACCCGTAGCGCCCCCTAGGTTTGCCCCCGCCCCCCCCCCCCACCCCACACGGTAAAATACGTTCTGATAACTGTGTACTGTTAAATATATGATACTACCGGTATATAAGAGTCCAGTACGACCGTCTATTTGCGGTGTAATGTATGCTGAAGTATTTAAGTAGTGCCATCAATGTAATCGGACGGTAGGTGAATAGACTACAAGGAAAGCTGGTTTTACTGTTGGGGTGGCCGCCAGATGGACTTTGCTTGACATGATATACAGGCACACACTCACACATGCCCGCACATAAAGGTCAAAGCAATGATCTTTCAGGCACTGGAATTGACACATACTAGGGCATTACCTATATTACAAATACAACAAACTGGACTGTTGACTACTTACCTGAAGATGGTTTAAACGGCTGTCAAACTCAAGTTGCATCGACATCTCAAAATGGCTGTTCACCCTTCCCGCCACTCGGAATACTAAGTCGAGATCTCGAGATAGTAAGTCGAGATCTCGAGATAGTAAGTCGAGATCTCGAGATAGTAAGTCGAGATCTCGAGATACTAAGTCGAGATCTCGAGATACTAAGTCGAGATCTCGAGATAGTAAGTCGAGATCTCGAGATAGTAAGTCGAGATCTCGAGATACTAAGTCGAGATCTCGAGATACTAAGTCGAGATCTCGAGATACTAAGTCGAGATCTCGAGATACTAAGTCGAGATCTCGAGATACTAAGTCGAGATCTCGAGATACGTATGAGCAAATATATTTATTATGGTGGCCCTAATACGCTTCCGTATAAATCAACCTTTACTCAGAACATCACGTTCAGAATCGCCTTTTCCAGCGTAAACGGCGAGTATTCGCGAGAGGCTAATTAGGTCAACATTTAGGTCGGGAACACGTGTTAAAATTAGATCTGTTTATTCATAGCTATTTCTTTTGTGCACTTCGGAACTTCGCACATTTTCCAGAATGCATTGCTATCGACACAAACAGATCATCGCTGAAAGGTTTGCCGAAACAGTTACTGCAAAAGTAGCAAGAGGAATAGGTGTCATCCAAAGACTAAAACCATATATGACACAGGCCACGGTTAAAACACTGTACAGCACCTTGATCCTCCCGCACCTCACTTAGGCTACTGCAACGCTGTTTGGACTAACACCTACAAAAACAGAATATCCAAAATTCAGTCTCCAAAAAAAAAGCATCAAACTATTTTCTAGGCCAGCAGAGGGCCAAAACATGTTCAAAGCAGAAAAATTGCTTAAGCTCACCGACATAGGAAAATCTCAAATGCTAACTATTGTCAAAAACTTCCACCACGACACTACCCAAATCTATAGCCCCCTTCTTTATAAACAATATTAACATCCACCAACATAACACAGAAGCAGACATAAACTACATGAGCAATACACACGGGCAGACATAGGAAAACACCGAATATCATTTGCAGCCACCTAACTATGGAACAACATAAAACAGGAAACACGTGAGAAAATTCTATCAACAGAATTCTGCAAGAAAACAATAAAAAACCACTTGATTAACACATACTAGGATTATCGAACTCATGCAGTACAGCTCAAAAATGGCCCGACTCGTCTACAAAACAAGGTGAAGACTACTACTACTACTACTACTACTACTACTACTACTACTACTACTACTACTACTACTACTACTACTACTACTACTACTACTACTACTACTACTAGAATTATGACTAGATGACTCCACTAGCTATTATATCCAATAATAATTTCAAGTACCATAGTAACAAACTACAGGACGAGCAGGAGAATGAGCACCCATCCCCTCCACCACCCCCACCCCCCTTCCCTTGTCCAAGGATGCTCCCCATTAGCCAGCATCCTGTAAACAGTATATCATCACTATAAGTAAAAGTACCATCCCCCAAAAATATATAAATGTTTATTGTTGTATCTATAATCATAGACATCCATGTATATTATTGAACGTGACTATGTTCTGTGCTTGTCTGTTACGTAACTGTCTTTTCCTTATTTACTACCCATATGTATCGCTAAATAATAATAATAATAATAATAATAATAATAATAATAATAATAATAATAATAATAATAATAATAATAACCCAAGTGACTAACTCTTACACACACCCTGTTACAGTATTATATGTTGGTTCGCGGACTGAGAGAGGCCCACTCCAGGAGTTTTTCTTTCCACTGTAATGACTGACAAGATAATTGAACCGTTGGTGAACTCGGGGGGGGGAGGGTGGATTGGGAGGGTGCTGGGGTGTGGGAAGGGGTGGTCTCCTCTTGACCCGCGAATTGACATATTTTTCTCTTGAAATTTAAACTGTTTATGTGGATCAAGGGCCAAAGGGTTAATAAGGAAGTAGTAAATGTAATGTCTGAATTTATAATTGTTTGTGTAAGTACTGTCTTGTCTAATTTATATATACCTGTATATATGTGTGTAAGGTGTCCGCCATAACAATAGGCACTGCCTTGGGCGGACAACCTGGTATGATTTGTGAATTCGTTTACCTTAGAATTATTGAATAAATAATCTTGAATCTTGAATCTTGAATCTCGTTACTATATACCGTAATTTAAGCTGCCAAAATGAGTCACCAGTTTTCGAATATCCCTAACGCTGTTCGGATAGAGCTCATCTTCTGCCGCGCCTCGCTTCTAACATGTCAAAACTACGCCTTCGATCTAAAAGTACAGGCAATATTTTGTTGTTTGAAATAATCGAGCCACCATCCTCTAAAATGACGCTTCAAATCCAGGATTTAATTTAATCGATAAAGCCTGTCTATTATGACCACACTATAGGAGCACAGAGTAACTGTCAGAATATGAATAGTGAATCGAGCCACGGCCCAAGTGTATTGACAGATAATAGTTGGCAGATTATTTTGAAAATAGATTGAGTGTGTTAATATATTGTTGCTTCCTTAAGTTCTTTACTGTCAAATTGTTTTCAAAATAATCAGGCAGTTATTTATAGCCATTTTAGCCTTTATCCTTTGTCATAAATAACACAAGTTAATTCTCTTTTTCTGGTAAATGAATTTTCGAATACCTGCACAGCCCTGCAGTAATTATAGACAACAATTTTTGTAAATTTACCACTGGAATGACTGGCTTCGTTATCGAGCCAATTCTTCAAGTTCAATTGGTAAAATCTAAAAAAATAGTTTCCGCATCCTGCAAGTTTTCACAATGGTTTAATGAAAAGCTGTTAACCCTTTAATCCTCGAATTGAAAAATAAATTCCATGTTTTCAGTGAAAATGTCCCTTTGCCGACCAAGAGTTTATTTTTGAAATTTTAACACTGGAATGACTGGTTCGGTTATTGAGCCAGCCATCCCAGTGGTAATTTTCAAAAATAATCCTCTTAGTCTGAAAATGCACATTTCTCATGACCACTGCAGAAGCTGTTTTTTGGCTGGCTAAAACAAGAAAACAAGAATCATTTCCAGTGACTTCCATTTCCTCTGTTACAACTAGCCCTATGAACCTGTGGTCGAATAAGGTGGTGGCACAATATACACTCTCTGAATCTGAATTGTTTAACTCAAGTAGCCATATTGGATTTTGAATGCAGGGCAGTTGTCATAGCCACAATGAATATTGTCAAAAGGAACACATGATGAAAGTTGTTAAGTTCCATCATGCAAATGTCAAACTTATTGACAGACAAACTGCCAGACCTGTGTACACACTAAAGTTTTTCCAGTATGGCCTTGAAATTAAAATATTCCTCAAGGGAACGGTTTAACCCTTTAATGGCATGGTTCATAGACAAGTACACAGAAAGTCTGGGAAAAGTGTGGAATTATAAGAAACCAATATATTCAGGCCTTGAAAATTATGGAAAATTTAATATTTTCTACAGCTTTGGAAAATGTATGGGAAATTAAAATATTGTCAGATGTGATTCTCATTTGCAAAATTATGTAGATAATAATCAAAATACTGATGATCTTAGCTACAAATTTCATAATTTTTCTGAAACATTTGGCAGCTTTCATATGGACACAGATTTGAGACATAAAATGGGACTAGAAATTGATTAATTAGGTCTGGAAAAGGTATAGAAAAAGTATGGAATTTCATTCTGCAGAAGATGTATGTACCCTGTAATGAGAAAAAGTAGTCAAGAAAAAAAATTGTCCCATAGAAAATATCCATTTGCAGACCCATGAGAAGACTATTTTTGACAACTTATCACTGAAATGACAGACTGGCTTGATGATTTAGCCAGTCATTCCCGTGATAAGATTTCAAGAATAGCATTCTCTTGGTCTGCAAATGGATTATACATTGCCCCCATAGAAAATGCCCATTTGCAGACCATGAGAAGACTATTTTTGACAACTTAACACTGGAATAACTGGCTTGGTGATTGAACCAATCATTGCAGTGATAAGATTTCAAAAATAGCATTCGCTTGGTCTGCGGATGGATATACATTGCCCTATAGAAAATATTCATTAGCAAACAGTGAGAAGACTATTTTTGACAACTTACCACTGGAATGACTGCTTGGTGATTGAGCCAATCATTGTAGTGATAAGATTTCAAATATAGCATTCTCTTGGTCTGGGAATGGATATACATTGTCACCTAGAAAATTTCCATTTACAGACCATGAGAAGACTATTTTTGACAACTTAACACTGGAATAACTGGCTTAGTGATTGAGCCCATCATTGCAGTGATACGATTTCAAAAATAGCATTCTCTTGATCTGCGAATGGATATAGATTGCCCCATAGAAAATTTCCATTTGCAGGCAGTAAGAAGACTATTTTTAACAAACTTACCACTGGAATGACTGGCTTGGTGATTGAGCCAATCGTTCCAGTGATAAGATTCCAAGAATAGCATTCTCTTTGATTGCAATTCCAGGGGGCCGAACTGGTGAATAATATATTATATGATTCAAAAGTAGTTTCCTTTGTTTTGCAGCCTGTGCCAGGGTGATGAGTGTGCGCCAAATCAATGTCTAGTGTAACAGATAAGAAGGCCTTGCAATGAGATGCAGTCTATGATTTCTTCTTCATCACTCTTAAATGATTGGATGCAGTAAATGGAATAACATCTGTAATACCGGTATCAAATTCCCAAAAGACATTCTCAGTCAATCTCAGAATGACAAGCACACACCTGTGATGGATGTGACCACGGTGTTTCTAAAGACTGTTTTCAAAGTCTCATATATACTTGTTATTAACAACACACTCTGGTAATTACAGTTCATTACATCATTAATCATATTTAAGGCAAATACTGTATTTATCGAATGAGTTAAAAAGACAAAATTCAGTTTTAGTGATTGAAGTTTTTATTTAACCATTATGTCAAGTTATGATAATGGATTCAAAATGGTTAATTGTTGCAGAACCAGTAGTTAATAAGACTAGCATATATTGTTTAAAGAGTTGCATGGCCTAGATATTAAACAAATAATCTTGGATTAGTGTCTAAATACACATATAGTGTACAGTCACTAATGTACCTGGCCTTACTCAGTCATTTGTGTCCGTAGACACAATGAGTACTGAAAATTGGCTATAAGAATCTAAAATTACACCAGTCTTCAATCTACCAGTTTATACAGAATATGAATTATGTACTTGATGAATGAAAAATTGTGATTTTCTAACTCAGTCATGAGTATCATTCATCAAATACAGAATTCACATGCTGTATGAACTGGTAATTGGAGACTTGTAATTTTCAAAAGATAAAACCTCTGTCCCTTACATAATTCTACTATCCTATGCACATTTCTAGCACAGAATTTGTAATTCTGATCATAAGTTTCATACTTCTGGTCAAAAGTGTTACATTTTGACCTGCGATTTCCATATTTGCTGCTAAAATATATACATCTCTGTCCAAATGTTTTGGTTTTAATCTCAAATTACCTCATTTCAAGAAAATTCTTTTGGCATTTCTGACCAAAATGTGTATGTTTTCAGCCAAAATGTGTTTTGAAATTTATTTTCAAGTGTTCTGATTCAAATACTGAGGTTCCAGGTGAGCGATAAAATCTCCAGGGTGCTTATTTGTTGGTAATTTATGAAAATATCATAACCATTTTTTGCATGGTAATGATACTTTATACATTTTTTTATTTTGGTCCATCTTAAATTACAACTACATGACAAATGCTATAAAGCAACACAAATTTATCCAACTTAACGGTTTATCACTCAAGCCGGCCCAAACAGCGGTACTGAGAAATGTCCATTTGTAGACCAAAAAGACTATTTTAAAAATTCTGGAGTTGGAATGACATGTATTGCTATGAAATTGACTAAATGGTTTAGTCATGCAAAATCATGATGCCCTTGAAATACCATATCCAGGCTAGATTGAAAGATTCAACCAATGACATGCAGAATACTGCTACTGCATTTGAGCAACATGCCAGAGTGAAATATGTCATCAGATACAGTAAGTAGATGCTGGTAAATTAGCATCATGAATTTATAGCATGAGTGTCTTTCCCATGACTCTGGAACATAAGTATCATCTGAAACATAAACAAAACATGTTTTAAATAATTATTAGCTCACCTGGCCGGAATCGTCTGTCAACTTTTTCTTTAAATGACTTCTCAAGAGCCACTTGGTCGATTTCAATTGTATCTGCAGCATGCCTGTGCTGTAATATTTCCAATGGTAACCCATAATAGGTTGCCTTATATGCTTTAAGGAGACATGTGGTAACCTAAACTTAGAAAGCTCATTGATGTCAAAACTAAAATCAACAGATTAAGGTAACCTGGTTCAGGTCCCCTAAAATAAATTTAGGCAACCTCATGGAGAGCGTTTTCAACAGGTTACCATAACAGCAGAGGCCTGGGCAGGAAGAATCCTTAGGGTCTAGAGATTCAAGTTTGTTCAAATAGTCGATCGACCGATTTGGCCGATAGCCATCTTGGATTTTGGCCGATTTGTAGAAGTCTTTAAAAATCGCCAAAACCGCTTGGGAATCGATTCAAAAAAACTCATGAAACATCATCTAGGGCAAGAGCTAAGCCAAGTTTGTTCAAGAGAACTTGATTGACCAAATGGTTTGGTGGCCATCTTGGATCATCTAGTTTTCGCGAAAATTGTATGTGTATATGTAAAAAAACATGTCCGCCATGAATCAATCAAAATATAACGTTTTTGCCGGACATCTTGTATTTTCTGCAAATTTCTTAGAAATTCATACTTATTAACCATTGAGCCAATTTTAATAAAACTTGGCTAAGCTTTCTCCACGGAAATTTGATTGTTAAATTTTTCCAATGGTCATCTCGTTTTGTTCGGTTGGGTCAGTGGGCAAATATTTCAGATAAACGATACTAGGCCCCTTGGGCCTCTTGTTAATATTCTAAACAACCCACATGCTTTGGCATAAAGACATGAACAAGCAATGTGTCTCATTTTGTGAGGTATTTGCTATGGTTAAAGACAAATGGTACATTTTATCTTGTTTTGGTTTTATATAATAACAAGATAGAGATTGCCGGCCCTCGCCCTGCCATTTTTATCACTGTACATCTTTCCTATTCGCCAGATTTTGTCATATTACGGCCAAAATTGTGAAACCCTAGTGTATGGTCACATCCTTTCTTATGTAACAATTTTGAGCTAAATAGTTTCCAAAAATTGGATCATGGCTAATGTTGGATATCCGCTTTCACAATAAAATTCTTTGTTGTGTTAAAATTTGAGTCAAATCTGATTAGTTTTTATGGGGAGCAGCACACGTAAACAGACCGACAAACACCCCCCCCCCCCCCCCACACACACACATACCCCCCCCCCAACAAAAGCGAGTGTGCGTCGTAGACGTGTATGTCCGCTATAGACAGGTTTGTCGGCATTTCAGCGAAATAGCCCTCTGCCGTTTTAGCGCGTGTTGACTCATAAGCGCCTTCTGCCTGACCTACTTCTGTGAAGCTATTTGTACTGATTGACCCCGTACTATAAATTAACAACTGACAGCTGTCACATTGCAGTCAACTGGATCATGTCATAAGCGGCGACGATTCTCGCCTTAACGTACTAGAGAGCTCCGCGTCAAAGTTACGCGTTTTATTATTTAGGCGTTTATTTACGACCCCTTTCGTGAAACTGACGTAGGCGCGGGGCTTAAGTATAGCGTCTAAGGTTAGACACGGGGGGGGGGGGGGGGTTACGTAAGTTACGTACCTTTGTGAAACTAGCCCCTGGAATTCTAGTGTTTCGAATCCTTGATGAAATAAAAGGAACCTCAATTCCGGATCAACGTTACTTCCCAGGGGCCGTATTCACGAAGAGTGCGTAACTTACGTACATGCCTAAGTTACGCACCTATTTACGCCCCCTACTTATTCCGTATTCACGAAGGGGGTGCCTAACTTACGTCAAAAAGCGTAAGTTAGTCGCGGAGCTCTCTAGAGTTTTGAGGCTCGAATCAGCTGTTCGCGAGCGCCGCTTATGACGCGAACGAGGTCACAGCTGTCAAACCTTTCTGTAGACCACCGAGAAAGTATCACAACATTACTTTTTCCCAATCCCCGTTGACAACCTATATCTAGAACTGTATAAATATTAACATTATCTTCTAAATTAACGATTGAATATTTTTATATACTTGTCATAGACTATTTAGCAGGCAATATTTGGAAATAAGAAAACACGAAATTAGGATTACGTTATCAATATAGGTGTTTTGAGTGTACAAACCACTTGGTTGGGCAGACTGCGCAATTTGGAGACTATTTCACGGGAATACTGGTCGGCCAGCATTTCCGATAAATAGTCCGCTATAGATATGTGGATTAGCAAGTCCAGACGCAAGAGGTGAAATGGACCCCCCACCCCCACCCTTCCGATATGCATCGGCCACGAATTCGGTCTACAGTACATCTATCTGCAACATTCGTGTTCTCACGAGATCTCCTACACTAAACGGGATCGAGGAAAGCTGTATTATCTCGGCATAGCACGAAGCTACGCCTCTATGTTTAGATTGCTATCCACAAGTCCCGAAACACACACGCCATCACACCCTGGTATGTGTGACGAAAATTTGAAGCCTACAGTCAAAGTAAATTTCGTGCAAGAGAAGAGATACTGTTGTGGACTCTTAATGCACCCCCCCCCCCCCCCCCCACACACACACACATGAATAGCCTGCTTAAAGAAAGTTGGGGTGTACGGTCAAATTGGATGATTTTAATGTGTCACTCAAGTATATGATGCTGCATATATTTACTAACGTCACAATCAAAATATGTAATTAATGACGTACCCAAGTCATCACCCAGACAAATTAGTTTCAAAATATTCAACAGCATGTGCTGTATACCTGTATAGTTACTATGATATCAAGGACAGATTCAGCTTTTACAATGTTCTGGCCAAATAAATAGATTAGCCAAATACCATTTTTACCAAGTAGGTCAAAAGCGTGTTCAGTAGGTCACAACTTTTCATACACGACACACCTTCAGCGTATAATACATCCATACACCATGTTTAGTTCCAGTATGTAAAAACTCTTGAAACTATAGCCCAGACTAACATGTTCGGTAATGTTCAATGAACCATGAAAAGTAAATCAACGGTAGGTCGCGATGACCTATTTTTTATACACCGTGCACCTCCTCGCTAAGATGCATCCACATATCAAGTTTAGTTCCCGTATACCAAAAACTCTTGAAGCTACAGCCACTGACCGGACAAACATTTTTCTGTAATGTTCAGTAAACTGTGAAAAGTAGATCAAAATTTGGTCATGCTGACCTACCTTTCACACTGCACATCGTCTGCATAAGATGCATCCACATAACAAGTTTCATGGTCGTACATATAAGTCTTGAACCTATGGCCCGGACAAGCTTGTAGAGGGCGAATGGATAGGCAAGGCAGTGACTATATGCGGGATGGTCCGATAAGTGTACGAACTGTCTTTCATGGATTTACTATTTAATAAATATTCTGCTGAATAGGAATCAACAGCGCCAAGTGAAATTAGCTTCAAAATATTCAACAGCTTACCTGGAACTGGGATTCTGAAAATCCAGGGTTCACAGTATATTAATTAACCCCAACACACACAAAGCATGGGCGGAGCTTAGCCATAGATGTGTGGATCAAAGCTAGAATTAGATCCTTCTATTGCTTTTAAAGCTCAGTTTATCTCACTTCTGACTGATTGGAAACAGTATCCAATCAAATTAACAGGAGGTCTGTGACGCACACCTGGACCATTAGCATTTTAACTACCATATTTGCATTTAAATAGGCACGATGGATAATTTTCGAAAAAAACCAAGATGGTCAAAAGATGAATTGACCAAACAAAATTATCATTTGATATGTTGAAGCATTCAGCCCAAGTTTCATTGAAATTGGGCCATTAATTAAGAGTAATGTTTTAACCATTACCACTCAGATGTCAATATTCAATCTTAATATGTTAATAGCAATGAAACTGATGTACATTTTTCAACAATTTTGGTGGATTATGTTTCTGTCTATGATAACACCAATTTTGTTGAAAAATGAACACCAAATGTTGACATAAGAGTGGTAAGGGTTAAAGGGTTTTGGAACATTTTCAAACAATCCAAGATGTCAGTCAAAAACCGACCAACTAAAAATTAGTTCTAGATTCTACACCTATAGAATACTTCCAGCCAAATTTGCATAAAATCTACCAAGTAGTTGAGGAGATATATGTATTGACAAGTTCTGGTAAAATTTTCATAAAATCTATGATTCTCACCCCAAAACTAGGCCAAGCTAAATTCTGAATAGACGATTTAAGACTCCTAGAAGGAGCCTGTCATGACAGGGTCATTCTGGACAAATTTTGTTGAAATCTGTCAAGCAGCTCAGGAGAAGAAGGGTTTTGACAATTTCCAGTACATTTTTCATAAAATCTAAGATTTTCACCAAAAGAATTGACCAACCACAATTCGGAATAAAATCTAAATGAAACCTACTTTGCTATGGTCTGTCCAGCCAACGAGGGTTGAAATCCGTCGAGCGGTAAATGAGTATTGTTTTGACAATTTTCGGTACATTTTTCATAAAATCAAAGATTTTTACCCAAAGAATTGACCAGTCAAAATTCTGTATACAAGTTGTTAAGCGTACACCCCTAGGGTCCTTGCAGTCAAATTAGGTTGAAATCCGCCAAGCCAATCTGACAGACAGGGGCGCCATGGTATAAGTTCACTTGGCTTTTCAGGCCAGGTGAGCTAATAATAAGATGTATATGCACATAGCAGCTCATCTGTCCAGCAATTGGTTAATGAGGAGTTTAAAGAAAATGTTGCCAGACAGACGGACGATAGACAGTCGCCATGGCATACGGTCACTTGGCCTAAGGCCAGGTGAGCTAATAATAAGATGGGGGTACATAGCAGCTCATCTGCGCGCCTTGAGACTGGAATTTCAGGGTTAACCCGTTAACACTCAAGGTGCGCAGAGACAGTCATTTCAGTGATAAATTTTCAAAAATAATCTCCTGGTCTGCATACGTGTGGGCACTTTGTATGAGAAAATTGAAAAATTTTAAAATGACATCTGCAGTGGGCTTGAGACAGATAATATTTTACATAATTTACCAGTGCAATGAATGAATTGATAAGCAAGCCAGTCATTCCAATGATAATTTTTACGAGCTAATCATCTCATAACCTGTAAATTGACATGGAGTAAGAAAAAATTCAATTTTTTCCCAACCTCGACTACTAAATATTCAAACAGTTGAACAGTTAACATAAATTTGCTTAAAAGAATCAAATTCTATCTCACACGGGAATATGTACTAAAGCTATCCAGATATTCCAGCATAGAGCAATATTTTGACAAATTTTAAGTAACTGAAACAATCCGGACTGTGGTCTGATCCCACATATGGTTTTGCTGTCTACAACAGAAGCTGACAATGTCCAGAAATGTTCAACAGAATCCTCTGTCTGAAGACAGGAGAATGTATGCACGCGTAAATAGAATTATATTTATTTTTATACCATCCTGAATTTTAAAGTTATCCATACAACAGACCCTTTTTACTAATCTTAACTCTCAAGTAAACATATGTAATGCTAAAAAGGGAGATAACTCTAGTGGACAGATATATTGGCATATAATCAGGCTTGCCACAAAGTAGATATATTAGCATAACAAATTTGACATTATTCCGGAGATGGTCTCCGGGAACACAAGCAAAGTGTAATTTTTATTTCTTATCCGCTAAAACAACCTTTTAGACCATCAACAAACTGTAAAATCTGTCACTATTTTTAGGGAGGATCCAATGGAAGAATTGAAAATTGGTTTAGCTCATTGAAGGTGAGATCTAATAAAATTAATAACATTTTAATGGTTAAGATTTGTCATAAAAATTTAAATCTTTGCTTAGTAATTGTCCATTGGCAGGTCAAGAGATTTAAAAAAAATTTACATGAGTGGCTCAATTACTGGCAGTAATATCAGGTTTTCTTTTGGTCTGCAAATGGGTATTTCCCAAGACAACAACACAGGCCGGTTTTGTCCGGGTTGAACATTAAAGAGTTAACAAATCACTAGCTGCTATTCAAATCATTTTCGGAGCATTCAACAGCTTCCAAGCATGTAACGCTTTAATGGTCAGCATTTGTCAAGAATATCTAATTTTTGCTTAGAGAATGTCCATTTGCCAACAAGGCTATTCTTGAAATTTACTCGTGGAATGACTGTCACATGTATTGGACCAATCAACCAGTCTAGTGGTAATCTTTAAAAGATAAATAGCATTGACCTCGTCCTGCAAATGCAGACCTTTCCATGGTAATTTCAGCCAAACCAGCCTCTGCACTCTGTAGTATGCTGGAATCAGTTGAATGTCCATAAATTTGCAAACCAAGACTGTTTCTGAAAATTCACCACTGGAATGACTAGCTCGATAAGCAAGCCAGCCATTCCAGTGGTACATTTTCAAAAATACATCTTGGCCTACAAATGGTCATTAAATAAGCAAATTATTTGATATTTTGACCTAATTTAGACATTAAAGGGTTAATTTGCTTAAATCCTTGAAATCATAACTTAAATCTAACACTAAATACTAAAACTGAAAAATAATCAACTATCATGACTATATATACTTACTTTATTACTTTCATTTAACAAAATTCACATTTACAGTAGCATTTATGTTTACAACACATATAATGTAGTACATACATGTATTTATCATCTGTGTTGAATGAAAATTGATTAGGCTGTGTTAATGGTGTGATCTGATAAGTGTCTTGTACATTATCATCCATATCAATATGCATGTGGCTCTGTCTGTCTACACATAGAGTACCTATCTGTTCAGTTTGTCATATCATGATTTCCTGAGAACACACACTGATTTGACATAGTCTGCAGATTTCTACATTGAGAATGCTTCTTGGAAATTTGGTAATCTGAGAAGGCACAGAAACTGCTGTAGGCTACAGCAACATATTCAATCAAATTTGTTGAAAAATTAAGCACCATTTTAAAATTTAATTTTAAAACTATAAATTTTGACATTAGAGGGTTAAAGGTTAATCTTGTTCTGCAAAGTGCAAATCGACATTCAATAAGAAAACTTTCTGATTTTCTAAACCATTCTTGAACATTAATGATTAACCCTTTAAGACTTAAATTTCTTCAAGAAAATAAAAAATTTCAAGAAAACTTAAATTTTCTCAAAGAAAATGTCAATTTGCAGACCAAGATAATTTTTTTTAAAGATTTACCACTGGAATGATTGGCTTGGTTATTGAGCCAGTCATTTCACTTGTAAACTTTCACAATTTCCTTCCTCTTGTTCTGCAAATGGGCATTTCTCAAGACCACTGCAGACACCATTTTGGGCTGATATGTGTGTTAAAGAGTTAAGCTGTTGAATAATTTAATTTAGCTGGAAACCTTAGTGATATAATTTGTATCAAAATATTTAAATTAATAAAAGATTATGTTGAATATTTTGAGGCTAAATTCACCTGGAAACTGTTGCTTTCTAACATGTCCAAGAAGTTTCCTATGTGGCCAAAAGGTCCCAGCCAAATGGGCTTCAGAACATTCAACAATTTACCTACATGTATACTAATTACTTTAAAGTTTAGAGACAGTGATAAGGATGCCAGCAATGACAAATCTATCGAGACAATACCAGTCATGTCAGTAAGGATAATCATTCCATATAGAATCATGCTTTTATATGGATGTTTTTCAGCTGTTATTAATTCATCATAGATCTCTTGAAACAATATTAGAAATTAGAAAACCGTTTGACATGCCTTTATTGTTGAAAAATGGAAGCAACAAATTGCAAAGTATCAACACCTAAATAAAAGATATTCCACAGGATACACAGGAGGGTCAGGAGCACATAATTATGAATCAAAGAATTAGGCAATTTTGTGTTCAATTGTCTATATTTCAATTTCACTCACTATTTAGCTGTCAGTTTGAATTGCATTCAACTGACTTCATTCCAAGTAGGGGTCATTGACAGCTTGACCTAGGGTCTGAATTAGAACTGTTGTGGAACAAATCTGTATGCCGCCATCATATATTGGAACCTGCTACATCTAAAGCTTACTAGAAGTAAGACCGCCTATTTGGGAACCTTGCTATTAATTAAAATGTCTGTCTCATAAGCCTTTTTCTATGGTATTAAATTATTAACCATTTAATACACAATATGCTATCTACTATCTACAGTGGCCTTGTGAAATAATAATCCATATGCAGACTTATACAGACAATAGATGCAAAGAATATGGCGTCCAATTACTACAACGATTCATACACGCTGGCTAGTATTGCATGCTAGGTTTATTGAACTAAAATCAACAACCATCTCATATCTCGTGCAAACATGTTTCTATTTAATGGGAGATCTTTAACATTGGCTTTGATCATAGAGTTACACAACACTAGCTGCAAACACACCTTGACTGAATTAAACTTAGATGGCAAACAATGTCTTATGCAGACACGCAAGCTATATTGTGTATCTCAATTATTAGGCGTCTCACCTGGATAGATATCTAGATTACAGGTGTTTATTGCAAGCATGTTTTTGCGAGATTTCTTCATGTCACCTTATCCAGAGACATGTGCAGATGTCTTTGTTGTTATCATGATTGTTACCATTATTAAGCCAATTTGAACAATCACGGGTAACCCGGATGATAATTCTCTTCGCTTCAATGGCGGCTATATCACATTACTGCTATTAAGCGTATTATGCAATGTGGTGGTATTTGTTACTGCTGGCAACTCTCGTGTCAATATGTTATCTTTTACTGAGTCAATAGCAAAGAAACTAGTGTACATTTCCCAACAAAAACTATCCACTTCGTATAACACGTCCGGATGATACAGTCGCGCACGCAAACCTAATCGCATACTGTTGCATAAGCTTAGTACACATGCATGCATTTTCCCGGCAACGGCAATGCGGCGACGACAACGCGGCAAAGGCAATGATAATGCTCCAATAACAACGCAGCAAAGGCAACGGCAATGCACTGGCGACAACGCGGCAAAGGCAACGACAATGCATCAAAGGCTCTCTCTCTCTCTCGCTCTCTCTCTCGCTCTCTCTCTCGCTCTCTCTCTCTCGCTCTCTCTCGCTCTCTCTCGCTCTCTCTCTCGCTCTCTCTCGCTCTCTCTCGCTCGCTCTCTCTCTCGCTCCCTCTCGCTCCCTCTCTCGCTCCCTCTCTCGCTCCCTCGCTCGCTCGCTCCCTCTCTCCCTCGCTCGCTCCCTCTCTCGCTCACTCTCTCGCTCGCTTTCCCTCGCTCGCTCTCTCTCGCTCCCTCTCGCTCCCTCTCTCCCTCTCGCTCGCTCTCTCTCTCTCTCTCTCTTGCTCTCTCTTGCTCGCTCTCTCTCGCTCTCTCTCTCTCTCGCTCGTTCTCGCTCTCACTCTCTCGCTCTCACTCTCTTGCTCTCTCTCTCGCGCTCTCTCTCGCGCTCTCTCGCTCTCTCTCTCGCTCTCTCTCTCTCTCGCTCTTTCTTGCTCTTTCTCGCTTTCTCTCGCTCTCTCGCTCGCTCTCTCTCACTTGCTCTCTCTCTCTCCCTCGCTCGCTCTCTCTCTCTCTCGCTCGCTCTCTCTCACTCGCTCTCTCGCTCGCTCTCTCGCTCACTCTCTCTCACTCGCTCTCGCTCTCCCGCTTGCTCGCTCTCGCTCGCTCTCGCTCGCTCCCGCTTGTTCGCTCGCTCTCTCTCGCTCTCTCTCCCTCACTCGCTCTCTCTCTCTCTCTCTCGCTCGCTCTCTCGCTCGTTCTCTCTCTCTCGCTCCCTCTCTCGCACCCTCTCTCGCTCGCTCCCTCTCTCGCTAGCTCCCTTTTCTCGCTCGCTCCCTCTCTCGCTCGCCCCTCTCTCGCTCGCTCCCTCTCTCGCTCGCTCCCTCTTTCGCTCGCTCTCTCACTCGCTCTCTCGCCTGCGCTCTCTCGCTCGTTCTCTCTCTCTCGGTCTCTCGCTCACGCTCTCTCTCACGCTCTCGCTCGCTCGCGCTCTCTCTCACGCTCTCGCTCGCTCGCGCTCACTCTCACTCTCTCGCACTCACTCTCACTCTCTCGCTCTCTCTCTCGCTCTCTCTCGCGCTCTCTCTCGCGCTCTCTCTCTCTCGCTCTCTCTCGCTCTCGCTCTCTCGCTCTCTCTCTTTCGTCTCTCGCTCTCTCTCGCTCTCTCGCTCTCTCGCGCGCTCGCTCGCTCGCTCTCTCGCTCGCTCTCTCTCTCGCTCGCTCTCTCTCTCACTCGCACGCTCGCTCGCTCCCTCTCTCTCTCACTCGCTCGCTCTCTCTCTCTCACTCTCTCGCTCGCTCTCCCGCTTGCTCCCTCTCACTCGCTCTCCCGCGTGCTCTCGCTCGCTCTCCCGCTTGCTCGCTCTCCTGCTTGCTCGCTCTCCCGCTTGCTCGCTCTCCCGCTTGCTCGCTCTCCCGCTTGCTCACTCTCTCTCGCTCGCTCTCTCTCTCTCGCTCTCTCTCTCTCTCGCTCGCTCTTTCTCTCGCTCTCTCTCTCTCTCGCTCGCTCTCTCCCTCTCGCTCGCTCTCTCTCTCTCTCACTCGCTCTCTCTCTCGCTCTCTCTCTCTCTCACTCTCTCTCTCGCTCGTTCTCTCTCTCTCTCGCTCTCTCTCGCTCGCGCACGCTCTCGCTCTCTCGTTCTCTCTCGCTCTCGCTCTTTCTCGCTCTCTCTTTCGTCTCTCGCTCTCTCTCGCTCTCTCGCTCGTTCTCTCTCTCTCGCTCTCTCGCTCGCGCTCTCTCTCACGCTCTCGCTCGCTCGCACTCTCTCTCACGCTCTCGCTCGCTCGCGCTCACTCCCACTCTCTCGCTCTCTCTCTCGCTCTCTCTCGCGCTCTCTCTCGCGCCCTCTCTCCCGCTTGCTCGCTCTCTCTCTCGCTCGCTCTCTCTCTCCCTCTCTCTCTCTCTCTCTCTCTCTCTCTCTCTCTCGCTCGCTCGCTCGCTCTCTCTCTCTCTCTCGCTCTCTCTCTCGCTCGCTCTCTCCCTCTCGCTCGCTCTCTCTCTCTCTCTCGCTCTCTCTCTCGCTCTCTCTCTCTCTCACTCTCTCTCTCGCTCGTTCTCTCTCTCTCTCGCTCTCTCTCGCTCGCGCACGCTCTCGCTCTCTCTCTCTCTCTCTCTCTCTCGCTCGCTCGCTCGCTCGCTCGCTCTGCTCTGCTCTGCCCTGCTCTGATCTGCTCACCCAACAAGAGCATACAATCAGAATCTGTTTGTGTGGGCTGGTGTAGACGACCTGATTACGTGATTGATTTTAGGCCTAGTAATTCACCTTTGCGAATTCGTATTAAATGTATACATTTCCATTCTTTCTTGTATGACATATTGATATTGGTTTGGATATTTTTAATACATGTTTTAGTCTACATCGTTACAATGTTATATGCCTTATCATTGTGTCGGTATGGATTATAGGAATACATAATGTTGAATCATGGATCATAAAATAACCGTTTGAACCTCGTAAGACACTTTGTTAAAGCGGAGGTCTTAGTTTCTCAGACCATTGTCCAGTTTCTAACCCGTTCAACAAGATATATGAAGTCAGACCATTGTCCAGTTTCTAACCCTTTCAATAAGATATATGAAGTCAGACCATTGTCCGGTTCCGAACCATTTCAACAAGATATATGAAGTCAGACCATTGTCCAGTTTCTAACCCTTTCAACAAGATATATGAAGTCAGACCATTGTCCAGTTTCTAACCCTTTCAATAAGATATATGAAGTCAGACCATTGTCCGGTTCCGAACCATTTCAACAAGATATATGAAGTCAAACCATTGTCCAGTTTCTAACTCTTTCAACAAGATATATGATGTAAGACCATTGTCCAGTTTCTAACCCTTTCAACAAGATATAAGAAGTAGAAATATATTTATGATGCATGGAAGTTTGAGTTTTGTGGAACTATAATAGGACTGGAAGTTGGTGTGCCATAAGCAGCAAACAGCTTTCAAGGCGAATTCGGTTCAAAATAATGCACATTACAATTCTTAAACTAAATTGCCTGGTCGAAGACGCATAATCGCAAATCCCCATGTTCACTGCTTTGACCTTTTGACACTCCCGAAAACAACCCCTTGGGGTGGAGCCAAATGTAAATGTCCATTTGCAGTACGCAATTATATGGGTAATTGGATATTATATTATATTATATATTGTATAAATATTCACATATCCAATTTGGTTGAATTTCATCCAACATAGTCAGAGGAGTGGCATTACAATCAATTTTATGACCCTTTGACCCCATCCACCACCACACTGGGGGCGGGGCATACGTAAATGTGCTCAACCACTCCACAGTGATATGGGTAACTCATACCAAATTTGATTTAAATCCGTCTAACAGTTTCGGAGGAGTTGCATTACAATGAATTTCATGACCTTTTGACACCCCTATCACAGGGGTGGGGGGGGGTTGATGGGGTGGGGTTGGTGGCGGCCCCAAATGTAAATGTACACATCCACTCCACATTGATATGGTTAACTCACATACCAAATTTGGTTGAAATCCGTCCAATTGTTTCGGAGGAGTTGCATTACAATAAATTTTTGGTCCTTTTGAGGGGGGAGGGGGGGGAGGGGCGGAGCATTAGTGGGAAACACAACGTCAATGTGATTTACACTGCCTTGTTTTGTCCACGTGATTGCATAATAACCAATGCTTGTTTATGTTTCTCTGAGACATTAATGGAAAACACAGCATCAAATGTGATACACAACCCCTTGTTTTGTCCACGTGACTACATAATAATCAATGATTGTTCATGGTTCTGTGAGACATTAATGGAAAACACAACATCAATGTGATACACAATCCCTTGTTTTGTCCACGTGACTACATAATAACCAATGATTGTTCATGTTTCTGTGAGACATTAATGGAAAACACAACATCAATGTGATACACAATCCCTTGTTTTGTCCACGTGACTACATAATAACTGTAGTTCGGATCGACCGGTCGGATACCGGCAGTACCAGCTGAGCTGGGTACGCGCCGCCCGTCCAGGATTCGTTTCCTGAAAACGCCCCTCTGGGTAGAGCCATAAGCATATATAGGCCTATGGGTGAGATAGAAGTTCATTAAAGCGCATGATGCGCATGCGCGCTAGGACGCTGTTTATATGGAGCACGTAGTTACGAGCTAGATAGGATGGCACTTTTAGTGTACCGAGATGGTAACCTGTAATCCTTATTGATTGCCTGTTCCCGTTAAATCTGGCATTAATCAAGACCAGAATTCAACGGGCTTTTCGGTTGAGAAATGGCTGAGTTATTCAGGGAAAACGCTTCATGATTATCTTCAGAATTTTGCTGTGACGTCATAACCACGTGAACTTAAGGCTTCTAGAATGTTCTAGAACGTTCGACTGCGCTATTATTAGCTGCGCGCTGATTGGCTCTTGCTCGAACAATGATTGGACGAAGCCTGCGCCTGTGACGTCGCGAGGAGTATAAAAGGAGAAGCGATCCAGTGATCGAGACCATCCTCGGCCAGGGCCAAACACGTTGGATCTGTACAAGCTACTAATAAGCGCGACAGACAATATGCATCTTTCTTCGCTATGTGTCAGGTTTTTATCCCGTAACGTGCAGTTCTCCAACCCACCGCACTAAAACAATTTTGTAACTCCCCCTTTACGGGAGTAATTTGGAACTTCTGATAATTGTTCACGAATACCAACAGCCACATTCGGAACACAAATTTGTGGTGAGGCCTTTACGGCCTGAATATGTAAGTCTACAGATGTAGAGACAGGATGTTCTTTGATGGATGACTCGCCGGATCTGCCGGCATGTCTAAAAGTGGTATTTCAATCGCCGCCGCACGAATATCGTGTCGGTTCTTTCGACACTTTCGACCGCAGCAAGTAAACTCTGCCCGGTGCGTCTTCAGAGCTGGTTGACGTACCCAGCACCGTGAAGCTTTGTTTTGTATCCTCGTTTGCCTCTGACAACCCCCGCTAGTGACGGGTTGTTTACACCTTCCATCCATGCCATCAGTGTACGGGAACTTTCTTCACCATGTAGTACTATTGTATCTTTTACTGACTGCTCATTAGGCATTCTATTAGGCCTACAGCACTAAGCGGTGCACTCCTGCCATGAGTGTTCTTGCGGAAGTCTTGTTTGCGGAAAACAGCTTGCGGGAACCAAACTGCAGGAACTTTCCAGCTTCCGGAGAGCATAACATTTCACGTCGACTACGGATCGGCGTATCAATTTCAGTAACACAGTAGCCTAACTTAGGAATGACTACCAAGTATTCAAGTAACTATACTTCACAGTTTAATTATTTCTCTATATAGATTTTGTTAATTATAGTGTATCTGCAATAACGGTCCCGGTGACTAAAAGGAACCGCAACGGTCTTAGGACTGCTAGTTATAGTTTCTGTATTTGTTAATAATTATTCTCATTTTCCTCTATGTGTTGCTAACCGCACTATGGTAGGTTCGTTAACCTGTACTGTCATATATATTTTGGTCACTCGACACCGTATTGATTGTTCTGGTTAGATTATGTATATATAGGGCCAGTGGCCATCCGTTCATATGTTTTGTTTATTCATAGGAAATATAAGACTGCAGTGCACTATACAGCAACACTTATACATGCAACATTTTCTCCCGCCACCAACAATTTTTCACTGAGGTCGCGGTCCATGCTATAACTCTGTTTAGCCCGGCATGCTACCGACTAAACCTTTTCTATTCAGCTCAATAGGATAGGATCAAAATGATTAGAGACACTTTCTTCATTACAAACTCTAGAATATACTCTTCTCTTCCAGTAGTGCGATAATCTAGCCCCACACTCCGGTAAGACTCATAACTCCAAGATTTTGTCTCTCTTCATGTTCCACTCAGCCTTGTGGCTTCTTAATTGTTTGCATGTCCCTATCCGCACCATGGGCTGATCCGACTCTGGGAAACTATTTGGGTTTCCAAGCGGTGATGGCCAGGGTGTTGTGTCACAAACATTTCCCTTGTATCTTTGGATACTTAGTAGTTAGCACTTTAGCCCATGTAGGAAAGAACTGCGAAAACATATATTAATTATTATTTTTATTACTGAACAAACCTCCCGCACCGCAGTACAAAACAGGGCAACTTGTATATAGACCTAATGACAGGTTAAACAGTTAGTTCCATAGGACCGGTGACGGGCGAGATACGTACGCCCACCGAATTCCATAAGAATGTCTGGGCATGATATTTAGATCTGCCACGCCCTTGCGGGAAGGACATTTACGGTGGGTATTCGTCTCTCTTACCCCCACCATAACGATAGAACAATGGTCTAACAATGCTTTCGTGAAAAGTAACCCATGTCTTGTAACGTTTTATGCGGTTACGGGGCGGGATGTCCGGATTCTTATCCAGTTCGGAGATCTTGCTACGTAACATGTATGAGCGCTGTCTTCAGTATTGATGTCTTAGGGCATCTGTTCTCGGTGACAGCCGTGTCTAATAGCTAGGTTGATACCAGCCAGTTGCGGCCAAAAATAGTTCTTGTTTTGAAAACTACTAAAAGCGAATTAAGCAAAGCAGAAGGCCCGCATAAATAAAGTGGCAACTACTAATACAGCAGACCAAGAACTACATAAGATAGTGACAAGGGAATCCATCGGGAATCCTTTGTCCCGTCTACACGTAAAACAGTGCGCATCCCTATAGTCATAATCTCACTAGGTATGGTCTTTTCTTTCTAAGGCATTTTTGATTAAAATGTTAGGGTAGGCCCATTTTTACCTAATTTTCTTCTTCCGCTTTAAGCAGTGGTGACACCTTCCCGAGACGGAGGCCCGTGCGAGGCACTTGCCTCTCGCAAGGATTCAGCGACGACGGTCCACGCCAGGATAATACTCCTCACCCAAACTAGCACTAGGAGTAGTGCCCGCGTGAGGCACATACTTTTTCGTCCGAGATAACCTTCTTCCTTTCAGCATAGAGGTATAATAACTTATATTAAGTTAATTAGTTAAGTCTTGTGTACGGGAGCCTCCCTTGCGGTGATACCTCTGCGGACCAACGGGTCTGTGTGGTACCACCGGGAGCCCCATGTTTAAAAGTTCATCTACCTGTCTTTATGTCTCGTATTTTCATATGCTCTTATTGTAGTTTTATCTAGCATATTTTTAATTGTTTAGGTAAACTCATTGTATAGACTTATATTTTTAGGTCACCAAATCAAATCTTGTAAGTCCATAGATCACAAAATTGCTATGGACAGGTATACTGGGGACACAAATTCTTGGGATGAGACCATTGTGTTTAATGTTCGCGACGATGGTCGCACGGCCCCACTGGAACGATTGAGTTCCACCGGTCTTAGAGGCCGTTTTTTGTTTCTCGCAAGGCAGTCTCGTACAAGATCCGTCACCCCGAGACCAGATGCTAACCAGCATCCTCACTCGTCGTGCACTTGCGGTGTGGTGAGTCAACATGATACACCGGAATGGCCCGACACTACCCGGCGAGCTACATAACCAATGATTGTTCATGTTTCTGTGAGACATTAATGGAAAACACAACATCAATGTGATACACAATCCCTTGTTTTGTCCACGTGACTACATAATAACCAATGATTGTTCATGTTTCTATGAGACATTAATGGAAAATACAGCATTATTGTGATGTGCAATGCTTTGTCTCGTCCACGTGACTACAGAATAACCAATGATTGTTTTTTTAGTTAGTTACTTTTATTTTTCAGATTGAACACAGTATGATATATACATTATAGGTTGCTTGTAATTAAGGCATTGCCTATGAGGCTTACACGCACCTAGATTAATATTCGAGTATCTTCACACTATAATCCATATATAATACAAAGACAATTAATAAAACATGGATGTTTTCGGTTTTTATGAAAATCTGTGATATTGAGCTTGGCAAGATATTGTGATGGAAGTCATATACCATGGTATACAGCTACATTCTACCAATATCTGTCAGCCTTAATAAATTCTCTTTTTTAAAGATATTTTGGTGTACTTTTTTGTCTGTGAATAATTTGATGCTTCTCTTTTGCAATCCAACCAACTTGCTGAGTTTTGTTTTGTGTGTATTTGTCCAGATTGCATTGCAATATGTTAGGTGTGGAAGAATGAGTGTTGTGTACAGTGTCTTAAGTGTTTTATTTGGGATAAATGGTTTTAGTCGTCGTAACACACCTAGGTGTGTTGTGACTTTTTGCTAATATAATCTATGTGACAGCTCTAGGATAAGTCGATGTCCAAATGAACACCTAGAAATTTAACTGAGTTTGTTTGCGCAATTTCTTTGTTGTTGATCAGGAGTTTTGGTATTTTACTTCTGTCAAAAATTTTGCTGTATATGAATAACATATGTGATGGTTTGTCTACATTTAATAAGAGTTTATTGGGCGCAAACCACTATAAGTATGCCCATTTCCTCATTTACTCTGTTATATAGTGTATTTATGTCTTTATGAAAACTAAGGGCATTAGTATCATCTGCGGAGAGAGAGAGAGAGAGAGAGAGAGAAAGATAGAGATAGAGAGAGAGAGAGAGAGAGAGAGAGAGAGAGAGAGAGAGAGAGAGAGAGAGACCTGGTTGCATATTTTAGGTACAACATTTATATAGTTATATAGATAAGAATGAGTAAGGGGCCAAGAATTGATCCTTGTGGAATACCATAAACTACCTGTGCTGGATCAGAAAGGTGTACATTGTATTGAACATATTGTGTCCTGTCAGACGGGTATAACCTAAACCAGTCAAGTGCGACTCCCCTGATACCATAATAGTACAATTTCTTCATGAGGATTTGATGGTCATTCGTATCAAATGCTTTTAAAAGATCCAAGAAAATGCCAATGACGTGTTGTTTATTTTCCAATGATTCATTAATCTTTTCTAATATATCTATTAAAGCCAGCATAGTAGAGTGCTTCTATCTGAATCCCTTTTGTCTTGAATATAGTATTTTCTACTTATCTAAATATTTCATTAAACGGTTATACATACGTCTTTCTAGTAATTTTGAAAATATAGGTAATATTGATACAGGCCTGTAATTGCTAAATAGTGATGCGTCTTTGGCTTTATACAGAGGAGTGACACATGTGATTTTCAGCATTGATGGAAACATTCCCTATGTAAGAGAGAGAGAGAAAGAGAGAGAGAGAGAGAGAGAGAGAGAGAGAGAGATTGCAAATATGGCTTAATGGTAATAAAATTCCTGCAGTGCATGGTTTGAAAAGTCACCGTTTAAACATATCAATACCCGCACTTTTTCCTAGCTTAGAATTAATCATTACTTAAATGATTTCTTCATGATTTGTAGGGCTTACGAATAGTGAGGACATATACCTATCATTCAGGTATTGGCCAAAAGTTGCGCTTGATTTGATTGTATTAGCTAATGTTGAGCCTATGTTTATAAAATAATCATTGAATTCATTTGCAATCTCCTTTTCATTTGTTATTAATTTATCATTGTACATTGTGTGCTTGTCGTGCTTTGCCTATTTTTATTTAGAATTAACTTAATTACTTTCTATGTGCCATTTATGTCACCTTCTCATTCCTCTAACTTGTTGTAAAAGTAATTTCTTTTAGAGCTTCTGATTATTTGATTGTGTTTATTTCTATATTGTTTGTATTTTTATTGGTTGTTGCTAGTTTGACATTTTAAAAATTGAAGATACAGCTTGTTTCTTATGACATGCTGCTAGAATTCCATTTGTAAGCCATGTTTTTTTTTGGGATTTCTCTTATATCGTTTTATTTGATTAAAAGAAAAGCATTGTTCAAAGATGTGTGTACAAGTGCTATTAAATGCATTGTAGGCATCTTCACAAGAACATCGTGACACTACTTCATGCCAATTCTGTTCCATAATTTTGAGTTTAAATGCATCCATGTTTGAGCTACTAAAATCGCTGCAATTAATAATTTCACTTTTTATGATTTTAATATTAGCAACTGATTTTAATTCTAGAAGAAAAACAGGGAAATGATCAGCGACATCAGACACAAAAATGCCTGATCTGCTACATTCTGAGAAGATGTTGCTGGTAAAGATGTTGTCAATTAGTGTTGCAGTAAATTCTGTTATTCTTGTTGGTTTTTGTTATTGTTGGTATGAAGGAATAAGGGTTTAACAAGTTAGTAAAGTTCTGGGTATGCGTTGAATTAGTAAATAGTAAATTGACATTAAAATCACCTGCAAGATAACATAATTTATTTCCCTTTTGTATAATTTTGAGAACGTCTTCAAATATGTTGATAAAGATCTCAGTATCCTTTCCAGATGGTCTATAAATGACTCCAAATATATTATTTTTACCTTTGTTATCTGGAATTTCAATAAAGAAAGTGGTTGAGACTGATATGACATATGATATCTACGAGGGAGTTTATATGTGAATGTGAACTTAATAATACTGATTATACATAAGCGTGTGTGCGTGCGTGAGTGTGTGCGTGCGTGTGAATTGCATTCAAACATTAGGACTACTTAGTCTGACATCATGGTACACACACACAGTCGCCAGTTGTGGGACAGCACCCTTCCTTATTAGATCACGTTTTTTAGAATTAAGGGAAGGGGCAGCCACAACACATACATCTATTAGTTGGGTTGTTGGGGTGGGGTGGGGGGAGGGTGGGTGTCTGATGCTGTTGTGTGGACAGTAGTGTGAACGTGTGTCGGAAATCGTTTAGTACACTCAGGGAGTATATTTCTCTGGATAGGAATTCTACAGCTCTGTATGTATGATGATGCTTGCCTCAAGCAAACATAACTCGGTATGCTCAGATCAAGAAAGGACCTGGAGAAGATAAAGATTTTGGCTGAGGACAGAGTGTCAAAAGTGAAGATGGTCTGATTGCAGATTGCCTTCCCTTTACATACATATTTAAAGCAACGCGCTGCCAGACTTCGATCGGGCGCAGAACCATATAATCGAATCTGCTCTAAAGACAACGTTCATTAAGAGGGAGACCACGTAACGTGTTAGATAACCGATCAAGCCTTCATACTGACTGTTAAAATTAACTTCTTGTTCTTCAAATGGACATTTCCTATTATAAAATTTTAATTTGAGGCTGAAATGGTTAATAACTGGTTTACCCTACACGCTATATGAACCAACCTCATAGTGTCCTCACTCCTACCCCCAGAATCTCACTGTGTCAGTCACCTTTACAGTCGTTTTATTTTTTTATGGTCAGCAAGTTGAATGCACCTCTCACGGACGGTGGACCGTATGCAGTCTAAATGGGTGTGACCTATCCAACCAGAAATAATTGGGACCTTTCAACTTACATATTCCACCTTGATAATGTCAAAATTATTATTTAATACACATTCTGAGCAACAGCACACAGTCAAATTAGTTTCAGAATATTTAACAGTTTACCTGTATAGTTTTCTGGAAACTGATAGTCATGGAGTTCAGGGATCGGCCGATCCCAACACGAGCGAGGAGTGGATGAAGCTTAGCTAGAGATGGGCGGGACATATCTAAAACTGGACAGGTCCGTTGTATGGACATCATCAATGAGATTTATATAGGCTTACATGTGTGGATGTAACGAATAACCAATTTGCCCCGCTTGTAAATGTTATCTTAGAGCATTTTGGTGTGAATGTGCACCTTAACATTTGATGATTTCATTCCGTATAAATTAATTTAATATTTTTATTTGTGAAGCTGAAATATGTACGCGTGTCTCTAATTCAATTTCACAACTTAAAAAAATTATATGAAATCACCGTATATGTTAAGATTTATCTTGTTTCATTCATATATGCACACAATTTAATCCTCTAAAAGTCTACAATTTTAATAAATTTATTTTAAAGCAGTTTAGTGTGAATATGCAACTTTAACAGGGGGATTGATCCAAAATAAATTTCTCCTCACTTGTAAAAGATTTTTCTATGCCTTAAGATACCTCCGTTGGTCATGTGACATGTGAAGGGTTAATTATCATTCAGCTATTTCGTTAAGCTTACAATTCAAAATATATTTATATCAAAATTTATAACTCAGTGCTTTCATGTAATAGTATTATAAACATCCCTCCCCCTAGTGATGATCTGCAACGCTGACTGCTTATGTCTATATCATGCACACACTCTGTACTTGGCTTTGTATAATTTTTAAAGGTGTATATTCACAGCGGAATGCTTGAAAATAAAATTGTGTAGTTTTGGAGGCTTACACTGTGGGCTTAGACGTAAAGAAACGAAATAAATCTTAACATATGATTTCGTCAAGTATAAATTAATATAATTTTTTTAAGGTGCACAAATTTAATTAGAGACACGAGTCCCTATTTCAAATTCACAGCTAAAAAGTATCATAATTTACACGGAATACAACTATCATATGTTAAGATTTGTTTCATTTCATTACATCTAGGCACACGATTTGGGCCTCTAAAAGTCTACAATTGTAACAATTTTATTTTCAGTCATTTCGTGTGAATATGCACCTTTAAATGGCTCTTGCGTTGACATCAGATGGGTTTATCATATTATTACCGTTGGTTACAAACTCCCATTTCAGTGGCGTATGAAGGTACTTGGACAGGGTGGGTGTGGGGTGGGTGGGTGTGGGGTGGGGGTGCTGAAGGGCCAAAAACCTAAGGGGGCGCTATGGGGGATACACTATAGGAGCAGCAAAACCCGGTCCCCCCCCACCCCACACACACACCCCACCACACACACACACACCCAACCCCCACACCCCCACCCACCCACACACAGCCCGGACCCTACGCATATGCATTTGAAACTCCTCATTGCTCAAATCATTTACATCGTTGACATCATTTCACCTCCACGCTACAATAGAAATTCGGAGATTACATCACATCACAAATTGCACTCGAAAAACGGACCATCCAATAATACACATAGAGGACGGATACACACCGTGCTGAATTTCAGTACCCTAGCGTGGAAGGAAATCTAAAAAAGATGTGTAACTGCAAGCCAAAAAACCCCTTACTTCTCGCTATCGCGAGACATGAACATGTCATTGGCACCAAGCCATGCCTTTAGGTTTATTTTTACTGAAGCTTGTAATTCAGTCGAGTAGTAGGCTCGAGTACTCGACATTTACTACCTGTAGTCGGATATGAGGGCTACTTTTAGGTTGTCATCAAACATCAAAAGGCTGCGTTGTATTTAAAGCACTTAAACGCATCATTATGTCTTGACATATTTTCGAAAATAACCTCTAACTATTCCGTTTGTATAGTGTGATTGTTTATGAATCTTCTATGACCTGATAAGCCTAGTTAATCTTTATTTTCCCCAGTGGATGTACGTATAAATATCACTTACGCGATTCGGACTTCCTCCATCCGGACTAAGTATGATCACCTTTCTCTAAGTTCCCACACCCTGATCAGTCTAAATGAGAAGCAAGCAATTCAATGAAATGAAGATATTATTGAATGCTCACATGGTCAAACACCATAGCAAACATATTCTTCTATGATCGATTACCTTTGTGTCCATTTCGGAAGCTTGAGTTCGCTTCATAACAAACTTACAAAGGGCAAGCCTCAGCAACAGCTGACAACGGGCAATATGAAAGTACGAAAACAGGTGATGTAGCTTGAATATTGTCAGTCGTTTATTATATACACACCTTTCTGCACTTTTCCGAAAGTCCTTTGTTAGTGTTAGTTGCACAGTTGTCCAAAACGTGTAAAATCCTCAGAGGAAATTATTAGAGATAACTATAGAGACTTGAAAATAACATGTTTTCGTTAATCATGTAACATGTTTTCGTTAATCTCGCAGAATCTTGCAAGTGCTCGCTACTGTAAACGGGACTTTGAACGAGAATTTCGGGACTTACGCACTTTCGCCTAACTTAGGCGTGGGTGTTAGGTGGTGTAAGTTACGACAATATTTAGGCACCCGCGTAAGATACGCACCTTTCGTGAATATGGATTTACGTACATGTTTGAACTTATGTATAGTTTACGCACATTTTTTGACGTAAGTACCCTTCGTGAATATGGGCCCAGGTTATCAAGCAGTGTTCACAATAGGAGGTGTTTTGTTGATCGCTCACGGACCACCAGTGTGTTTAATTTGCCTATACACTGGCTTAATGTGTACACTAACGTGGAGAAGTAAAGCATCTGGAAGCAAAAGCGTGCAAACCAAACAAGTACAGAGGAACTATGAAGTTGACGCTACTGAAAGAGGAAACATCAGTGCCCAGACTCGGCGATGTTTAGTGACATTGCTGGCACAAATGACTCTGTTTCTTATATGTTGAGGACTTTGGATTGTGCTGTTCCCTATTAGCGCTATCTGTGACACATGTATACCTTCAACAGTATTCGATATCAGTTATTTCATGGCATTTCTTAACGCCACAATCAATCCGATCTTGTATCTTATATTCAATCAAGATTATCGTAGAGCATTTCTTGCCATATTCTGGTGTTGCTAGACTGGATCAAAGTTGATCTATCTTAGCTTAACTTGAGCATAGGCGTTAGCCAGAGTATGTACATGTATTGAAACATCAGCGACCAATGTAATAGGCGTTATCAAGAATAACAACAGAGCTGGATGCTGCACTGCAGACCTACTAGTTATAAACCTGTCCGAACAGTAGGCAGCACTAGGGCTGTGCGGGGGAGTCAGGTACTGGAACCCTCACCGGTTTTGTAAGCATGATGGTTCGAAAACCGGTGACACAATTTGAAAACCGCAAAACCGCATATTTATGAAAAACCGGTTTTGTAAATATTTGTTTTTCAGTAATATATTATCAATGCGTAAAATTGCATTCATATCATCACTTAATGTATAGAAAATCAATAAAATAATACAAGGAAGGGGAAATAAATTAAATTTTTCGCATCTTGCGAGTATGTTGCCAGATTGCATAATGTGTTCAGAAACTAATCTACTAGTGTTTATAGTAGCATGTTATGATTTTTGAACGCGCAATACCATCTGGCAAACCTGTAATCCGGGCGAGTTTATATGAGTAGTTAAGGGTGCGGCTGGTCGTTATTGTTCTCCACAGCAGGGGGTCTTCGAGAACAATGGGTTTTTCAGGAGAACAAAAGAAAAGCTTGAGGAATGGAATGTTGAGAACAATGGCACACAGAACGCCACGCATTCTAGAGAACAATGACGACTATAACGCCACGTTTTTCTCGATAACAATGATGCACAGCCACACATGTATATTCACTCTGGAATGTTCTATTATTTTGAATTAGTTAACCCTTAAAAGTATAAAAGTTGTGTATTTTACGTTTGAATGTAGTGGCGGCGCCCCCCCCCCTCCGTGGTTATCTACCGTTGTAAAAATAATAAGAGATGATGTATGATAATGTAAAATAATAGAGTTTAAGAGGTGGTCCGATAATGGAGGTCGTAGGAGGAGGTTGAGGAGTTTGAGGATGAATGCGATGCCGGCCGGACGAGTGGTCTGATAGTAAACTGTAGAATATTTAGAGATTTCCTGTAAGCTGTTACTGTCTTAGCAACAGCTACCAGTGGATTGTATCATGGGCTAAAAAAGTTAACCCTTTCACCGATGAATATATATCTCATTTTCATCGATACCATACAGGAAAACTGTTGAATATTTTGAAAATAATTTGACTGCCTGTGTCAGTTGAGGCGGAATGCTATAGTATTCCTCCTCAGTTGATATTGCTGGATGAATATGAGGGCGATGCTAGCATACTTGTTTACAAGGTATGCATGATGTACGAATATTTTGATAATTTATTGCTGAATATTTTGATAATTTGAGTGGTAGCTGAATATTTTGATAATCGGTTGCTGAATATTATGATAATCAGTTGCTGAATATTTTGATTGGTTGCTGAATAAATTGATTGGTTGCTGAATATTTTGAAAACGATTTGACTGTGTAAATTTTAATTTCTTATTAGGCGATGTTAGGTAAGAGAGAGGTGGTCTTATAACGGAGGTAGAAGGAGGAGGGAGGAATGCTATCTAGGCCAGCAAAATGTGTTCCCCAGTCATTTAATTTTTAAAAATCAGACACGTACACAGGAAGTTTTCCTATGCTATTATATAGATAGTGTTATCTATCATATTTATGTCTCTAAAATGGCAGTCATTTAATTATTAAATTTTCAAAAATATGGACAAAATGCATTCCTTGTCAATGGCAATGCATTAATCGACCGCGAACAATAGCGTACAGATGCCCATTTAGAACAGTAGCATCCATCGACCACTTTTGATGGATCAGAATGTGTGCTTGCGTATGCATGTGTGAAGTGGGTTATTTTATTTTTGAACAGATAAAGAGTTCTCTTTCGAATGATTTGTGGGCCCTGAAAAGGGCCGTGTTTTGAGATAGGTCTCACTCTTCGCAGATCCGCACAGGCGTGGTTGTCAGTTTGGTAACAAACTGCGACATGTTTGCTTTTTGTATATCAGTCGGAGTATCACCGATTACAGGACACCCATGTGGATACTGTTTGATTGCTAATAGACAATAGCACTCCTTGCAGGTGTACACCATCTCTTTAGGTTCTGTTTTCTTGATCATACGCCTACAGACCCTCTCATGTCTTGACCGTCGGCATATGGTGTCGCGGATGTTGCTGGAATACCAACGACACCGCACATACCCAGTGTCTGATCCGCCAAAGTTTGTACTGCTGGCCATTTTAGCCAAATGTACATTAACATTTACATTTATACCACATTGCTCTACTACAAAAAAATATAAGGAATATTGCGTGGGATGAAATCTGACTGCCTAAGGTTACCTAACTACTCTGCAGTTACACATCCAACCACTTTGCGATGTTTAAACCGGAATGAGAAAATGGATTGCATTTGTACCATTTATAGGAATATATGTACTGCGGCCGCAAATCCGTAAATCCGCAACACGCGACCCGCATGCGGCCGCACATGTATGCATGCATTTTGGCGTGTATGCGTGTTCAGGCATGTACATACACTTGGTGCCATTTGCAACACGATCCCGTAAATCCGCAACATACGCCCGCAAAGCCGCAACATGTGGACCGCATGCGTCTGCACATGTACACATATATTTTGGCGTGTATGCGTGTTCAAGCATGTACATATACATGTTGCCATCCGCATCATACGCCTGCAATCCACAACATATGCCCGCAATCTGCAACATGCGGCCGCAATCCGCAACATACGCCCGCAAATCCACAAATGCGGCCCGCATGAGGCCGCACATGTACGCATGCATTTTGGCGTGTATGCGTGTTCAGGCATGTGCATATAGTTATTGCCATCCGCAACATACGCCCGCAAATCCGCATCATACGCCTGCAATCCGCAACACACGCCCGCAATCCGCATCATGCACCCGCAATCCGCAACATATGCCCACAAATCCGCAACATGCGCCCGCATGCGGCCGCACATGTATGCATGCATTTTGGCGTGTATGCGTGTTCAGGCATGTACTTCCACTTGGTGCCATCCGCAACACGTGCCCGCAAATCCGCAACACATTTTAGCCGAATGTACATTAACATTTACATTTATACTACATCGCTCTACTACACAAAAAAAATGTAAGGAATATCGCGTGAGATGACTAGCGTCCTATCAAAATCTGTCGCATACTGGCCTACATATAATGACACATACATGCAGGCGAAAATCTTGGATATGTTCACGGGCTAGACGCTATGGATCAGTTTGTTAAATGGTTTATGCGCATACAAATCTGTGCACATTAAAAAAGTATCCAGGGAAATATGTTTTCTCTGACCACCTCGTTATTCTGCATAAAGCATCTATGATTCGCTTTTAATCCTTCAATTTGTATGCAAACACGTTAACCTTCATCTAAAACCCTCAAAACTAAGTGGCTTCCTACCAGTCATTTAATTTTTTTAACAGAGCAAAGTACATCTCTATGCGGGTAATATATAGCTAAGCCAAGCGGTGTTGTATGCATAATATTATATAGATAATAATCATGCATCTCGTATTTAAGGAGTGCTCTTTAAAGCGGCAGTCATTTAATTATTAAATTTTAAAATTGTTATAAAAATAGTGGGAACAATGCCCCCCGTCGTCATCGTTGATGAATAATGACGAGCACCCTTGTATCGTTTAACGTGTTAGGTGGTCGATGCAGTCCCTCGTGGTTGTAGTAAAAAAGTATTTTGAAACTAAGCGGAATCGTGGCTTCCTATGTCAAATTGTCGCATTGAACAGCACTTTTAAGAGTTTGTGCGCACGAAGGCGCTAGTGCGAATTGTAGCTTCCTATGTCAAATTAGTATCAAAACTATTCGCTTAAACTACCAATGCGCCATGCTATAGGTTTGAAGAATCAGAAAATAACATGCCTGGAATGAGTGTAGAGGTGGTCGCATAATTGAGGTCGAACGAGTTAGGAGGAGGAGGGATGATGTATGCTAGCGCGGTGCTGCCTGGCACGAGCATACTAGCATACATGTTTATGAATATTTTGAAAATAATTTGACTGAGGTGTTAGCGACAACTTTCTATCAAATCATTTCCATGATATTTACTGAATATTTAGAAAATAATTTGACTGTCTGCATCAACTTTTGCTCAAATCGTTTCCATAATATTTTGCTAGGAAGTAGATCCCTGGAATGTCTGAAACACCTCGCCCATCATCCAGTTAACGATAATAAACTAGGAAAAATTACCATGTCCGGTTACACACAGTATGAATGCATTATGAGTACCTAGTCAATGAGACCCCCGACAACAAAAATAATATAGTTGGCTAACCATTGTCTGGACATTGCGGCCGCAACCACCTACTACCAATACTGACCATCATCACCACCACCATCACCATCACCACCATCACCATCCCTCTATAACCATCAGCACCACTACCCACTAAGCACCAACAACCACCACCAAGCATTAACCCCACCACCATCATCCACCACAACACCTATTTTCATCAACCGCCAACCCCACCACTGCCACCACCACCAACAGCATCAGGATTCCGATTTGTATATCGAGGGATGTGGGGGACCTGGCTGGGAAGCTACAATCATCAAACACACGCATAAAGAACCAATGTTTTATTTGTATCCATATTTTCACATTGAAGTAAATATTACATATACGTATAGTTGCAGTAGCATAAACAAATAGTCAATGTGCTGGAGATCCATTTATCGATGACTGATTCCTTATGGATCAGATCTATCACCGACAGAATCATCATTATTATCCTCAGCATCTAGATGGTTCCTTATGTACTTCTTGGTCAGAAACTCGTTTTCGAAAGGCTGAGAAGACTGCTTCATCGTATGCATACCCCTCATCGATAAAATCTTTAATTTCCTGACGAATTATTTTAATGAGCGTAGAGTACTGTAATCTTCTCGACTGGAGCATTATGTCCATACACTTTGTAACTAAAGCATCAGCATATACGGAAATAGGCACATTGCCTACACCATGCGGCTCTGTGTCCACATCGCCATCCTCATCTTCTAAACCTGATTGATCAGCGTCTAAGACCTGCTTAATATTTTGGAATATGGTAAATAGTTCCTCATTGCCTATGTCTTCTTTTTCATCTTCACCTTCATCTTCACTCTCAGTCTCTGCTGAGTCATTACCGGCTTCACTCTCCAACTCTGCTGATGCATCGTCTTCACTCTTCATCTCTGTCATTTCTTCATCTTCACTGTCTAGATTTTCACTATCTTCAGCGTTATGGAATCGGATCTTATGCCACTTCAGGTCATTTGACCTATTAAAAGTTGAACCACATTCAAAACATTTATGTCTCGGCATATTGATTATAGGATGAATCTAGTATGTATTCAAGTTACAAGGTTCTTCAAAGAAATCTGACTGCCTTACTACTCTGCAGTTACACGTCCAACCACTTTGCGATGTTTAAACTGGAATGAGAAAAGGGATCGAATTTGCACTGTTTATAGGATTATATGTACTGTGGCCACAAATCCGCAATATTCGCCCGCAAATCCACAACATGCGCCCGCAATCCGCATCATGCGCCCACAATCCGCAACATACGTCCGCAAATCCGCAAATGCGGCCCGCATGCAGCCGCACATGTATGCATGCATTTTGGCATGTATGCGTGTTCAGGCATGTACATACACTTGGTGCCATCCACAATACACACCCGCAAATCCGCATCATGCGCCGCAAATCTGCAACATACGCCGCAAATCCGCATCATACGCCCGCAATCCGCAACATATGCCCGCAATCCGCATCATGCGGCCGCAATCCGCAACATACGCCCGCAAATCTGCAAATGCGGCCCGCATGGCGCCGCACATGTATGCATGCATTTTGGCATGTATGCGTGTTCAGGCATGTACATACACTTGGTGCCATCCACAACATGCACCTGCAAATACGCATCATGCGCTGCAAATCCGTAACATACGCCTGCAAATCCGCATCATACGCCCGCAATCCGCAACATCTGCCTGCAATCCGCATCATGCGCCCGCAATCCGCAACATACGCCCGCAAATCCGCAAATGCGGCCCGCATGTGGCCACACATGTATGCATGCATTTTGGCGTGTATGCGTGTTCAGGCATGTACATACACTTGGTGCCATCCGCAACATACGCCCGCAAATCCGCATCATGCGCCCGCATTCCGCAATATACGCCGCAAATTCACAACATGCAGACCGCATGCGTTCGCACATGTACGTATACATTTTAGCCAGCAGAGCCAGTCATTCCGCTGAAAAATTTTCAAAAAGTCTTCTGGCGCACGCATGCGCGCAAGGGCGCACACCGCGGCACGCATGCATGCACAAGGGTACAACGTATAACTAGCAGTATCACGTATTAGCACGTGTTCATACGAACATGACCTATATTAAACACTCATGACATACCCTCTCCAACCTACATACCATTTTTCAGACACCGCGCTCTCACACATTATGCCCACAATGTCTAGACAAATAGATAGCTGTCAGAGTCAGTCATTCCGATGATAAATTTTCAAAAATAGTCTTCTCTAGGGCTGCAAGTATGAATATTAAGAAATTCGCTCTGGGTTGTCGGGTGGGTGGGTGTTGGTGGTGGGGTTAATGCCTAGTGTTGGGTGTAGGTCGTAGTGTTGCATGCAGGCACCTACGCACAATGTATAACTAGCAGTATCTCGTATTAGCACGTGTGCATATTAGCGAGACCTTTATTAAATCCTCATGACCCTCTCCAACCTATATGCCATTTTTTCAAACACAGAGCTCTCACACATTTCGACCACAATGTCTAGATAAATGGATAGCTGTCAGAGTCAGTCATTCCGGTGATAAATTTTCAAAAATAGTCTTCTCTAAGGATGCAAGTATGAATATGAAGAAATTCGCTATGGGTTGACGGGTGCGTGGGTGGTGGTGGTGGTGGGGTTAATGCATTTTCAAAAATATTCTTCTCTAAGGATGCAAGTATGAATATGAAGAAATTCGCTATGGGTTGGCGGGTGCATGGGTGATAGTGTTGGTGGGGTTAATGCATGGTGTTGGGTGTAGGTCGTAGTAGTGGAGGTGGTGGTGGTGGTGGTGGGTGTTGGTGGTGATGATGGTGGTTGGTGGGGGTGTTTGCCGTCGCAATGACTAGACAAATGGATAACCTGCAGTGCCAGTCATTCCGATAATAAATTTCCAAAAATAGTCTTCTCTTGTACCACAAATATGAATATGAAGAAATTCGAGGGTTAAAAGGGTTAAGAAAGTCTCTAGCGTCCATGTAATGGCGCAACACGAGGTGGTCGCTTAGGGCAGGACTGAATTATATAGTAAAAAACATGGTTATAACGTATCCCTGCTCTGTAGCCAAAAGGATATATTCATATTTGTAGTAAACGGTCATCTATGATTATGCTACTACGCTCAACATGTTGCTCTTAATTGTCGTATCTTTAAGCGTCGGTAAACAGCAATAGCCGGTGAGCGGGTGCACACTTTCTTATCGATTTTTACAAACTCTCGGCGAGGACATTGTAATATCCCGTGCTTAGAACGAGACGGGTGGTATATTCTTATAGTATTCCTTAACACATGACATGTTTGTATCTTGATTTAAGATTGAACTTGGTGCTTTAACATTCTTTCGTTATTAACATGTGCCGTGTTTGTAACACGATTAAGGACCGATCCCATGGCTATTCAAGACGTATGGATAAATCATACGCACCAAATAATCTTTTTAGCATAAGTACGCTCGACATACAATTCTATAAACGGAACCCTCAGAGACATAATGACAACATTTTAACCATCGTATCTAAAACGTCTGATGTTATTGCAAAGTATTTTAAAACAATTTGTGCGTAATGACGGTTAAAATTCAATCAAAATTTTCAACAAAAATAGTTTTACTAATAACGTTAACAACGTCAAATCAATTTCAAAATATTCAACAGTTTTCCTGTATGGTATCGATGAAAATGAGATATATATTCATCGGTGAAAGGGTTAACTTTTTTAACCCATGATACAATCCAATCCATCACCACCAAGTCTTGGTTCCCATTCCAACCGTACATACCATTAATACGAGATTATTTTTAATATTTTGTTGCTAATCTGTCTAGTAGCTGTTGCTTACTAACAGCTTATGGACAGTCTCTAAATATTTTACAGTTTACTAATAACGTTAGCGACGAAACAGTCAAATTATTTTCAAACATCAATACTGTAATTCCTCATACAGCCTCAGCCTCCTCATCCCTCCTCCTCCTCCTCCTCCTCATCCTCCTACGACCTCCGTTATTGGACCACCTCTTAAACTCTATTCTTTTACATTATCATACATTACTCTCTTATTATTTTTACATTATCTACCACGGTAGATAACTGCGGAGGGGGGAGCGCCGCCACTACGTTCAAACGTAAAATACACAACTTTTATTCTTTTAAGGGTTAACTAATTCAAAATAATAGAACATTCCAGAGTGAATATACATGTGCGGCTGTGCGTCATTGTTATCGAGAAAAACATGGCGTTATAGTCGCCATTGTTCTCTAGAATGCGTGGCGTTCTGTGCGCCATTGTTCTCAACATTCCATTCCTCAAGCTTTTCATTTGTTCTCCTGAAAACCCCATTCTTCTCGAAGACCCCCTGCTGTGGAGAACAATAACGACCAGCCGCACCCTTAACTACTTATATGTAGTGTATATAGCAATATTCAACAGGTCCCACGGGCACACAAACTGGCCGCCTAGCATCTTGCCTAGACATCTTAAACGCACTGCTCTCTACTGAGACTGTGTGTATTTAACGCTTATCTTTGAGAATGCATTCTTATTAGCTCACCTGGCCAGAATGGCCAAGTGAGCTTATGCGATGGCGACCGTCCGTAGTCTGTGTCGTCTGTCGTCTGTCGTCTGTCAACTTTTTCTTTAAACGACTTTTTCTCAAGAACCACTTGGCCGATTTCAATTATATTTGGCAGGAAGCATCCCTAGGACATAGAGATTCAAGTTTGTTCAAATGAAGCCGATCGGCCAAAATTCAATATGGCCGCCGGCCAAAATGGCCGATTTTAAGAAACACTTTTAAAAATCTCCGAAACTGCTGGAGGAATTGATCAAAACTAATACCATCATCTATTGCAACGGTAGACCCAAGTTTGTTCAAGGCAACCTGATTGGTCAATCTGCATGGCGGCCAGGCCATCTCGGATGACCTAGTTTTCGCGAAAACGACTTCTCCCGAACCGCTGAAGGGATAGACCTGAAATTTGGTGAATATGCTTAGGGACCAAGGCCCATTCAAGTTTGTTCAAGGGAAGTTTGTACACTAAAAAACATGGCCACCATCAACCAATGAAAATTTAGCGTTCGTTGGTCATATTGGCGCTTTATATTTGATGTATTTTGATGGCGAAAATTGCTTTATATACGCTTCTCAGTGTGGCGAGTTCAAATATGCCACTTTCGTGACTGTCGGATAAACGGTTTGGCTGCCATCTTGGTTTGTTTTCCCGCCATAGGCTCCCATAGTAATGCAATGGGCCCATAGTAAAGCAATGGGGAATTCTTTAAACGACTTCTTCTCAAGAACCACGAGGCCAATTTCAATTATATTTTGGAGGAAGCATTGATAGGGCATAGAGATCTAAGTTTGTTCAAACGAAGCGGATCGGTCAAAATCCAAGATGGCCGCCGGCCAAAATGACTGATTTTTAGAAACACTTTAAAAAATGTTCTCCGAAACCACTTGAGGATTTGATTCACCACTCATAACACATTATCTGTGGCAACGGTAGACTCAAGTTTGTTCACGGCAACCTGATTGGACGATTTGCTTGGCGGCCATCTTTGATGACCTAGTTTTCGCGAAAATGACTTCTCCCGAACCGCTGAAGGGATAGAGCTGAACTTTTTTTAATATGCTTAGGGACCAAGCGCCTTTCAAGTTTGTTCAAGGGAAGTTTGTTCGTTAAAAAACATGAACGCCATCAACCAATCAATGTTTAGCGTTTCTTGGTCATATTGGCTTTTTTGTATGTGATGAATTTTGATGGCGAAAATTGCTTTATATATGCTTATCAGTGTGGCCATTTCAAATATCCCACTTTCGAGACTGTCGGATAAAGGGTTTTCCTGCCATCTTGGTTTGCTTTCCAGCCATAGTCTCCCATAGTAAAGCAATGGGTCCATACTAAAGCAATGGGAAATTTAAAATGTCTTTTCGAGAACTACTGGGCCGATTTGAATTATATTTGGCAGCAAGCATCCGTGTGGCATAAAGATTTCATTTTGTTCAAAAGAAGCTGATGGGGCAATTTGGCCGGTCCCCATCTTGGATTTTAGAAATGTTTTTAAAAATCTCGTTCTCCGAAACGGCTTGGGGATTCGATTCAAAACTTATGAAACCTCATCTAGGCAAAGAGGTAAGCCAAGTTTGTTCAAGACGACTTGATTGACCGAATGGTTCGCCAGCCATCTTGGATGACCTAGTTTTCCCGAAAACGACTTCTCCAGAACCGCTCAATGGATCAGGCCAAAATTTGGAAGATATGGTTAGGGACTAAGGGCCATTAATGTTTGTTCAAGGGAAGTTCCTCCGGCAAAAAACATGGCCGCCGTGGGCCAATCGAAATGTAGCCTATTTGGCGGCCATATTGGGATTTTTTTATTTGATGGAGTTTGAGGCCGAAATTGGTTTTATATAGATTTTTAGGTATTCTGATCTCAAATTTGCAATTTTCGAAACTGTCGGATAAACGGTTGGGGGGGGGGGTGTTTGACCATCTTGGATCAGTTTCCCGCCAAAAGCTCCCATACTAAAGCAATGGGAAATTTAAAATGTCTTCTCGAGAATTGCTGGGCCGATTTCAATTATATATGGCAGGAAGCATCCTTAAGGCATGGAGATTCCATTTTGTTCAAACGAGGCCGATCGGCCAATTTGGCCGATGGCCATCTTGGATTTCGGCTGATTTTTAGAAATGTATTTAAAAATCTCCAAAACCGTTCGCGGGATCAATTCAGAAATCATGAAATATAATCTATGTTACGAGCTGATCCAAGTTTGTTCAAGGGAGCTTGATTGACTAAATGGTTCAGCGGCCATCTTGGATGACCTCGTTTTCGCAAAAACAACTCCTTCCCCAGAAACGTTCAGGCCCAAATTTGTAATATATGATTAAGGCCTAAGGGCCATTAAAGTTTGTTCAAGAGAAGTTGATCCGTCACAAAAATGCCTGATTTAAAATGTCTTTAAAAATCTTCTCCAAAACCGCTTGGGGGATCAATTCAAAACGCATGAAATATCATCTAGGGCAAGAGCTGCAACAAGTTTGTTCAAGGGAACTTGATTGGCCAAATGATTTGGTGGCCATCTTGGATAACCAAATTTTTGCCAAAATGACTCCAGAACCACTGAGCGGATTGGGGCAAAATTTGGGAGATATGATTAGGCACTGAGTGCCATTAAAGTTTTTTCAAGGGAAGCATGGCTGCACTGGACTAATCAAAATGTAGCATGTTTGGCGGCCATATTAGACTTGCAAAAATGTCCACAAACTCATTTAGAGGACTACTAAACCACTCACCAACAATTGTGACAAAATGCATAATGCTCCATATGAGCGACACAGGCCCCTTGGGCCTCTTATTTAATGTGTACCAACTGTATTATTTGTATTACACAATGGAATATCTGCTATAGCTATTTGAAAAAAATAATGGATGTCAAGTTGTTGCTACATTAGGCAGCAACACGTTTCAGTAAAAAAATTTGTCAAAATAATCAGCTACATGTGATTTAATATTAGTTTAATTTATATAGATGTAGACCTAATATTGTCTCAGGATTAAATGGGTTAAGTCTGTTATAGCCGTGTTCACAGAGAGACTGCTAATAAAAACAACTCATATGGCTTCGAGCTGGTACAATTATTCTGTATATTAAGCCCACCTCGCATCATAAATAAACTCAACCATTGACATTCTGATGTGTAACAGAGGTGAGTCCACTGTAAATATTTAGGCATGTCTGCGTTCACTTTCATAAACGCTCAGAGCCAATCAGAATGCGGTGTGCAGGGTATTTCTAAATTATACAAAAATATGCAGGACTACTGGCATCTATGTGTTTCTGGTAAAATGAAAGAATATTTTTCACAGGGAGTTTTATATCAGAGTGCATGTCAATATAATGATAAGGAGACAGTATTCGAATAAATGGTTTATTTAAATATTAACCGGGTTTCACTAAAGATAGTATGATTACAAATTTGAGTCTACCACAAATTAAGTCTATTTTCAGGGTACTGTGAATGAGATTATTATATTTTACTATTAGCTATCCAATAAACCGGATATCCGGTTAAAACCGGTTTTATTATCAACACCGTCACCGGTTTCATTTTTTCCAAAACCGCACAGCCCTAGGCGGCACTTTGGTTTCTTATCAATCAATGTGGTCAAAGACACACAACTAAGTGGAGAATACAAATCATGAATCCATTTCCATAGTCACTCATATGACGTCATAATGAACTATGTGACGTGTAGGATGACGTGATAATCATTACGCCATGAATGATTCGATTTAGTCCCTATTAAATGCTTAATGGTCCGACACGTACGAATTGCATGCGTTTACTATTTAATAATAGGCAGCAACAGCACCCAGACAAATTAGTTTCAAAATATTCAACAGCATACATGTAATCGTTTTATGGAAATTGATAGTCAGGGAGTTTAGAGATCGATGGATCCAAACACCAGCGAGGTGTGGGTGGAGCTTATATAGAGAGGGGCGGGGAATTGCTAAAACTTGAAAGGTCCATTCCATACTCCGCCGCCAGGTCAGTGAGCGACTGGACGAGCTTTCGGGCCTACAAACAGACACCTTTGCAGATGACATCACAACCAGAGATGATTGTATTGTCACACAGTGTTTAGGGAGGCCCAGGCTCTGAGAGTTAATGGCCCTCCACTATCGGGTTCTGTACATAATGCTGATGGTACCTTCATCGGGACAGAGCGTTGAAAGGGTGATACGATCAGAAAATCATTTAAGAAGCAATTCATGGAGCAAGACGATGAGTCATTACGCCCTTTTGTATGTGATCGCAGGACAACACAAACATCAACCGAAACAACTGAGATTGAGAATGCACTTAAGACCCTGAGAAATGAATACCTGGACTTGGTACCTTCAGCAATGTACTGTTTATGCATGCGGTGGTAGTATCTGCAAACCAACCACACAATAATACATTATCCCATTATGTAGCAGTCCACCAGTCACATTGGACACGATCTTCCATATGATGTTCAGGAGCACTATAGGCTTCAGGTTTGCTGGTGTTCACGGAAGTATTTTGGGCTTGGACTGCGCCTGGTTGATGTACCAGGAAGGCAGAGTTAATTATGTGGGTCATTGCTGCTGGTGTCGTGTCCAGATGTATGGCAATTTCTCAGATCCGTAAATGCCTTCTCAAACACAACTGTTTCAATTTGCGTTTGTAGTAGACTGGGATGGCCTACGAATGGCTACCTATAGCTAAAGAATAGCACAAGAATTAAGACTTTCCATGAGCGAAGACAAGACAGAGTTACACCTATCAGTGACAGACGAGGTCAGCGACAAAGGCGTATCGCTGTACGGGGATGGTGTGGGTGGTGTGGGTGGGGATGGTGGGGGTGGGGGTGGGGGTGGGTGGGGGGGAGGGAACTCTATAATTTGACAACCACAATCAATTAATCATAGACAAATGAGATGTTGGGCCAGAGTCAAGGCTGGTGTAACAGTCATTGCAACCTCATACATAGTGTTTCGTTTAATAACAAAGCTGGCCGAAACTGTTCCGCAATGTGCCATAGCCGATCAGTACACAGCCATCGTTGATATTTAACCTGCGATGCAATCACACATTATTAAACCACTCGGGATCAGTAGTATATAAATAGCGGAGATAAATATCTTGGTTCCCAGTGGCGCCCCATCCCCAGAGCCGCGCTCAGAGGCCACTCAGAATCATAAATCACTTGGCTCCTAGAGCCATCACGAGGAATTGGGTGGCTCCCAGGAACTACCCTTTTTCCAACAACTATTCTCGCATCCACTCCACTGCACGAGTCAATTGATTTGCCATTGTCGCCCCACCTCCCAGGGCGGATATCAAATTTCATAATCGTAGAGCAATCACGAGGAATGGCAATAAAACTCCCGTTGTGGACCACACCCATATGGACCACACATCGGGACCACAGCCCCCTGGCACACCACTGGGCCACTCCCCTCTGGACCACACCACTGGACCAGGTCTTTGGACCACGCCAATGGAGCACGGCTCTGGGCCATGCCTCTCGACCACACCTCTCTGGACCACGCCAATGGACCACGCCTCTGGAGCATGCCCTTCATATGATGTGATGGAGCAAATCTCACCTACCAGCTGGGCTACAGGCCCCACCTCCAGTTCTGAACTCCATTTAGAGAGTGGTAGAAGACTGTTGCCATGTACATCCACGAACACTCTAGCTTATAATCAACTCAAACTGGTTACTCAGAGAGCTAAAGGAAAGTTTCAGCGAGTACTACAAGGCTGCAAATCTCGACTATGTGGCATCGGCAGATGGCGGAGGCAATAGTAGTGGCGGCTATTAGCAGGAATCGTGATCTACGTGTGCTTAAGCTGAATACCAGTGTGTGCGATACACAAACCTTGGTATAGCCAATGTACAGCACCATCACGCCCACCAAGCGATCGCGTTCCTCACTGAGAATATTGGTCCCAGCCACCAAAAGTTTGAAGACGTATAGCTCACCCACCTGCTGGACCACCAATCCATTTTGAACCAGGACTGCTACAGCTATGCAAACCGAGAGACTTCGTTGTAATGCCAACTCTAATCCCTGGTTATCTGTGGCCTGGACCTGCTGAAGCTCTCGCTCTACATGTAAGATTCGCTATCCAGATCCTGCATGTTTTAGTTCCTGGTCATTCTCATCATGTCAGATGTGAAGTCATTGAGAGATCATCGTTACACCATCAAGATGTTCAGTATACACCTGAAGGAACAGCTCATCCTGCATCATGGCCGGGTTCACGTGTGCGTTCCCGAGGAGGGAGAAGAGTGGCACCATCACTAGCATTTCTACATTTGGTTGTGAACTGAATTCTGTGAATATCTCATTACACCCCACGGAATAGTACCTTTTTCCCTTTGCATAGTAGGCAGGTCCACAAGCCAATAGAGCCAGGACTCGGTACTCATCGTTCACATAGGTGGTGTCTAGGGGGGCTGTTGCTCTGCACAATCTCCCACCTGCTCACAACATGCTGGAGCTCTATATCGGTCCCTGCAGTGCTCTCAAGCTTGAACTTGAGCGGCATGCTCCTAATCTCATGGATCTGTCCTGAGATAGTGAGGTCGATGTACTTCGCAACTGCAGCGAAAGGGTTTCATCGTGGATACCAGATAGAATGACTGTTAGGCACTCCTTCCATGGATCTGTGTAATGTGAGTTCACGAGCTCAACCGCTCCATCTGGATGGTGTACATAATGCTTCTTGTTTAAGATATACTCTATAAAGAAGATTAAACAATGTTCAGTAAGTTTTCTACGAGATAGTCTTACCGCGGGAACCAGCGAACTCTTACAAGAGTAGGTCAACAGCCAGGCTCATGATGGTCGGGATGAGGATACCATCTATTACATGAATAATACTGATATGGAGGAGAGTCATGCTACTGGAATGGAGGAGGGCAACGCTACTGGTATGGAGGAGGCTCGTGCTACTGCTGCACAGGAGGCTATTGATTACATATTCAATGTCGAGGGCCAGAAGCAGATACAGGAGAATATGGCAGTATTTCTGGAGTTCTCCCATGACAACTGCCAGGGCGACCTCATCAAGCCTGCCCGCAAGGCAGATGCTAAGGGAACATGGAATAAGTGGATCTTTCGTGAGAAGTTCGGTAAGAAGAGAGCCATAGGCGCTGATTTGCAGGAGTTCCAGACAGCATATGCTCATCCAGTGCAGGTGAACGATATAGAGGAGCAGGTGGAAGATGAAATTCCTGAGTGAACATCTGAAGTTGCTGACGAAGTTCCTGAATGAATCTCTGAAGTTGCTGACGAAGTTCCTCATGTTTCTGACGACGTTCTCTAAGCTTCTTATGAAGTTAATAAGCTTCTGACGAAGTTGATGACGAGGTTCCTGGGTGAACATCTGCATTTTTATTTCAGGCTCACCTGGAACAGACGCTAAGACTACACAGAGTATCAGACACAACTCGAGTTGCATTTCGGGATCACCTGGAGCAGAGACTAAAACCACACAGAGTAACAGACACAATTCGAGTTACGTTTTGGGCTCACCCGGGACAGACGGTGAGAGCTGCCAGAATATTGGACACAACTCAAATTGCGTTCCAGAACTGGATGTGGGACCTGTAGCCCAGCTGGTAGGTGAGATTTGCTCCACCACTTCATAGAGAGGGCATGCTCCAGAAGCGTAGTCCAAGTGGGTGTGTTCCAGAGGGATGGTCCAGAGGCGTGGTCCAGAGGCGTGCTCCATTGGCGTGGTCCAGAGGCGTGGTTCAGTGGTTTGGTCTAGAGGGGTGTGGTCCAGAGGTGTGGTCCAGATGTGTGTGCTCCGCTATGAGAGTTTTATTGCTATTCCTCGTGGTGGCTCTAAGAGTATGACTGAGGTCCGCCCTAGGAGGAGGGGGGGGGTGTGTGTGTGGGGTGGTGGTGGGGGTTGTGGCAGGTGCGAAAATGGCAAATCACTTGATTTATCTCCTGCAGTGGGCGGTCCGTAATGGGAGTTATATTGCCAGTGGCTCTAAGATTCATGATTCAGAGTGGCCTCTGAGAGCTGCCCCGGAGGTGGGGCGGCAATAACATACCACTTGATTTATCTCCTGCAATGGAGTAGATGCGAGAATAGTGGTTGGAAAATGAGTGGTTCCTGGGAGCCAGCCCATTCCTCATGGTGGCGCTAGGAGCCAAGTGATTTATGATTCTGATTGGCCTATGAGAGCCGCCCTGGGGTGTGTGTGTGTGTGTGTGGGGGGGGGGGGGCGGCACGAGGAGCCAATTGATTTATCTCTGCCATTTATATACTACTGGATCGTTCTTCTTTCTTTCTTTCTTTCATTCATTTTTCCATTATTCAATTCTTTCATTCCTCCATTCTTTCATTCCTCCATTCTTTCTTTCTTTCTTTCTTTCTTTCTTTCTTATTCTCGGTTAAAAACTTTGGAACGCATCTCCTGCCGTTTTCATCTGATCAACTCCAAACGTGGGCAACTTCTCCTGGCCAGGATGGAATCGTGCATTCGTGTCTTTCCTTTGGATTTGCTCAATAGTTTTCGAGCTACCCACCTTTGAGTGTGCAAAAAGCCCCATTGAAAATGTATGGGAATTTTCAGTATTGATCTTTAAACTGCGACTACACCTCGAGTTTTGATCGGATCAGTACAATACGTTGGTAAGAGTTTACCCTTGGGGTTATGAAGATATCTGTCCACCTAAAAGACGACATTGACCTTTGACCTTTGATCCAGTGCATGGAAAATGGCCATATGGAAGGAATGGAGATTTTCAGGATGGATTTTTAAACTGCGTCTACACCTAGAGCTTTGATTGGATCACGACCATACTTGGGTGGGATATTACCCATGTGGTGCTGAAGAGGTCTGTCCACCTAAACGTTACCTTGACCTTTAAGCAGCAAAGCATTGAATATGCCCCCTAGGGAATGAATGGGCCTTTTCAGGATGGATCCTTGAACTGCGACCACACCAAGAGTTTTGATCGGCTCACTACCATGCTTAGTGATAATGTTTCCCTCAGAGTCCTGAAGGTGTTGATTTATCTGCAGGGCACATGCCCAGTTGGGAGGCTACACGTTGAACATCAAAATTACCAGTTTTCGGGTATTCTTTGCAGAAATGAACTCCTCTTCATCAGAGAAGGTCAATGGACATAATTATTAGACAATACCTTGTGACGTCCTTCCTTTTTTACACCAGCCCTCGTGCACATGACCAGGTGAAAGTGCACAGCTTGGGCTTCAAAGTTACCAGTTTTCGTTTTTGGCATCGATTACCTCCATTTACCCATACAAGCTGACTGAGATTGTTAGAAAGAAAACTTTACCGAAGGTAAATTACGTATGGCTGATCCAATGGTGATGGTTTCAGAGTGATCTAACATCAAGGTCAAGGTCACCCAGTAAAGTCGTAAGATACCAGTTTTTGTTTTCGGCATAGATTATCTCCCTTTCCCCATGCCAGCTGATTGAGAGTCTGATTGAATGAAATGTTAAATTTTGAATCCACAGCCCACACACAAACTTTTCAGATTTCTCGGTTATTTGACACTTCTATGCTTTTTTGATTTTTGATTTTCATGAACACGCTACTAAGGTATATCACGTATGCGGGATCCAATGGTGATGATTTTGGAGTGATCGGACTTTAGGATCAAGGTCACCCAGTAGAATAGCAAGATACCAATTTTCGTTTTTGACATTTACTACCCATACAAGACCTTGCCAGTTTTAGATATGCTTCACCCATCTCTAGCTAAGCTCCACTAACACCTCGTCCATGTTGGGATCGCGCGGTCCTTGAACTACATGACTATCAATCTTCAGAAAACTATACAGGACTGCTGTTCAATATTTTGAAACTAATTTGACTGGGTGCTGTTGCTGTCTATGCCAGCAACAGAGCCCAGTCAAATTAGTTTTAAATTAAAATATTAAGACTATTAAGCGTCTAGGATGGCCACAGGCAACAACAGCACCCAGTCCAATAAGTTTCAAAATATTCAACAGCTTACATGTGTAGTTTACTGGAAGTTGATAGTAAGGGATTTCATGGATCGATCGATCCCAACACGACTGTGGTGTGCGTAGAGCTTAGCTAGAGATGGTCGGGGAATAGCAAAAACTGGAAAGGTACATTGCCGGGAAAAGGACGACCTAAAGCAAAAAAGGGCGCCTGACCATATATTAACAAAATAGATTGTTTGTTTCTCAGAAAGGTATTCAACCGTTGTGCCAATGTGTGTACGCCTTGGTGCAGGGTATAATTAAAACACAAGTATCTTAATTTGATTGATAAACAAACTCTACAAATAGTACTCTAATTGTTGTCATTCCTGTTGACGCTGTCATGGACCTTGTCATTATTATTCATGCTGCGGCTGGTTGTGGTGATCTTGGTAATAGTGGTGGTGATGATGGTTGGTGATGGTGGTGATGATGGTCATGATGATGGTGGTGGCAGTGGAGGAGGAAGAGTTGGTGGTGATGATGCTCTGTAGGATGTGAAGATGTTGGTGGGTCGATGATGCCTTCTTCATCTGCATGCTCTTTGCCTCTTCTAATCCCCCTCTCTCCCCACAATGACACTATATGACCGTATGTGATGTGCTGTGTGACAACAGCATGTTTATTAAATAGTAGAGACACAATTCTTACAACCTGTCGGACTTTTAAGAGTTAAAGACGGTCCGTAGAGAATCATTTATGACGTACTGATTATGACGTCATTCTACACACCGCTTAGCTGATTATGACGTCATATGACGTCATTACTCTGGAAAGGTCAATTGTAGACTACCAGATCTGAATCGTGAAGGTACCACTTTCAGGCAGGTAATTCTTTAAGATATATGGTTACTTACACGATATGCAAATAAAATATGAACTAACATAATGTTCTGTAACCCCTCATGTGTTTTAATAAGAGGTTCAAATTGTTAATGACCAGTGATAGGCGGATCATGTATTGCCCTAATCAAACACATAGACACCCACCCACACTTATAAACTAGGGAACATATGGAGGAATGAATAATTAATGACATGACGACTACCCAGGTAGATACATAGATATGTATAGATCTACAAATGTTTGAAGACTAGAATGGCTTAGAGAGACGATCGGTAGATGAAGTATGTGGAAGTTTGAGATATAAACTGCTGGGGTAGAGCTCTTAGACCCTTTCACGGACAAAATCTCCTTATCACAATTTCAGGGTATGCAAACAGGAAAGCTGTTAATGTTTGGGGATAGACCTGAACTTTTCCATTTTTAGCAATTTCCAGAAAACAATACGGGTAAGCTGTTGAATGTTTGGAACTAATTTGACTGGACGATGTTACTGCTTATGACGTAATGCCTGGAGTCACGAGATTTAACGAGTGGGCGTGGTTTCACGATTGAATACGTTCCCAGAGTCCGGAAAAGACGAGTCCAGACATGTGTCCTGTCAACTATCCTTACGCAATACATTACAGCATTACGCGAATTACCCTTAAGCTCACCAGATTGGATGACAGTAGTCATGTGATTTAATAAGGGGGAGGGGCTTCGCGATCGAATGAGTTCCCAGAGTCCGGAAAAGACGAGTCCAGACATGTTACTTGTCAATCATCCTTACACAATGCATTAGTCCTTGTCAATCATCATTACGCAAATTGCAATTGCCAATCATCATTACGCTAATTACCCTTAAGCTCACCTGATTGGATGGCAGGAGTCCCGTGATTTAATGAGGGGCGGGGATTATGACCACCCTCTACATCTAACATCCAATCAGAATGGCGGAGATAGGGACGCTTCAAATGAAAAACCGACACAAAAGGCGGCAGAGATCAAGGGAAAAAATGTGTCAAAATAACAAAGGAAAGAACAAAAGAAAAAGGCATAAAAAAGCGGCCCTTTTGTCCCGCCTCAACTATTTGCTTCCGGCGGGTTTGACTGCCATAACGTCTTGTTCTCTTAAAAATGGCTATCACCAAAAATGGCTGTCCCAAGCCCTTCTTTCCTTCCAGCCGTAAAAATCATCAGTTCATTCACACAGCTCATCCTGAGCACACGACTCACTACACGCTCTCTATACCGGCGGAATTGGCCTAATAGTGCGCCAAAATGCTCTATTAGTCCGGGAGCCAATTTTCAAAAGGGGTCTAGAAGAATGGTTTCGTAGCACACCCAGTATTCAGAAGGTTTGTCTCTATATTATGCTAGACCGATGTCTTGGGTATATTCTGAGCCGTGTTGTACAAGAAAATTGCGGTATCACTAACCCGTGAGAAGCCCATTTACAATAGGTGTTGAATGTAGCTCTCAAACAATTTTCACAATGGTAAATTTTTCACAAACTTAAGCGCATGTTATATCAATACAATCTTAACCAAAATGGAAAGGAGGTATCGTATATCGCAGATTTATACGTAATCAACCTCGTTTAAGACACCCGTATGTTGCTTTGTACATATTGGGGCACTTAGGTCTTCTTGTGACTAGCAATACCTTAGCTACAACAATGCCCATGTTTTCTACATTTTTCATAATTAAACTTTTAACTGACATGCAGTGCATGTCTACACAAGCTGGCAGGACATATTTATCACGTGAGCAAATGAGAGAATGTTACTCATCCGTGTCAGAGTCATCTTCAACAATTGTATGCTGAACATTGTCACACATTTCACCTCCCATACAAAGGCATGCTTCAGTGCAGAGTAGATTGTTAGCCTTGCATTGACAGAGATCTGTTCTTTTGCAGGCAGACGTTTGACATCTACATGATGTGAGTTCAATTAATCCAAATGGAGCAGGATCCTTTGACATTAGAACAGGCTTGAGTAGACCATCCACTATACTCCAGCCATGTCCATTTGGAGATGGAAGATTCTGAACAGCTGGCAATGAACGTCTCCAAACAAGAGCTTGAAAATTGGCCCTTTCGGTGTGATGCTTTAGACTATTCGATGTAGGTGGAAGATTTTCATTTCTTTGTCTCTTTTGACAAAAGAGCCAATAACCGGTTTCATCAGCTGTCTTTCCCACATCCCTGGTGGTATACAACTCACAGACAAATTTCTCACATAGAATTGCAGTATTCGGTGATAAGTCAACATGTTCGCCGAGTTGGGCTAAGCTAAGCTGATGACATTCAGATGACTTTAAGAGATTGAATGCTTTTCTCTTAGCGACTCCAAATAATGCACTAGTGCTATCACAACCTGTAAGAGAATGAAACCCAGGCAAAGACAGACATATAGCTGGGCCCAGTACTTGAGCAACTGTATGTATTGGTATGTATCGCAATTTGTCCTTTGTGCCCGTACGGAACCATAGTTCAGAACAGTGAAGCGAACGATACGTATATATACTAAGTACTGCCACGTCTGTATCAGGAGACTGTATAACAACACGCATGTGGTCTTTTGAAGCGTGTAGCGCGTGCAACATCATACGCGTATCTGCTTCCTCGTGATCTGATCGAAGTTCTTCCAAATACGACGAATTGTTCGCTGAAATGACAACAACATCCATTCCATCGTTAAAGCCACCAGCAAGAATGACGCAACTGTCGGCAGATAGCATATTTGGACCAGTATCACGCCACCGCTTGCTGAGAAATGCAACCAGGTTACTTTTGTTGCTTGGATTGCTGATGTACTTGGCCATTGCTTTGGAACGGGAGTATTTTCTCCAGCAATCTTTACTTCCAATGCTGTTGATGACCCACGTTTTAGCCGCTCTTCCGCTTTGAGAGATTCCAGTCTATCATATCTGTCAAAAACTATATCTACTCTGTTGCAGTCTTCTTGATTCAGTGGAACTGTAAAGATGTGCCCGTATTTATCAGCCAATTCTCCAAATGTAGACGTACCTCCAGTTTTAACCATTTGCACAATTGCCATGCCATCTACTACATAAGCTGTTGCGCCTGTCTTGTCAACAGGTGGAAGCCGTCCATCAACATTTACTTCCTTTTCTAGTTCACTTAACAAAACACTTTTCACATTCTTTCTTAGAGTCCCATCCGTATGTGACAATGATAGTGGAACAGCAGACAGTTCATACGTCATCACTAGTTTTAAATCAACATCTCTGGCCCTTGCGGCAATAATTAATCGACCAAATAGTTCGCGGTCAGATCTCACATTGTGAATTTTTTCATCATTTTTTTGAGTTTTTTCTTCTGTGCTAGGCTGGCAAATGTTTTAAGTTTTAAGTGTGGCAACGTGTCCCAAAAGCTTCTCGTGTTAGTGTCCAGCCGCTCCTGAACAAAATTTTCCATAATCTCCTTACCAATGTCACAGGCGAAAACAAGTCTCTTGGCGATTTCACTAGGCAATACCACGCCAGTTGCAATGTTTACAAGCGGAAGACACTCGCTGTCGTCGTTTTCCGCAATATTAAAGGGATTGGTCATTATATCTGATGAGAACATCGAAAGTATCTTCTGCACATCGGTTTCATCCCTGTTCATTCGATTAGTCCCCATTTCCTTATGTACTCCAAAAATGTGACTATCTTGTAACCCACACATTTGCTTTGTCACCGTTGTTATGGCTGCCCTCTCGTGGCTAGTTAAAAACCACCTCTCCAGAGCTCCTGGCTTTTGTGTTATTCCAATAATACCACCTCGCTTTTTGGAATCCAAATTAATCGATTGCTCTAAGGCCATATCTGTCCACACTTGATTGAATGGATGGTCTGAGCGACTTACGGAATGATTTCCATTCAAGAATTGTTCATGTACATGGGGATGTGTACTTGGAAGCATCTTCATGTCCGCAAGATATATTGGCAGCCATCTTGCATAATTGGTTCTGTCCATGCTGTAGAAATATGGCGCCATAGCAGCAGTAGCAGATAGGTGTGCCTGCCAATCTCCAGTTCTCTCAGCTCTTATGAATCCAAGCAGCAGCTCTACCATATGAATATATGAGTTCCAAAATGCGAACAGGTGTGATTTCGAGCTTGACTCAACTTTAAAGGATTTGAACAGCTGTTGCAATTTATTCACGTACATACACACCTCTTTGAAATTTTCTTGCAGTGCGTCTAAGTCGTCAATGCTGCTTCGGCACATCTTAATTTTCTCATCCAGACTTTGAGTTATGACACGATCATGCTTATATCGTTGTGCACTGTGGATACAGCCACAGCCTAGACCCCCTATGCAAAGAAATCAGGATACCTAATTAGTGCTACCACAATTTGTTTGTACAACAGGGCTTAAAATGTGTGGGACATGCCCCCAAGCCACAGCAAGTGTCAGACCTTCCGAATACTGGGTGTGCTACGTCACGATTCTGACCTAGCTTTATCTCCTGGACTATATAGGCCAACTGCCGGATTGTACTACCTAGTACTGTCTTGCGCTATTTCCGCTTGGACTCTGACTATTTCTGTGGCGCCAGGCACTATTGACGCCAGCTATCACTACAGTCTACGAATCGCACAATATCATCCTGCATAAGTAACCGTTTGTAGAATTACAGAATTAACATTGGCGAAATCTATATCGAGATACATTCATTTTAGTGAAATAATTAATTCGAAGTTATGACGCAACGTAAGATTAACCCTTTGACAGCGGGAGAATGCCTTTGTAGGCACGTTTGAATCGATTTTATCACTGTGATCCCTGAATTCCCGGAATCACAATCACTACGCCATTCACGACATCATTGCTTATGACGTCATCATAAACGTCACATAGTTGATTATGACATTATATGATGGATGGATAAACTGGAAAGGCCCATTGTGGTTTTGGGAATTTACTCATAATACACAACGATGGTTTTTTTATTTTTCCATTTCTGGAGCGAATCTTTTCAGTGATACAGATTTTCACAGCACTTGACTAAATTAACACATTTATGAAGATGATAATCGTGATACATGCTATTAAATACCTTACTGGCGAAAGTGGTGGATGTTGGCAAGCTTATTGCATGTTGTATATGAATAATTCATCCATAATACATATATGTGAGGCGGCAGAGTAGCTTGTGGGGTGTGTGTGTGGGATGTGTGTGCACGTACGCTCTCGTGCCCCCACCCACCCCGGAAAGGTCCATTTCAAACAAAGGTGTTTAACTGGGAGATGTTGCTGTCTATAGCAATAACAGCTCCCATTGAGATTAATTTAAAAACATTGAACATAATCTGTATTAAATTATATTTTTCAATTCAATTCAACTTATTTACACCCAGGCCAGAATGTGGCATATATTGGTGTGGGGTGGGCAGGGGGTGGGTGGGTGTGGGGGAAATAAATTCCCACAAAGACAGGATTCAGGCGCTTTGTGTCTAATCTTTGCCAGTATCGTATCGGACCTACTACGTCATTTGATTAGGACATGAGCTACCAGGCGATGAATTTTGAGTATGACGTCGGATATTTGATTGACAGATTCACTCCCTCCATTCTCACACAGAAAATAGCACAGGATACCTATGAGGCCATCATCAAATCTTTCGATTTGTTTCATTTGCTAAACACCAGGCGCGGGCATAGCGAAATAAGAAAACATGTTTAGAATACAACAGCAGTATGCCATCTTAAAATCTTTTGCTTTTCCAACGGTGTATAGCCTACATCACAGACTCTCAATCTAGACCATGAGCAATATAGCTATTATAATAGCTATTATTGCAGTAATGCAATATATAAGTGCAAGGTACACATTTACAAGGGAGTACAATAATAATATGTAATTAACATAATACATTTGACTTGTTAAACACACACACACCCCTACCCCAATTCCCCACCCCACTCCCATATACTTCATCCAAGCTCACGTCGAACCACGGTATGGATACGTTTTCTAATGGCACGAGTAAGTATTTACAAAAGATCATGGAGAGATTTTCGACTTGGAACTTGTCACCTAACCGCATGAAGTTGTTAGCGTGTATACAATATGAATAGCAAGTTGCCCATATTTCACTACAGTATGATGAAAAAAGTGGAAAAGTTAGGGAATAGAATAATTATAAATGTCGGATTGTTTCGAACATCTGCCATCTTCCGCTTAAATACAACCTTTTGGTCTTGTTCACCTTTCCAGAGTATCCATCCATCGCCTGACCTCATATGACGTCATAATCAGCTCAGCGCGTGTATGATGACGTCACAATCATTACGTCACAAAGGGTTCCATATAGACCGTCATCAGATCTCAAATAGTCTGACACGTTGTATGAATTGTATGTCTTTGTAATTCTTTGCTATTTGATAAACATGCTGTTGCAGCAACAGCAGCCAGACAAATTAGTTTCAAAATGTTCAACAGATCGACCAATCCCAGCACGAGAGAGTTGTGGGTGGAGCTTAGCTAGAGATGGGCGGGGCATAGATAAAACCAGAACGGTCCATTAACAATCATGTATAATATCAAGCATGTGATGGAAAGAATTTGAACTGATATTCGGTTTCCATATGATCAATAAGAATGCCACTCCGGGCATCCAAATTCCATGCACACACTCATGGACTTTCCCCGTTATTCTATCCATTATATGACGTCATAATCAACATGTAAGATGACGTCATAATCGATGACGTCGATAAGTACATCACGAACGCATAGTTGATGACGGACTAAGCGTTGTTGTACGAATTGTATATCTTTACTATTTACTAAACATGCCTATGGTAGCAACAGCACCCAGTCAAAGTAGCTTCGAAATATTCAACAGCTTACCTGTATACTTTTCTGGAAATTGATAGTCAGGGAGTTCAGGGATTGATCGATCACAACACGAATGTGGTGTGGGTGGAACTTAGCTAGAGATGGGCCGAGCATAACTAAAACTAGAAATGGCCATTATTGGACAAACCGCTCACCGATGTCCCCTCTCTCCCGGACTTGCCATACTGTTCATGCACTCCTATATTTGAGCCATATTACACCAAACTACGGCGTTAAAAAGTTAACAGGCCGCTTACAATGATAGTAATAACGACGGCGTGGAACAAAATCACTCGTCAGACCATTTACAAACAGTCCTTTTTTCATGTCTTCTACCTTTCCAAGACGAGGATTACGAGTACGGCTGAGAAAAGGGAGAGCACCTGAGAAAATACAACACGCGATGCTGCCAAATCAATTTCAACAACTATTCATCCATCCTAAATTAAAAGGTCGTTGTATACAATTTTTCAATTCTTTCATTATTAGTTCATCTGACTTCTTCCTGCTAGTTACGTCAAATTTGCATTCCGGTTACATGGTTGAAGACTGTTATCAGTTTTAGTCAGCTAATGAAATGTTGAGCTTTCATTGGGACGGCGTATTTCAATTACAGCATGAATGACTCGACTTAGTCCGTCTTAAACGCTTAATAGTCCGACTCGATGTACGAATTGTCTGTATTTACTATTTAATAAACATTCTGTTGAATATGTTGAAACTAATTTGACTAATCGCTGTTGCTGTCTATGGCCGCAACAGCACCCACTCAAATTAGTTTCAAAATATTCAATGGCTTACCTGTATATTTTTCTGGAAATTCATAGTCAGGGCTTTCGGCGATAGATCGATCCCAACAAGGGCGAAGCGTGGGTGGAGCTTAACTAGGGATGGGAGGGGGGGGGGCGTGGCATAGCTAAAACTGGAAAGGTGTTGATTGATGAGCAATGTGGCACGGTGTTATACGTAAGGATCCGATTTGGCACTCAATTATATGGCGCCATAATCAATTACGCCGCATCTAGGCTGACGTCACAATCATAATTGACATAGTATTACTCAGGCATGAAGCCGGAACAGTTCGCTAAGTGGACGAATTGATAGATTTGCTATGTTATAAACATATTGGTGAATATTTAGAAACTAATTTGACTGTGCGTTGTTGCTGAACATCACCTAGACAAATTAGTTTCAAAAGATTCAACCGCTTACATGTATAATTACCTTGAAAATAGTATTCTTAGAATTCAGGATACAAATTATGTAAATCGACGTGAGAACGGCCAAAAAGTGGGCGACACTTAGCTAGAAATTGGCGGGTCATAGCTAGAAATTGATCGGGCTATTGCAGGTGACCTTTCAGCTAATAACCGCGCGCCAGTTTGTAATAACAGATTCAGATTCAGATTCAGATTTTTTATTTACACCCAGGCCACATAATGGCATATGGGGAATATGAATTTAAAGAAATTATAAATGTTATGGCGATCAGACATTATATATCAATTCATAATTACATATTTTGGTATTTATCTAGTTATATAACCACTGTTTGTGCTTTCGGTAGTAGTAGTAGTAGTAGTAGTAGTAGTAGTAGTAGTAGTAGTAGTAGTAGTAGTAGTAGTAGTAGTAGTAGTAGCAGCAGCAATAGCAGTAGCAGTAGCAGTAGCAGTAGCAGTAGCAGTAGCAGTAGCAGCAGTAGTAGTAGTAGTAGAAGTAGTAGTAGTAGTAGTAGCAGTAGTAGTAGTAGCAGTGGCAGTAGCAGCAGCAGTAGTAGTAACTTAGAATTATTATGAAAGTTACAGTTATTATTTACACGTACTTCATAATTAGTAAGGACAGAATTATTACTGTTATTGTACCGCCATCTCAATAACAAAGTACTAAAATTATAGTGGTCATATTGTGGGGGTCATCAGGATTTAGATTATAATAAATATATAATAACTGAATAAAAAAAATGTCAGATTGGTATTCTTAGAAATGGGTTATTGCTGTACATAAGGTAGTCATTTTTTAAACTAAAATACAGAACAACCTTATTTTCAACAATAGACAATTATATCCATTCATATCGCGACAGAGACTATTTGGGTATTCACCACCGGAGTGACTTGCTCGATAACCGAACCAGTCATTGCTGTGTTAAATCTACAAAACAGCCTCTCATCGTGTTACTCTATAATTTTTCTACAATTAGGTTTCTTGTTATTGTTTCTTGGATAGCCACAGTGTGAGGCAACAAACTGGTTGTTAAGGCAGGTGGTTGTTTGCATTATGTGATTTTGGCGTCGGCTAAAATGTGACGTGTTTTTTATGACATCAGATACTTGGGTAACAGACGGGTCAGTTCTTAGTTGGTTTAAGGGAAATCTTTAACAGGACCACATTATAACGTTACACTATAACGTTAGCTGACAGCTAACGCATTTCTATTATGACATCAGATACTTGGGTAACATAGGGTCAGTTCTTAGTTGGTTTAAGGGAAATCTTTAAGAAGACCACATTATAACGTTACACTATAACGTTAGCCGACAGCTGACGCATTTCTATTATGACATCAGATACTTGGGTTACATAGGGTCGGTTCTTAGCTGGCTTAGGGGAAATCTTGAATAACCAGTGTGGGACACCAAGCGGGTTACTAGGGCAGTTGCCTGCTTACGTTGTATGATTGTAACGTCAGATAAAAAGTGACACATTTTTATTATGACATCAGGTACTTGAGTAACAGATCGGATCGAATCTTAGGTAGTTTATGGGGAATCTTGTGCACCCACCCAGTGGAACCTGTTCACTAATGCGGTCAGTTTGCTCCATTTGGGTTCAAAAGCATCATGCTGTAAAAATGAACTCAAAATCTATTAGATGTCTAATTTTAAGCTAAGGATCTGTATTTCAATTATTTTCACGTGTTTATTAACATACCTGAAAGCCCATGGCACGCGTGCGTGCGTGCGTGCGTGCGTGCGTGCGTGTGCGCGTGCATGTGTGTGTGAGTGTGAGTGTGAGTGAGTGCGTGCATGCGTGTGTACGTGCGCGTGTGCGAGATGCGTGTGCGTGTATTTGAATTTGGATTTAACCGAGACACAAAACATTGAAATGATTGAAAAGCAGAACGCCACTATCTATGCCGGTTTTGCATCAATTGTTAAATGGTGGAACCCAGGTTTAGCTATGTCCGCTCATCTCTAGATAATCTCCACCCACGCTTTGCCCCTGTTGGGATCAATCCCTGAACTCCCTGACCCGCAATTTCCAGAAAACTATACAGGTAAGCTGCTGAATATTTTGGAACTAATTTGACTGGGTGCTGTTGCTGCCTGTGGCCCAGTTCAATTAGTTTCAGAATATTAAGCAACATATTTATTAAATGGTAAAGACATAGAATTCGTACACCAACGATTAGTCCGTCATCAATTAAGAGTTCGAGACGAATTTAGCTAAGTCATTCATGATGTAATTGATTATGGCGTCAGAATACACGTCGCGTAGTTGATTATGACGTCATATGATTGACTGAGAAACTGGACTCCGCCATTGAATTGTGCCCTTCGCATTGCATGCATTTTGTTATTGAAAAAGTAAGGGAATAAAGTCATTGTATCTTTGCTTGCTATGAACTTCTGATTGTTGTATTGTAAACGCCTATAAAATCTTTCCCCCCACCCCAAAACGGATTTTTGGGGATTTTGGGCAGGCATTACTCGAAAGTTCGCTTTTTTTTCACGAACGCTGCAAGAAAATCTGTGTTCAATGGACCTTTCCATTTTAGCTATGCCCCGCCCATCTCTAGCTAAGCTCCACCCACACATCACTCGTGTTGAGATCAATTGATCTCTGAACTCTCTGACTATCAATTTCCAGAAAACTAAACATGTAAACTGTTGGATATTTTGAAACTAATTTGACTGATTAGTTTCAAAATATTTAAAATACTCGACAGCATGTTTATTAGATAGTAAAGCCATACAATTCGTACAACATGTCGGACTATTATGAATTAAAGACTGGCCAAGTAGAATAATTTCTGACGTAATGATTATGACGTCATCCTACACGCCGCTTAGCTGATTATGACGTCATATGACGTCAGATGATAGATGGCTACGCTGGAAAGGTGAATTGCGAGACAATAAACCACATTTAACATATAATGCAATCAATTTACAATTTAAGAAATATAATGTAATAGATTATTTTCAAAACGCTCATGAACTATCCAACACTGTTGCCTTGACTTGAATACGAACTCTCCATTCCAAGGTTGCGCATTCATATATAACACCGAGCGGGTGAGCCAAAATATACCTGGACACCAATGGCTCTTTCGATTTGTATGATGTGTTATGCATGGAAGTGTTTGTTTTAAATTTAGAATTACTCTTTGATATTCTTTCATCTTCAAAATGAGTGGGTATCTCACACACATGCGGAGATTGTTCCGAAACATTTCCTCCATATTTACTTTACACTGTCATGCTGATGCGCGCAGATGAGCGACACACCTGGCCAAGCATATGCGACAAGAATAGTGGTGATTCTTCACCAACAGCGCCGTTGATCACAGGTTGTCTAAGTACCAAAGGTAATTTTGGACTCTGGTATCCAATATAACGCGTTTTGCTAGTGTGTCTGTCTATGTCTATTTATATACTTTAGTTATGTTCATTATTCTCAGATACTAAATGTACTCGGTGGCATCTGTTAGGCTGTTAGTGCAAAGGGATAATCAAATGAAATACAATCCAAAGCAATCTAATTTAAATATCTAAAAAGCAAGCGAATCTTTTACCCATGCGGACGATTTGAATGTTGTGATTCAGCTCATGAAAGAGGTCTAGAAAATGATACGCAATTTATTCTTTCTATCTATGGAAGACCTCGCGATGCCTCGATCGATCCCTGAACATTTACTGAAGTAACTTTAAATCTGCGATGTATGGCCATGAAGAAATAGTATAAGGCCTCTTCTAATAAAGAGATGAAATATGGCGTGTCTTCTAACATGACCATTGAAGTTGCTTGATGAAGGCTGGAAAGCTTTGCCGGTGAATGACCTTGACCCCAAGGGAGATATTAAAATTTTCATTGGAAATTATTTAGATCTCTCAAGGTTCTAGAATCTGGCCAGGTTTGAAGAGAATCACTGTTCCAATATGGCTCCCATAGGTTTACTATAGGGGATATGTTAATAACCAAAAGCGGATTTTCTCGAAAACTGTTGGTCGGATCAACTTTAAATTTGATACTAAATCAAGTCAGCATGAGCGCTAGATGTGAACCAAATTTCAAGTCGATCGGAGCAACTAATCTTGGCAGGCAATTTGAAAAAAAAAATTTGCATTTTTTTTTTCATCGTGAGTTCATTTTTGCCAAAAACTTTTTGTCATTTTGACCCCAAAAGGTTCGCCTGGTCGTCATTTAAAAAAAAAGATATTTTTTTTCATTTCTGCAAAAAAAGAAAACTGGTATTTTTGCCCGAAAATGTTTTATGGCGGCCATTTTGAAAAAAATATATTTTCAAAAATAATCATCAGTGGCAACATCCTACTCAAGTATGGGAGTGATCCGATCAAAGCTCTCGTTGCAGTAGCCCTTCACACATTCATTTGAAGTCCCAATACATTTACTATGGGACTTTTTTCATGCATTGTGGGATCAAAGGTCTGGCGGCCATTTCGAAAAAAAATATTTTTTCAAAAACAAATAGCCAGTGGTAACATCCTCAGCAAATATGGTAGTGACCCGTTCAAACTCTAGCTGTAGTAGTACTTCAAAGATCAATTTTGAACATCCCCATACATTTCCTCTGGGACTTTTTGCCCACTCAAAGGCTCGAAAACTATTGGGTGGAAAATAAAAGCACACGCCATCGATTGTGGCTTGGGCCCTTAAAGTTGTGAAAGTTTGGAGTTGATCGGATGAAAACTCTAGGAGGAAATGCGGTCTACACTTTTGAAGGAAGAATAATAAGTATAATATGTATAATAAGAAAGATCCTGAGTAAAAATAATAATCTGCGATAGATCGCAGATTAATAAGCATTTTGCCATTCAACAAATCGTTAATAATTCCGAAACTACTGGTCCGATTTTGACGAACCATGGCTCATTTTGTTGGAAATTAAAAGGTGGTCAAATTGGCAAAACCCCCGAATTTTCATGATTTTTACATTGCGTGTGTGTGTGTGTGCGTGCGTGCGTGCGTGCGTGCGTGCGTGCGTGCTGCGTGCGTGCGTGCGTGTGTGCGTGCGTGCATGTGTGCGTGCGTGCGTGCGTGCGTGCGTGCGTGCGTGCGTGTACCTGATAGAGCTATACATTTAATATACGGAACCATATATGTCCATAAAACGCTTCCAGTGGGAAAATACTCTCATTTTAACATCATTTCTTATATATACGACAATTCAATATCCAAGAAGATGCAAATTATGACATTCAAAAATATAAAAAATGTAAACACAAATCTGACGATCGCCTGCATCTTCGTTTTGCAGAGAAAACAGAGTATTCGTTACTTAACGATGGCTTGTGATTCAACGCGGGTCTTGTGAGTAATCATTCGTTGTTGTACGAATTGTATGTCTTTACTATTTAATAATTTGACTGGACGGTGTTCCTGCTGCCATAGGCAGCAACAGCGCCCAGTCAAATTAGTGACAAAATAGTCAACAACTGACCTGTTTAATTTTCAGGAAACTGATAGTTATGGCATTCGGGGATCGTTTAATCCCAACACGAGCGAGGTATGGGTGGAGCTTGGTTAGAGATGGGCAGGGCATAGCTAAAAATGGAAAGGTTCATTAAGGGTATGTCGAATACGTTATCGATATCGCGTGTGGAACATACTAGAAACTGTTCAATCATCGGGTAAGCATGTCACAGTGTGTCAGATCATGCATGTGCTGGGAGGATCTACTGACTTATAGAAATATAGTTCACGCTGTCTCTCAATTAAAGATGCATTACCTCCGAGATATAAATAAATTAGGAAATTTTCAGTATTTTGCTGTAATATAATTGTCCTGGTGTATTATTAGTACATAGTAATTTTTATACATAAATTCCGACCGCATCATACATAATTGTTATTATTTGGATATTTTTTCTGGAAACTGGAATCTTTCAGCGGTCAGAAATGGTAACAAATCATGTTTCAGGGTAGAAATATAATTTTTCAACACTAAGAATTGGTAAATTATTGTTCTTCAGCGCGTACATACGCGTATTTTGTAATTAAAACAGTAGACATGTTAATATATACTATACAAACAAGGTGAATTGTTTGACAGGAAATGAGCACACACTAATACACAATATAGAGCTAACTGGTGTTCTTTCTACGTGGTGTCGCCGGAGGTACCACACAAGAGAAGCATCCGCTACGAAGTCACTAAGTAGCTTAATATAAGCTAATATACCCCTAACACACACAAAGAAAATATTGTTGTTGTGAGAGGAAAGTCACAGGAAAATGCCTTCAACGCCGAAGCAGAGGAAAAGAGCTGTCAAAAGTGCCAACCTTTGGTTCAACAGAAAATGCTAAGTGCTGAAAATCCTAGTGAAGCTACTGTTAAGGTGTTGCACGCTGGTTTACGTGAAGACGGGACGAACGAGTTCCGAAGAATTCCCAAGTCACTGTCTTTTGTAGTTTCCAAAGATACTGTATTCGTAGATGCCACTTTATTTATGCGGGCTTTCTGCTACAGTCTAACCTACAAATTAATTGTTAGAAACGGAAACTAGCTTTGGCCGCAAGTGGCAGGGATTCCTACCTATCTTTAGATACAGTTGTCCAATGGGCGCAGACGCTCAGCTTCCCGTAGGCCGCTTTGGAATAGCATCAACCTCCAAGGACAGCATGCATCCGAATTCTATGAAAATCCGGCTACCTTGCTCCGCAACCACATAAAACATCACCTGGACAATGGCTACGTTTCGCACAAGCAAGTTCGATTACTAACATGTCTTTATTGTGGGGGTGGGTGGGTGGGTGGGTGGAGAGGCGGATATCCATCGCGAGTATCCTTCCCGTGAGGGCGTGGCGAGCTCCAACGCTTCATCCTGACACTCCAACGAATTGGATGGCGATCTGCATCTCGTCCGTCACCGCGTGCTACGGATCTAACAGTTGACCTGTCATTAGGGTTAAGTTCCAATATGCCCAAATATGCACTGCGGGCCGGTAAATAAACTAACTAGCTCACATTTATAACTATATGTTTTCGCAGTGCTTTCTTCATTGGCAGGGTTATCTAGCTAACAGTTATCCGAAGATACGTGGGGGGGGGATGTATGTAAATCATCACTTTAACCATCCCCACTCGGAAACTTCCGATAGTTTCCCAGGGTCGGATCCGATCAACGTGCTGATGGGAAATCCAGACAATTAGAAAGCCATACGACTGGTGGATCGTGGAAAGGGACAATAACTTAATATATATGAGGCCTTATAGGTAATTGGCCAATTTTACACAACCTGGCTGGAGTGCAGGGATACATTACCGCAACAATCGGAAAAGAGGCGTACACTATATGTCTCTAAACGAAGAAATTATCCCCAAACATTTTAACCTATCCTATCGAGCTGAATCGTAAGGTTAGTCGGTAACATGCCAGGCTCAAACAATTAGAGCACAGTCAGGGACCTCAGTGTAAAATTGATGATGGCGGGAATAAGTGATGTGGATATAAATATTGCTGTATAGTTTTTCCTAGCGTACTGCGGTCCAGGAGGAGAAAGATGACACCTCCACGTCGGTCTCCTCCGTAAGTACCAACTTTGTTGGGAAACTAAGTCATCAAGGATTGCGGGCTGACATCCGCATACAGAGGCAACTCTGACTACATGTATGTCTAACCTTCTAAGAAGAAACTGTGCTCGACATCCTCGGACAACGCAATCTTCCCAGGAGCTTATCATAGCTACGTGGAATGATCGTGGTCTGACTGCAACATCAACGAGGCAAACCTTGGGTGCAGACTGTGAACACTATGAAATCGATATCACATGCATTCAAGAGACTAAAGTAGCTAAACACTCAGTGCAGCAACTTCAGACAGGCCGTAAGCTAGTACTCATAGAGCAAAAACAGGCCACTTACTGTGGATTAGGCTTCGTAATCGGACCAAGGGTATTGGACGATGTCATTAGCTTTGGATACATCACATTGCATTTATCGACCTGGCTATACCAACGCGAAAGCGCACCATCACTAAATGTCGCATAGTCAATGCACATGGGCCAACTATCGAAAGGGCCAAAGAGAATCCAGCTATATTAGATTCCTTCTATGCAGAACTGAGCTCCGCCATTACTATCCCAGCTAGATGGCAACTGTTCGTGTGTGGCGATTTCAACTCCAAGCTGGGTAAACTTGGCATTGCGGGCAAAAGTTCAGAACTTGGCTCATGCATGGGATCGTATGGAGAGGGCACACGCAACAGCAATGTAGATGCACTGGTGGCATTCCTTAGTTCCAATGGCCTATTTGCCACACATATGGCTTTCAAACACCCATGTCGCTACCGGACAACATGGACTGGACACATTGCTGATCGCAAAGCCCCAAAAGGTTCTAAGGCTACAAAAGCTGTCTTCAACCAAATAGATTTCATACCATGCAAGACAGCAGCAAAGCGCCTACTTCGGGATCCTCGTTCCTATGGAGGCACCGGCCTCAATTCTGACCATAAGCCAGTCATTACACGCATCCATATGAACCAGCTCTACCTAATGTATAAACGCCATACCAGGCAAGAGGGTAGAGTCACCTGCAACTTACCCAAGCTCATCATCGACACTGACACTCAAATGTCATACAAAAAGGCCCTCGGCGAGCATATAGCTAACATCGACGTCAGCTCTGATCCAACCGAAGTCCTGACCAAAATACTGATATCATATGTGTTCTAAAAACAACAGAACTAGGTATACTGACGACCCTCTCGTAGTAAAACTGTCAGCAGAACAGAAAGCGTTATGTCTGCACATCTATTAAAGTGGCCAAAGTGAAGATCGCACCAAACTACGCCAGGAACGCAATAACATTCTGCGCCACATTAGCGAACGCTTGAAAGATCTTGCTATCCAACAAGCAGATGCCCTAGCAGATGAAATCACTGCCACGGATGACTGCCACAAAATGTGTCGGGCAGCCCGAGCCCTGAGAGTTGCCGACTACACACCACCACTAACTGTACACAGCTATGAAGGACACCTTATCGGGACTGACCAGGGCAAAGCTGAGGCAATTCGAGAATGGTTCAAGGAACAGTTCATTGACCACGATGATGAGCCCTTGCACCCATTCTCAGGAGACCCCAGGTCATTACTAACGCCAATTAATACAGCAGAGGTTGAGAAGGCACTTATATCCTTGAAAAATGGACGTGCATCTGGACCTGATGGCATGAGCAATGAACTATTCAAATATGCAAGTGACATTATCTCAAAACCGATCACGCACATGATCAATTCAGCTTTTATGCACCACCTTCCCATCGATACTGTACGCCAAAGCATCCTTATCGCGCTACCCAAGCTCAAGAAGCCACATGGCCCCCAGCCAATCTGTGGCCCATTGTGCTCCTTAACAGCATACGAAAAACCCTAGACAATGTTACTTTATGTCGCATCTGAGACAAGATCGACGACTTCACCGGATCATGTCAAAGTGGCGTCAAACGTGGACGCAGCTGCACAGACATTGTATGGGCTCAGCGCATGCTTGTGTCGGTAGTTATGTTCAAACACTGGGATATCCACAAAATGGGCATTGATATGTCACGAGCCTTCGACACAATTAAACACTCAACGATCCTAGATGTACTGCGCCAGGCCAGTTGCAATGGAGATGAGCTACGAATAGTGAGACTACTGCTTGCAGACACAAAGCTGAGAGTATGAGTCAAGTCAGTGAAGTCTGTAGAGTTTGAGACATCAAGCGGCTCCCTACAAGGAGATGGTCTATCCCCTGTGCTCTTCACCTGTTATCTGGCTGCTGCATTGAAATCCGTGCGGGAAAACTCCACAAGAACACACCTCCGCCGGTGTCAATACTGGGCATGCTGCTAGAGATGGAATGTGCTGACGATGTGGGCTTTATAGATGAGGAAAAGAAACCCTTTGACGAACATCTCCCAATAGTTGCAAGCAAACTAAAAATTGAGAATCTCTTTATGAATGAATCCAAAACAGAGTTCACCCACATATACCTATCTACAGAGCATGAAAATGACGATCCACTCCATGGCGGCGAGCCATGGAGGAAAAGTAAAATCCTGGGCTCACTGCTTTGCAGTACTGCTGACATTGCTGCATGCTGCGTCATGGGAATATAGCTTTCCAGTCCTTCTGGAAGCTATGGATTCGTAGATCAAAGATGCCCTTGGTAAAAAGACTACGTTTATACAATGCGTATCCTTGATAATGTATAACTGTAACAGCTGGGCAGCTCCAAAGGCAGCTCTAGACAAACTTGATGCCTGCCACCGCAAACATCTACGCACCATCACTGAACACCGATGGCCAGAGAGCATAATTTCCAATGATGCACTATACAAGATGTGTAATACACCGCCGCTGTCTGTAAAAGTCACCCAGCAAAGATGGTCCATGTTTGGCCATGTGCTAACGATGTCAGAAGACACACCAGCACAGAGAGCCTTGGAATTCGCCCTACTCGAAGCCAGCAAATACAGAGACAGGAGAGGACGTCATTGCATAAATCTGCTAAGCATGCTGCGAGGTGACCTCAAGAAAGCAGGATTAGGTACACTCAAGTCAAGAATGGACCTGAGGAAGCTAAGGATTTTGGCTGAGGACAAGACACAGTGGGCAAAATCGAAGAAGGACTGATTGCAGGTGTAGGATCTTTCTACTACTACAGCCGCAGAATACAGTAATTATACATACTGCAGTCCAACGTTTTCTACAATTAAACAAAACACATTAACTGGATGGCTACCTGCCATATACAACTAACCAATGCAATAAGTAGATTATAATTAAATTAAGTAACTAAGTATCACAGATGGATAAACTTAGACGGTGCGGCTAGTTGAAAGCACACACAGTAAACAAAGATAATATTCACAGTAATAAAGAAATTATAATTTGTGGTCTGAAGACTGGAAAGGTACCTATTAGTCATCAGTACCAAATACGGAAATAATAATTGAATGTACAATGGTATAGTTACTTGAGTACCTAATAGTCATCGGTACGGAACAGGCTACTATGTTACTGAAATTGAGGCGCTAACATATTCATAGCACGAGTCGACACATTCTCTACTGCAGGAGATCTCCGCAGCTGGTTTCTGCAGGCTGGTCTCCGCAAGCTGACTCCTCCAGATAGGGTAGACATGGTACACACTCAGGACAGTGAAACAAAGCAGTGAAGAAATGTCTATTAAATAGTATTGGTAACCAATATACAATTTATATGGAAGTGAGAAAGTTATCCGTCCGGCGATGGAAGTAATAAATTTATCTTGTGCCCATTAACAGAAATGGTTGTATATAATATTAGGCAGTTACATAAATTGGCACACAGTGCGGGATGAGTCGCATAGCTCTTGCGGCACACCTAGCAAAGTTCTACCAGACTGTGGTCAAAAAGTTAATTAAAACACATACGACATGCAGTGCGGAGATTGAAGTCCACTTTTCAGCTTGGTTGGCAGATCCCGCGAGTCATCCACCAAGAATCACCGTAGCTCTACATTCGGTAGGATTACATCCCGGGCCCACACGACCCTTTCCGCAGAGGTTCTGTTAGGAAAGTCCCGATGCGGAAGGTCTAACTTTAAATTTAGGTTATTACCCCCGGAGGGTTGTCCGGGGTTATCCAAAACTGGTGGAAGCCGAGGACGTCCTACCACCGTGGATGTGCTGGTATCCATAAGACAATGGTAGAAGTGAGAATCACTGGTAGGTCAGCAGTTGCATCCGTCCTCCTGATGGTCCAGAGGCCCTGCGCGGGCCGGTTTCCACCCAGGCGATGCTCCTGATTCTCGATTTTTCACCCATTTTATACTACTCATGACGTCAGAGGCAGATGCCTCAGCCAATCAGCGGCCGAGCGATAGCCAATCAGCGTGCAGCTAGATCAGTGACGTATGTACCACGTTCTAGAACATTCTAGATCTTTTTATGCATACACGCGATTACGACGTCAAAAGCAATATTTTGAAGATAATTTAAGGGTTTTTTCGCGGATAACTCAGGCATTTCTGGGCCGATTTTGAAACGGTTAACAGTTCTAGAAAGCTAGTTTTATTATGGTCCTGATCGGTACCAAGAACAACGAGCACGGAATAATTAAAGGTTTTTACGAGTACCAACTCGGTACACTATTGGCATGCACTCGCTTCCAATCCCGTGACATGTTGTCAGGGAAGCTCTGATGCGTGCGCATGTGCACCACACGCTTTATCGGACTTAGCCGATTTTAACGAAACCCTCTCTCATAGGGCTTATGCACGCGTACTAGCCTACCCAGGGTTGGGGCGTGCTTGGAGCGAATCAGGAGTGGCTGCTCCATACCCAGCTTTGCTTGGATGGCCAGTAACCGTCCGGTCGGTCCGTGCTACACTAACCTCTGAAAGATGACATTTACCAATGGTATGAGATTTGTGAAATGCCATGTTGCAATGATCAGGATTGGCAACATATGTTCAGAAGTGGTAAGAATTCATGTTTCAGGTTAGAAATATCATTTTTCAACACTAAAAATTGGTAAATTATTGTCTTTCATTTCTTAGAATTGACAACCGATCAGCTTTCCTCACTCACAATTGGTAAATGTCATCTTTCAGGGGTTAAGTTTGATAAAAGGTCATCTTTCATGGTATGAAATTTGTAAAATACCATGTTACAATGGTCAGGATTGGCAACATATCATCCTTCAATGTTCAGAAGTGGTAAGAATTAATGTTTCAGGGTAGAAATATAATTTTTCAACACTAAGAATTGGTAAACTATTGTCGTTCAGTGTCTAGAATTGACAACCGATCAGCTTTCCTCACTCACAATTGATAAATGTCATCTTTCAAGGGTTAAGTTTGATAAAATGTCATCTTTCATGGTATGAAATTTGTAAAATACCATGTTACAATAGTCAGGATTGGCAACATATCATCCTTCAATGTTCAGAAGTGGTAAGAATTAATGTTTCAGGGTAGAAATATCATTTTTCAACACTAAGAATTGATAAATTATTGTATTTCAGTGCTTAGAATGGACAACAGATTAACCTTCGTCACTCACAATTGGTAAATGTCACCTTTTAGGGTTTAGGTTTGATAAAAGGTCGTTTTCATGGTATGAAATTGGTAAAATACCATGTTGCAATGGTCAGAATTGGAAACGTTATCATTCAATGCTCAGAATTGTTAAAAATCATATTTCAGTGTAGAAATATCATTTTTCAGCACTAAGAATTGGCAACTTTGTGTCTTTCAGTGCGTAGAATTGACAACAGATCAATTTTCCTTACTCACAATTGGTAAATGTCATCTTTCAGGAGTTAGGTTTGATACGAGGTCATTTCTCATGGTATGAAATTTGCAAAATACCATGTTATAATGGTCAGGATTGGCAACATATTATTCTTCAATGTTCAGAAGTGGTAAGAATTAATGTTTCAGGGTAGAAATATCATTTTTCAACACTAAGTATTGGTAAATTATTGTCTTTCAATTCTTAGAATGGACAACAGAACAACTTTCCTCACTCACAATTGATAAATGTCATCTTTCAGGGGTTAGGTTTGGCAAAAGGTCATCTCTCATGGTATGAAGTTTATAAAATAAAACCCATCAACAGTATAATATGTAGAGCAGCACTGAGACAGTTGTGGTGATGATGTTTGTTTATGTAGCTTTCACGCCAGCTAAAGACCGGGTAAGCTAGGTATTGAAAAATAGATTTAATTCAGGCACACACATGTACACTCCAAGTTGCTTACATTTATTTGAAAAAAATTGTTTCCTGCTATATGTAAATACATTGCATTCAGAAAAGAATGAGGGCTGTATCTATTAAAGAATAATATAGCAAAAGTGTGTGGATTAACACTTACAACACCAAGCTCAGTTTACGCCACCATAGATTGATATTATAACATAATTGAATAACTTGATCACGATACCCATACTAAGGGCGGAATATCAGAAGAACAGGGGTGGGAGGTGGGGGTGGGGGGGGGTGGGGATGGGGGTAGAAATGACCCGAAGAAATTACAGAAATCTTAGCTCAGTATATCATTTTAAAGTATCCGTTTGTGATACTCCTAATTTAGATAGACGGGTCTACACTATAAATAGCATAAGAAGAAAATTCGAAATTCGTTTGCACGGCAGATATTTTAGCAACTGCTGTGCAAATGAACGTCCATAAAGCATAGATTTACACCTAACATAACACTAAATAAGCGTGCCAGATTAAAAAAGGATATAGGGAAGAATAAATGAGAAATAAGCGATTTAATTTCTGAGGTGACGAGCGTAAAGGCGGTGTACACTCTCATCAAATCAGTAATAATCGCGCCGTAAAAGAGTTCGGGTTATAACAAATAAAATTATGTATTTCCCACCGTTAGAATTGGGTAGATTGGTCATATGCCATTGCTTCTTCGCCATGAATCTACTGACAGAAATTCTGTTGCAATTTTGCTGAGGTCATTTTTTTAGATTGACTGGACTATTACGGGAATGGTTTCATACTGAGCATTACGCAACAGAGAAGAACAATAGAATTCCTAGAAATGGCGGCCACAAATATCAGACTGAAATGGCGGCTCAGAAGAACACTGGATTTTCTAAATATTTCGTAATCGTATTGCGTCAGAATAACCGTAACTCTTTAACCCTTAAATCAGCCAAAAACGGCTTCGGCAGTTGTGTTGAGAAATGTTGATTTGCAGACAAAGCGAAGACTATCTTTGAACATTTTTCACTGGGATGACTGCCTCGATATCCGAGCCAGTCACACCAGTGGTAAATTAAAAAAAAATGGTCTTCTCTTGGTCTACAAATGGACATTTTCCATGTTGAATATACTTCAGGTTTAAAGGGTTAACGATATCAAATAAATGGAATATAGCTTTAATACATTAGGTTATTTTGTAAGGTAGTCTACTTCTCTATCCCCGACGTATATCAGACATATACAATGTACATATGCATACGTACGCGCATCCGTGCGCTCGTGCGTGTACGCGTGCGTACGTTTGTGCGTGCTCTGTTCATAATTATCCCGGGTAGAACGTCCCATATATGTATATGAACGTAAGAGCCATAATTTCTCTATATATGTGCGCTACTTCCTGCACACGCTGGCTTGGTTGCAATCATAACGGCGTATAGTACCCGCTTATATCGTACTCTCAAAACAGATACAGAAAAATGTTGGAAAAGAGAACTTTCTGCGTGTTAACTGGAGCCAGTCGTGGACTGGGTAGAGCTATTGCCCAAGAAATCGCGCCCAAACTTGGTGCTGGGTCAGTTCTTGCGGTCATGGCGAGAACTAGTGATGCGCTGGATGATTTGAAACAACAGCTAGAGACGTCTTGTCCTAAGGTAGTTAAAGTTAACCTAGTATATAGGTAGGCTAATTTTAATCTTGTCTATCGCGCATTTAATGCATAACGCAAGTCATTAACCATGGTGAATGGCTTTTGGGGGGCCGCACGATGTCGGAACATGGATGGTCGGACCAACAGGTCATCGTACTACTGGCGGTCGCACGATGGGTGGCCGTACAGGATGGTGGTCGTACGACCAATTATCTTAAAGAACCAACATCTTGTGGGCCCAAAACAGGATATCCTTATAGACAGTTTAGACTATTTAAACTATATTCTTTTGAGAAAGAAAATGGATCAGTGAGAGGTTACGCACGAGTTAATGCAAAGTATGCCATGTGCAGAAGTTGTTTGCGCTTAGGGTGGCGTATAACTATATAGGTGCATGGTCCAGTGAGGGGACATTAACGCTTTAATTGTGTCAACTTAACCCTTTAATGGTCAAGTTGGTCAAATACGACCTCTGCAGTGATCTTGAGAAATGTCCATTTGCAGGCTGAGATAATATTTCTGAAAATTTACCACTGGAATGACTGGCTCGGTAACCGAGCCAATCATTCCAGTTGTACGTTTCCAAAAATACTCTTCTTGGTCTGCAATTGGACACTGGATAAGCTGAAATTTGAATTTTCTTGACCATTACACTTTTGATGAATGTCCATTTGAAGGATAACAGAACTCGATTTTTTTGTGAATCTTGCTTATAAATTTGCAAAAATACTCTTTTTTTACCTCGAAAATTATTGGCAATTAAATGGTTAATTGAAATAAATATTCTTATGAGCGCTTTAATGCGCCGTTGACATAGGTGGGGTTAAGGACGTTGACTGGGCATTCAGGACGCTTCCTGACACCGATACGATATTTTGATTATGAACCCAAATGCAAATTAAAAAAAATTTTATATTTGCAACTGTATAGCCCTTAATTTCATCTTGAAAATATCGAAATGCTTTCACGTTCGATAGCTAAGAAAACTAAACAATATTTTCAAGTTGAATTGTTTTCAAAATAGTAAGGGTGTTTAATATGTATGCATTAAGTGTTTGTTTATGATGTTATCATTCGAGAGACATGACTGAGCTTGGTGGTATGGTGCCGGATAAATTAGACGAAATAGCTGGGGTGGGATGTTGCCGGGTGAATTAGGTGAAATATCCTGGGGTGGGATGGTGCTAGATAATTTAGACGAAATAGCTCGGGGTGGGATGGTGCTAGATAAATTAGACAAAATAACCTTGGGTGGGATGGTGCTTGATAAATTAGGCGAAATGGCTTGGGCGGGATGTGACGGATAATTAGATAACTGCCTGTCTCAGTAACCTCTCCACAAAACGGTCCGTTTTCAAGCAGTTTCTTTGCCATTGTAATTTATTTGTTCATTCTCCACATCCTATGTGTGCTCACGTAAGCTTGTCTTTCACAAGTTGTCGGAACACAGTTGCTTATTAGATTTTATAATATTCGACGCATTCGGCTATTTCACGGGATTAAGAGAATAGGTGTACACCTCGCCATGTTCTGTTGATCACGGACTTTCTCGCGAGTCTTCCCCTTAGCGGCATGACAAGGGTGCATTCTGTTGAAATACTGTAAAAAAAATCAAATAAATATTATTATAGCGAGCAAACAAATACCGCCAATCGTAAAAATCTGCAAAATATATTGAGCAAACGAATACCGAAGATCGTTAAAAGATCACACGAAGTGTCCTAGATACGCCATCATTCTTTCTGACATGGACATTACCACATAGTTTCAAGCATACATACATACATACATACATACATACATACATACATACATACATACATACATACATGGAAATTGAAGCCGCACGTTGCCAGTGCGTCAATAAAATAAAAATACATATACTGCCAGAGCCGTGCTGGAGTCAGAGTACAATAGGCGTAAAAGCCTAGGATTGATTGTGACAGATGCATCCACAGATAGTCCCATATGAATCGTCAGTGTGTCAGTATATCAGACATGTGAAAGCTGGTCGGCCAATCCTTGACTTTTAGTCTTGGTGCGGTGGTCCAGTGGAAAGATGTCTGGTTGCTGATGCTATGCGGAGTTGCAGTATGGCGGTTCGATCCCCCGACCGGGAGATGGTGATCAACAAATTAAACTAATGGGTGCATGACTGTCGGCTGGTTAGCACATCGAAATTGAAGCCGCACGTTGCCAGTGCGTCAATAAAATCAAAAATACATATACTGCCAGAGCCGTGATGGAGTCAGAGTACAATAGGCTTAAATGCCAAGGATTGAATCGTGGCAGGTGCATCCACAGATAGTCCCATATGAATCGTCAGTGTGTCAGTATATCAGACATGTGAAAGCTGGTCTGCTAACCTGAGACTTTTGTCTTGGCGCGGTGGTCCAGTGGAAAGATGTCTGGTTGCTGATGCTATGCGGAGTTGCAGTATGGCGGTTCGATCCCCCGACCGGGAGATGGTGATCAACAAATTAAACTAATGGGTGCATGACTGTCGGCTGGTTAGCACATCGAAATTGAAGCCGCACGTTGCCAGTGCGTCAATAAAATCAAAAATACATATACTGCCAGAGCCGTGATGGAGTCAGAGTACAATAGGCTTAAATGCCAAGGATTGAATCGTGGCAGGTGCATCCACAGATAGTCCCATATGAATCGTCAGTGTGTCAGTATATCAGACATGTGAAAGCTGGTCTGCTAACCTGAGACTTTTGTCTTGGCGCGGTGGTCCAGTGGAAAGATGTCTGGTTGCTGATGCTATGCGGAGTTGCAGTATGGCGGTTCGATCCCCCGACCGGGAGATGGTGATCAACAAATTAAACTAATGGGTGCATGACTGTCGGCTGGTTAGCACATCGAAATTGAAGCCGCACGTTGCCAGTGCGTCAATAAAATCAAAAATACATATACTGCCAGAGCCGTGATGGAGTCAGAGTACAATAGGCTTAAATGCCAAGGATTGAATCGTGGCAGGTGCATCCACAGATAGTCCCATATGAATCGTCAGTGTGTCAGTATATCAGACATGTGAAAGCTGGTCTGCTAACCTGAGACTTTTGTCTTGGCGCGGTGGTCCAGTGGAAAGATGTCTGGTTGCTGATGCTATGCAGAGTTGCAGTATGGCGGTTCGATCCCCCGACCGGGAGATGGTGATCAACAAATTAAACTAATGGGTGCATGACTGTCGGCTGGTTAGCACATCGAAATTGAAGCCGCACGTTGCCAGTGCGTCAATAAAATCAAAAATACATATACTGCCAGAGCCGTGATGGAGTCAGAGTACAATAGGCTTAAATGCCAAGGATTGAATCGTGGCAGGTGCATCCACAGATAGTCCCATATGAATCGTCAGTGTGTCAGTATATCAGACATGTGAAAGCTGGTCTGCTAACCTGAGACTTTTGTCTTGGCGCGGTGGTCCAGTGGAAAGATGTCTGGTTGCTGATGCTATGCGGAGTTGCAGTATGGCGGTTCGATCCCCCGACCGGGAGATGGTGATCAACAAATTAAACTAATGGGTGCATGACTGTCGGCTGGTTAGCACATCGAAATTGAAGCCGCACGTTGCCAGTGCGTCAATAAAATCAAAAATACATATACTGCCAGAGCCGTGATGGAGTCAGAGTACAATAGGCTTAAATGCCAAGGATTGAATCGTGGCAGGTGCATCCACAGATAGTCCCATATGAATCGTCAGTGTGTCAGTATATCAGACATGTGAAAGCTGGTCTGCTAACCTGAGACTTTTGTCTTGGCGCGGTGGTCCAGTGGAAAGATGTATGGTTGCTGATGCTATGCGGAGTTGCAGTATGGCGGTTCGATCCCCCGACCGGGAGATGGTGATCAACAAATTAAACTAATGGGTGCATGACTGTCGGCTGGTTAGCACATCGAAATTGAAGCCGCACGTTGCCAGTGCGTCAATAAAATCAAAAATACATATACTGCCAGAGCCGTGATGGAGTCAGAGTACAATAGGCTTAAATGCCAAGGATTGAATCGTGGCAGGTGCATCCACAGATAGTCCCATATGAATCGTCAGTGTGTCAGTATATCAGACATGTGAAAGCTGGTCTGCTAACCTGAGACTTTTGTCTTGGCGCGGTGGTCCAGTGGAAAGATGTCTGGTTGCTGATGCTATGCGGAGTTACAGTATGGCGGTTCGATCCCCCGACCGGGAGATGGTGATCAACAAATTAAACTAATGGGTGCATGACTGTCGGCTGGTTAGCACATCGAAATTGAAGCCGCACGTTGCCAGTGCGTCAATAAAATAAAAATACATACATATATATATATATATATATATATATATATATATATATATATATGGATCTCAAAAGGCCTTGGTACATGCGCAACTTTGTAGACTACTATTTATATAGTTTAGAATATTTATCAAGCCGATTCATCTGCTTCATGCACTTCCAGCCCTCTGCCTAGTTTCAGAATAGTGCGTCACTCGAGTGAAATGGTTTGCATGTGCGGTACACATAGGTAATGTTGTAGTATTACGGAATTCTGATTAATGAATGGATCTTTCCAGTTTATCCATGAATCATATGACGTCATAGTCAGCTACGTGACGTGTAGGGTGACGTCATAGTGATTGACGTCATGAATGGCGTCTATAAGCTCGCCACGAATGCATAATTAATGACGGACTAAGCGTTGGTGTACGAATTGTATCTCTTTACTATTTAACAAACATTATGTTGAATACTTTGAAACTAATTTGACTGGGCGCTGTTGCTGCCATGATATTCAGCAGCTTACCTGTATAGTTTTTGGAAATTGAGATTCAGAGTGTGCAGTGGTCGTATGGATCCAGCCACGGGCAAAACGTCGGTGGGGCCTAGCTACGGATGGACGAGGTATATCTAAAACTAGATTCCTCCATTTTTCACACACCGTGAGACTCGTCCACTGTACGACTGGTTTCAGACACCTGCTGCTCACCAAGCGGAGTGGAGGTGGAGTGAGGGATGGGGTGAGTGATTGTTAGAAAGCAGGTCCGTTGGTGCATGCCAAAGATCATGAGCTCAAATCTTGCCTATATTCGATGAGAAATAAAAGTGCAAAACCGGTCACGATGTTGATTTCGTGATAGTTGGAAGTTATTTCTAAACACCACCTATACACCACTTTCATAGCATGATGCCATGGTTAGTGGCTCCCACAGAGAGAATTCAGGTGAATGCTTTGGCGTCAATGAAATTCAAATGCAGCTATTTACGTTGTAAAATCTGAATTATTCAAAGTGCAGATCTTTGGATATAAAAGATTACTATGCATTCTGATTTTGAATTCAAGATGAGAAGGGCTATAGGGCCAAGACCTGGTCACAGCCATTACGTCGGTTGGGTTTGTTGGCGTACAACAAAGGTCAGTCAACATAATGGCTGGGCATTTACTGATGGTAGAGACCATTGATGTTATCGTCGAAACGAACACTGCGCAAATTAGTCTTGAATCATTATGGCCGTTAAAGGTTATAATGGCGCTCGAGTGCACGGATCGGTCAACAAGGTGACATCAGTGGTTTCTACAACAGAGTTAGGAATGACGGTATAATAATAATAATAATAACAATAATAATAATAATAATAATAATAATAATAATAATAATAATAATAATAATAATAATAATAATAATAATAATAATAATAATAATCTTTATTTAAGGAGGGTATACATCGTCAGTAAACTGATCTTCTCGAGGCCCTCACACACACACACACGCACGCACGCACGGGCGCACACACACAAGCACGCACGCACGCACGCACGCACGCACGCACGCACGCACGCACGCACGCACGCAAGCAAGCAAGCAAGCAAACACGCACGCACGCACGCACGCACGCACGCACGCACGCACGCACGCACGCACGCAATCACGCACGCACGCACGCACGCACATATATATAACTATTTACAAATATACAAAATGTACAATATTATAACACAAGTAAAATGACTGTTAAATTAGATAATTAACATATTTGTTCATTTTCGATAGATATTACTAAAACAGTATTGCAGAATAATTACCTCGTCGAATGTCGATGTTCGGATCACCGTTCATGCATACATACGCGCAAGGTCGTACACATTCATTCACACATACACAGCTATTTATAAATAAACAAAATATGCAATATTAGAACACAAGTAAAAAGGTGAAATCACATTGCCCATATATCACTATAATTTAGTAATATATTCATGTATATTTGATTTGAATGTCAGCAGAGTAGAAGACTGAGTAGTCGTTTCAGGCAGAGAATTCCACAGTTACGCTGCAGTGTATTTGAAGCTTTTTCTGCCATATTCCGTTTTAATCCTCGGAAGTTGTAGGTGATTGCGTGTTTTGGAACGTAAATTTCTAGTGTGCGCCACCCCAACGGAAGTGAACATGTCTTTCATGTAACCAGGGGCCAGACCATTTCTAGATTTATATGTCATAATACCCATTTTAATTTGCATTCTTTTAGTTAAATTTGTCCAGTTTAATGTTTCATATAGTTGTGCAGATGGTGTCCTGTAAGGCATGTCTAATATCACCCTAGCAGCCCGTTTTTGTAGTTTTTCTAAACTATCCAATAATGTCGGCGAAGACGGGCAAAATACAAGACTACAATAATCAATGTGTGAAAGGATATACGACTTATAGAACATATTTCGTTGCTCAATGCTAAGATAAGGTTTATTTTTTCGTAGACTATAAATCAAGGACGAAATCTTTTTACAAAGTTTGCCTATATGTTCTTTCCATGCAAGCGTATTGTCTATGTATACTCCTAAAAGTTTGTCAGATTCCACAACATTTAAGTTTCCACGATTTGTAGGGATTATAACATTATTATTTACTTGTTTCAATTTATGCTTAGTTCCTAACATCATAAACTTAGTTTTGTCCGTATTTAACAACATTCTATTATTTACACACCATTCTTCTACCGACTTCATACCGTTAATTAGATTTTCTTGAATTTCAGCAACATTTGAGCTAGCAGCATGCATAGTTGTATCATCAGCATACATATCCATAAGATTGTTGACACACATGGGTAAATCATTAACATATAAAATGAACAGAAGTGGCCCTAAAACTGAGCCTTGTGGTACTCCTATATCGATGGGCAGTGGTTTAGAATTCTTTCCAGAAATTGAAACGTATTGTTGTCTGCCCTTTAAATATGAAGAAAACCACTTTAATGTATTATAGCTGAATTTGTAAATACTTAATTCTTGTAATAGGATGTCATGATTGACAAGATCAAAGGCCTTTTTAAAGTCAATCATAATAGAACTAATAAGGTCGCCATTATCTATCGAAAAGCGCCATCTTTCTACTAGATTTAGCAAAGCAGTTTCACATGAATGGTTAGGTCTGAAGCCTGATTGCGACTCCACTAATAAATTATACTTGGTTATAAATTTATAAATATGATCATGTATGTGTCGTTCAATAACCTTAGAGATAATGGGTAATATAGAGATAGGCCTATAATTGCTAACATTGGTTTTTGAATCAGATTTATGTAGAGGCTTTACTTTTGCACATTTCCACATTTTGGGGAATTCTCCCGTAGCTATGCTTTTGTTTATAATAAGTGTAATGGAGGGTGCAATTATTGATGCTGCTGCTTTGAGGAAGTGTGCGTTCAATTCATCATAACCAGATGACTTATTTGTTTTTAAGTTGCTAAGTTCTCTGAACACATATTCAGCGGTTATATATGGAATTCGAAACTCTAAATTTTCTGGAACTTTATTAAAAACATGATCTGATAGCTTATCAAATGCCATTGGCCTTTGTTTTATCATGGAGTGTGTCAGTTTTGACGCGATTGTACTGAAATATATATTAAAATGTTCAGATTGCATTTGTGGGTTTTGAATTTCACTTCCATTATCATCACAGATTATTGAAGGTAATTTGTTTGCCTTGGGATTTATGTCTTTTAGAATTTTCCATATATTAGCCGGATTATTTTTTCCTGATTCTAATTTATTTGCAAAATAATCTCGTTTAGATGCTTTAATCAAATACGCAACTCTTTGCTTTAACATCTTAAAATTCAACATGTTTCCTACGTTTTTATGATAATCCCTTTCTTTCATTGCTTTTAAAATTTCTCTGTTCATCCATCCCGGTTGACACACACGTTTAACTCTGCGTTCAATGACAGGAGCGTGTTTATTTATAATGTTGATGAAGTGTGCATACCATTGATCAAGCGCTTGATCAGGACTACCCAAGTAACCTATAGAACGCCAATCACATACAGATAGGTCACTAAGAAACTTAGCTTCATTAAAGCTTTTGATGCTCCTGTATTTAATAAGTTGGTGCGAATTTTGAGTTTTGAATGGTTTACATTTGCGTACAGCGAATATTGGATAATGGTCACTTAATGCCAAAGAGCCGACATGAGACGATTGAATTTTGTCTTTATCTGTGACATACACATGGTCAATCAGTTTTGATGTTTTCTCAGTAACTCTGGTTGGATTACGTATAAGTTGCTCTAAATGAAAAAGTTCAATTAAAGACTGCCATTTATGATTATCTGCTTTAATAAGGTCGAAATTAAAATCTCCTACAAGTATAATATCTGAGTTTTCGGAATATACCTTTTCTAACATAGCTTCAAATTCATCAATCCAGATAGCGGGTGAATCAGGGGGTCTATAGACACAGCCCAATAGGAAAGGCTTGGTCTTAAAGGCTCTAATTTCAATCCATAGAGTTTCCAGATCATTGGTTTCAAAATTTTGTTTCCTCACATATGAATAGTTATCAGCTATATATAGTACAATTCCACCACCGTCCCGTTCTTTTCTGTCCTTTCTTTCATTAAGATAGCCTTCAATTTCAATGGAGTTATTTGGGATTGTTGATGAGAGAAATGTTTCAGTGGCACAGAAAACTTCAAGTTCTTTTTCACACTTCTCCATAATCAGTTTTAACTGGTCAATCTTAGGCACCAGGTGCTGTACATTTAAATGACCAATCCTAATTCCTTTAGAATTAATATTGAAAGACGGCAGATCAATGGATTTATTATTATTATTATTATTATTATTATTATTATTATTATTATTATTATTATCATCATTATTATTATTATTATTATTATTATTATTATTATTATTATTATTATTATTATTATTAATAGTACGACCGCCACCCCCACCGCCATATCTGATATGCCGGGGCAGGATTGGCTGAGGCAAAGGTTGATGAGCGTGCTATATATTTGCATGTTTTGTGCAAACGGGATCTACTTTTTGAGATCACTTTTTAAACCACTTTTTGGTTCACTTTTCTGTCGACTTTTTATAGTATAAACATGAATGTTAGATATTAGTTAGAGGTTTTAGTCAGAGTATAGTTATAATTGTTACAGAGAATAAATTCACAGTGTGATACAAGTTTGAAGTTGCTGTTTGTCGATACAAGTATTATAGCTAGAGTGATGCAACACGACCAGAGAAAAACACTTTGGCACGAATCTAAGTATCTAAGTATTTAACGTGTTCATCATCACCCAAACAATACATTCATTAAACTAATGTAGGCGTCTTAGCAGGGAGCACTATTTACTCTTCACATTCTATAGACCGATCATGGTGTCATCAAAATAATAATGATGATGATACATGTTCACGGATTAATAGGGAAACTTTGTATATAACCCCATATACTTTGTACACAGTCTGGAAGTAATACATGTACGTATCAGTATTATTATTATTAATTCTCGACCGAGTGCGCATGTCACACGACAAAGAGACTTCCTGTAGTATTTTCTCGGCTGATCTCGTTTATAGGAGAATATTAGAATGCCACCAAAATCGATTTTATTTTTAATATTGTTTTGCCATTCAAATAAAATATCAGCTTCAAGGACTGGTGGTGATATTTTCGAAAATATGTACCTTTACACATTTCACCTACTAATCGCAATACAAGTTGTTTTTATTGTGCATAGGCATTCGGAAATTCCGTAGATTTGCTAAAATCGCAAAATATTCTACTTCAACATCGTTCTATCTTGGTATGATCACTCCCAATAGCGGCACATTTTATTTATGATTCTTATTAGAGTTTGACATTTGGTCGTCAAGTCTAGATCAGTTATCGGGTCCACGCGCACTTGTGTTTTACTAAACTTACTTTATCGGCGGTCAGGACAACGCGTCCAATTATGGAGGTATGGGGATGTGAGGTCTGTAGCTTAATATCTTACTATGGGTCTAAGAAAGAAGTCTTTCTTCATAACTCATCCCTTTAATTGCAGGTACGGGTACACGTAACTGTGGTCGACCTTGGATCAAAGGATCATGACTGGTTTGCGACAATATTCCAGAAAATCGTTCACGAAATTCATTGTGTTGCCGGCGATTTCGAACAGGCTCTCCTTATAAATAACGCTGCTACAATGGAGACCGACTATATAAGGGACATATTGGATAAAAACCGGCTAGACTATTATCTCAGGTATTGTTCAATATCTGTGAATTAATTGCATCTTAATAAATAACTAACAATGAGCTTGTTATAGAGGCTGAGTGGCATCTATTAATTTGTAGGGACCGATCTTGCAATGAAATTATTATTAGGCTTATGCACCTATATTTGATTCTGGTCATGGCCGTAGACAGCTTTACGTACTTTCCTACAAACACGATACTGTATATGTTGAATCTAATTTGAGTTGAAGCTGTGTATACAGTGACATCATTCAGTTAATGGACCTTTCCAGGTATAGCTATGCCCCGCCCATCTCTAGCTAAGCTCCAGCCGCATCTCGTCCGTGATGGGATCGATCGATCTCTGAACCCTCTGACTATCAGTTTTCCAGAAAACTGTACAAGTACGCTCTTACATATCTTGAAAGTTGAAACTAATTTAACTGGGCGCTGCCTATGGCAGCCACAGCGCCCAGTCAAATTAGTTTCAAAATATTCAACAGAATGTTTATTAAATGGTAAAGGCATACAATTAGTACAACGTGTCGGACTATTAAGCGTTAAAGAAGAACTATATCGAATCATCCATGACGCCATGATTATGACGTCATCCTACACGTCAGGGAAGTTGATTATGACGTCATATGTTGGGTAGATAAAATGGAAATGTCGATTAGTTTGATTCTGTAGACTACTGAATCAACATCTATCACCACAATGTCACGGGATGTGGCTATGCAAATAAAGTCAATTAGCACTTGGTGCCACCCGGATACCCACTCGCCCACACCAATTCTTAGTTTGGGATAAACATCAAAGGGCGGCACTGATGCAGCAATATCATTCTCCCGCCGGCAGAGGGTGAATCCTCCGTGACGTCATAACTGCAGACAGACGTACGATGAATTACGACGTGTACGTGTACGCGATGGTGTCGCGTGAATGCAGCAATATACGCTCTAGACGTTTTTCTCCCTATATATATGTATGTATATATAAACTAAGCGTTGTTGTACGAATTGTAGGTTTTTACTGTTTAATGAACATGCTGTTGAATAGTTTGAAACTAATTTGGCTGGGTGCTGTTGCTGCCATAGGCATAGGCAGCAACGGCGCCAGTCAAATTAGTTTCACAATATTCAACAGCTTACTGGTATAAATTTCTGCAAATTAATATTCAGAGATTGCAGGGATCGATGGATTACAACACTGTCACAGCGTGGGTGGCGCTTAGTTACGGATGGGCGGGGTATAGCTAAACTGGATTCCATGTGTTGGGCTGTATTATGGCTAGATTAAATCACCACCACAAACTTATTAAATTTCGGAGCGTTGACCAATATTGCCTCTTCGTTCAATTTGACTTCAAATCATGATGGCAATAAATAATGGCAAGTAGAACACACAGTTTAACATTACAGGTTGACTTTCGGAAAATCCTTCAATCTGTTCAAAGTGGTAGTAAGTTCTATTTAATTTTTTATTAATTTATTACAATTTATTCATTGAATTGTAACCATTATATGTATATGTATATCTATGTATGAACAAATGCGACGCGCTATGGTTTCTGAGCCAGAAATGCTAATAATTTGGCAGGCATGCAGGCGGGGTGGGGGTGGGGTGCAAATAGGCAGACAGCATGGCTGACTAGCGGACTGGCTGGCTGACTGTCGGATGGGCGGGCGGGCGGGCAGGCGAACGGAAGGACGGACAGGCGGGATGAAAGGGATGGACGGACGGATGGACGGAGGGGCGGAGGGATGGACATCAGGACGGACATATAGACATATAGAAATGTAATACCCCCTCCCCTTTCACGGCGAGTGTTCACATTCACAAGCCATCTTACATGTATGCCTTCTTTTAAATCATAGACAACGGGATGGCAGAGATGAAACTGTTTTAACTACTTGATTTCAGCTTGAATTTTACCAGCACGGTGATGTTGACCACGCACTTCCTGAAGCTGTTCTGTCCACAGAACTTCAAACACCGCTACATCGTCACCATGTCCTCAGCCGCGGCAGCGGTGCCGTTTAAATCAGTATCCATGTATTCTTCTTGTAAGTCTATATGTCAGTTCTTATCTGACCAAATATCTGGTTACTCACACCATCAAAGCCTCGTATCTGTCTGTTTGCCCGTCCATCTGTATGCCCGTCCATCCGTCACCCCGCTCATCCATTCATTCGTACGTCCGTTCATTTGTCCGCCCATCCGCCTGTCTGGGACTATGGCCGTCCGTCCGTTCGCCCATCCACATGTTCCTTCGTCGATTCATTCGCCCACTCATCTGCCTAGCTGCCTGTCTACTAACCTGCCGGTCCGCCCGCGTACCTGTTCAATCAGCTCGCCCATACACACGTCCGCCATACTGTTCACCAGTCCATCCGTCCATAAATAAATACCTACCACTCCCTTCACTCCATCTATCCTATCCGTCTGTCTCCCCCCCCCACACGCACCCATCCACTCACCCATACGTCCATCCTTCCGTCTTGCCGTCCATCCGCTTGCCCGCCCGTCCGTCCGCCCGACCACATACCCGCCTGCCTGCCAGCCTGCCCATCCACCCACCCATCCACCCACCCACCCACCCACCCACCCACCCACCCACCCACCCACCCACCCATCCATCCATCCATCCACCTATCCATCCATTCATTCATCCATCCATCCATCCATCCATCCATCCATCCACCACACACCCACCCATCCAGCCACCATCCACCCATCCATCTATCCATCCATCCATCCATCCATCCATCGTTCACAATCCATAAGTTGCGTTTAGCCGCAGGGCATGTAATGATGATTGCCGATATCAAGAAATTGACCATGTTTAGGACACGACCATTCTAAAGGTACCACACACGCCACTCAGTCATTGACGGCAACAGTGATCAAGAGCGACAACAATACTATTAGCGTATTTAACATTTCCGAGTAAAATATGGATTTTATTGTACGAGTCCACGTTATGTTTAAAAATCGGTACGTAATTTTAAACACAACGTGGACACAACGTGGACGAGTACAATAAATATCCATATTGTACACGGAATGTTAAATGATCTATTTATTATCATTAGGAAATAAACGATTCAAAGCAACGTGCTCGTTGAATTTACTATTTACCAAATGTAGCCAACAGCGCGAATGATACAAGGTAGAAATTAGTCTATGACGTAATACCGCATTGAGTAATACTATTATGATTCAGATTCAGATTATTTATTGGCACAACATGTTTTAAATGAAGATATAGCCACACATGAAGGTTACACAGACATACTATAGATTACAAGACTCACAGTACGAATAGTGAACAATTATGATATAAAAATGCTAATATATTAATATTAATAATGTATGGCGACTATATACATATATCTAAACAAACATCATGTTGCAGGATTATCATTGGTAGGTATATTATAGTATGTGATTTAACAGATAAGTAGACAGATTAGTTTGTGTATAATGACACATTCAATATACATATAGCTATATATTAAATTAACCCTTGAACTCCCTAAATACCAGTGTCTCTATTGCTAAGGAAAGTTGCTGAATATTGTGATATTAATCTGACCGGAAACCAATGCCGCACTAGGCAGCAACAACTCTCAGTAACATCACCTCCAAAACATTCAACATATAGACACATGGATTTGTCATGTGACGACACGTGGTCTGCGGCTTGATTTGACAGACTGACAAATTATGCTATGACATTTGTTACTGGTGGGCCGATGCTTAGCGTATTTATTATGCTTTTTGCCTTTCAATGGTGCATTTTGAAACATAGATCAATACCACTTTAGAAACCTCAGTGTCCCCCTTATTATACGACATTAAGAAATTTTTTTCCATCGAATCTAACATTAGAGATATCTACAAATAAGTTTGGGGAAATTAAATAGAGTCAGTCTTTCGATTTCATAGACTGGGCAGTGAGCAATGAAATGTTTCTCGTCCTCAACAACTCCAGCAGAGCAAAGTGATCTTTACATTCTTATCTCTACTGGAGTTTTTGGGACAGTATGCCTATCCACCGCTATCTAGATGCCATGGGCACTGACTCTGAGTTTGGCAAAATCCTTGCGCCTAGAATAGTCTCCATTAACTAGTAGATAGTTTTCAATATTAAAGTTGTTTTTGAAAGTCGTGTAAGATCGAAGTTTAGATCCCTGTTGGAATTTGCCACCAGGGCCTACAACAGCCCTGTTTATATGGAGAAGCCAGCACGGTTTGCGCCACGTTTACATGGCAACTTTTATTAGTTTGAACGATTCATTTTTATTTACCGTACTTTGATTGGTCAAAATTTCCTGAAAGTTAAAATTTGTCCATAGATATTTTACATGTGTTGACCAATTTGTTTTGTCTAACGAGGCGCAAGACTGTATATAAGCATGATGAACTATTCTTTCAGAGTCAATGTCGCATAACCTCATCCAGAACTTCGCTGCTTGGGACAAGAGCTATTATTAGGAAACACTGCCCAAATTCACCCCTCACAGCGACGTTCGGAGTTTTCCTGTTAACTCCTAGTAAAGATTTACAAAAATCGATAAGGACTTTCTCAACAGGTACATTATCTCCTAACTTCATACAGTTGTGTTCATTGATACCTTTATTATAGACCATCTCTAGCTAAGCGCCGCCACACTTTGTCCGTGTTGGGATCGATCGAACCCTGTACTCACTGAATCTCAATTTTCCTAAGACTATACATGTGAGCTGACAAATCTGATTGAGTACTGTTGCTGCCTATGATAGTAACAGTGTCCAGTCAAATCAGTTTCAAAATATTCAACAGAATGTTTATTAAATTGTAAAGGCTCAAACCAATTAACATTTGGCACAAAATGACATACGCTTGGTGACTGCCGTACATACCGTAACCCAGTTTCAACATGTTTCAGGCAAAGCGGCCCGAGTGATGTTCTACAAAATCTTAGCTGCCGAGGAGCCGGATTTGAGAGTATTGATTTATAATCCGGGTATGTTGGACACCGACATGCAGCTCTATCTGAGAACGACGGCGCGCGACCCGGAAGTGAAGTCATTGACCACAGGTTTGTCACAAAACACATTATTATACGTAAAATCAATCAGGACAAAAATGGCCGTTCTTTAACACTTTAATTGTCAAACTTAGTCATGCATCTTTAAAATAGTTGCTTATTCAGTGTCCATTTGTAGGCCAAGAACTGACTATCTTTGAAAACTTATCACTGCAATGACTTGCTCTGTTATAGCGTCAGGCATTCCTATTATAAATTCTCAGAAATAGTCGTCTCTTCGCCTACCAATAGATATTCTTCAAGACTACTGTAGAGGCCAAGTTTGGTTGGTTTCGTCATGAAACCCTGAATTAATATCCAGCCTGTGGCCCCATACACCAACCCATATATCCCAGATATCAGGTATACATTGGCTCAATATTGGCAATTGCGTGGCATGGTCGCTGTTTGTCATCAGACATTAGGCTAATATTGACAATTAGGTGACACGGCTGTCACTGCTGCTACGGCGCTGGACAACATTACCAAGACAGTATTCAGGTCAATTGTTTTGGACCTACAGACTGACATCAAAGCATGGGCCAAAACCATTATAGCCAATATATATGTAGGCCTATACGATTTCGAAAGACGTTAACACGAGACGAAGCGTCCTACATGAGCTTGGTCCTAGCAAACGTTGATTGCGCACGCGCCTGTGTCTTGACGTTGAATCGTGGAGTTCTCGATTTATCAACGTTTGGAGGCCATCGCGGCTAAATGAATCAATAGTAATCAACAAGATTCAGTGGTACAGTGATTTTTCATCACCTGCAACAGAAGAATGATATGTTTTCTGTGATTACATAGAAGAGTTTCGACTTTTATAGGGCATAGTAAGCATCTGTGGTACGTGTGACGTCATCTTCATGGAATCTGTTGGTAAATAAACATGATGGAGGCTGGCAAATCAAATTCAAGTCTGGAGCAAATTCTATCAAAGAAGCGAAGAACGCAGCGATTGTTCAGGTAAAAGCTACACTAAGCAAAGATCCTGAAGTAAGTGATATTTTATGACACTAAACCGGGAGAAGATGACGCACATAGTAGGGATTGTACGTGTGAAGTGAAGGATATTGAGAAAGCCCTGGAATGTGATATTTATATTTCGTGGTTCCAACGTTGGGCCAGATTGCCAGAAGGTGTTCTTGAGTTATCGGGCCTGATAATATCTGCCTGCCACCGATAATAGGTTCGGGTAATTGTTATCTCAAATTCAAATAAAAAGCGCCTCAGGACAATGGCAGACATTCTATTCATTGTGGTTGTTGCATAAGTAAATTATGGATACATATGAACTAGTGTCTAACAAACAATACAATCTATGGAAACAGTTCACTTGGTTTAGCTCACCAATCAGTCCTTCAGGAACAGTTAGTTTTTTTAGCAAACACATTGAAGATTTCCCGATCCTCTTCTTACTATTTCTTGGGCTCCTCCCTCGTCGATACAACCTTGTATGTTTGGCTGCTGCGACAGCCGGTTGGACCGATGAGGACGGAGCGCGACACTAGCTCGCCTCGTAGGTAATGAGACCTCACGATATTTATATTAGTGCCTGGGCCTGATCTGACTTCTCGTTTCAGGACGATCGGTTCGACACGGTGGTCTTCCGGGTTCTCCAGAATAACAACAAATATGAGACAAACTTTTGCCTTGTATATATCACAAGGTGATCGTTTTACTTGTTAACTTTCTATACAATAAACCTACAAAGTTGGTAACTTTTACTGTTACCTATTCACAATTATTAATTATTACGATTCAATATTTCCTAAGTTTTCCTAACATTCAACCAGCTCTTGCCTACTCAAAACTATCAGCAACGAGTTTCACAAGGTGCGAGGCGGACTGACTCCCGATTAAAAGTTAAAGTCCCCGTTATATACTATCTCAGTTTCTATTCTCCCTCCATCTTGGTTTCGCACCGCCGGAGGTTGCTCTGATTCTCATTGGATTATGACATCATTTTGACCGGGAGGATGCTTTCTACCTAGCATCTGCGGTTTGGCTGGTTCTTGAGTGATGGGATCTGTCGTTCCCCTAACTTTATTTTAGAATTCCAGCTGGCTTCCCATGTCATTCCTGACGAAGGACCTGCCCAAAATGACGAATGCTGGTTTGATACCAAGGCTTGCTGGTGGATTAGCACGCCTCTCCATTTATATGTTTTTGATAATAACTTTCGATTGTGTCCTTGCACGCCTCTACAATTGATATGTTTTTGCTCATACACAGACCGCTACGTAACTAACTAAGTCCGTTTGTCATATCTAATCCCTTGATTGATTCTCACCTGGTGCTAACCATTATCTTTTATGCTCGATTCAGTTTCGGCGAAACTGTACCTGCACTACCTGCACTAGCCGACATATCTGCTCCCAGTCATCCAGTGCTGATAATATATATCCAAATAATAAGATGCTGGTAATGCATCTAAGTATAGATGATGATCAGTGCTAGTAACGTATCTAAACATAGCCGCTGATCGGTACATCTTAATACACACAGTGACATAGTCTCTTAGCTCTCCTGGTATTCAAACCAGAATTGTGCTCGGGCTTACTCCTCGTACATATAAGATGTCCAGCGGGGTCATGACCTCCCCACAAGACAGTCCCATATCTACAACATGAACAACATCGGCAACCTACAGCGCTCCGTTCCTGTTTTCCTGGAACATTGTATTTTTCTTGATTGAAATACAATTTTTCAAAATTGTCCCTTATAAGCTTAAAGTTCCCAGGATGCTTACATGATTTTTCACAATGCCCATCGATGTCATAGCAGAAACACAAATTTGCGGTCATACTGGGCTCAGATCTAGTATTTGAATGCTGAGCTCTAACTAGATTGAATGGTTTCTAACACATTTTGGACATGGTCCATTATGAGGCCGAACTGATGGATCTGATGAATTCTGAACTGGAGAAATTACTTTTGGATTATAGTCATTCAATTGAGTGTCTATCTATGGAGGAATCCGCTCTGACACTATAAGCTTTCAGTTCAGCTAAAACACTCAGAATCTTGTCTGCCCTATCTTTCTCTACATTATCATTATCTTCGGATAGAACATGTGATTCGCATACATTTAAGTGAGTATCTGGTTTGTTTAGTCTTTTCAGTTTTATTTCGTCAATCTCCTTATCGTACTAATTTAAGAAGTGTGAAAAAGTCAGGAGGGTCGCTCAGCATTTCCTTTAGTTCTAAATTTGTAATCAAAAGGTCATTATACAGGAGTCCTTTAAACTGATCAAGTATAAAATAATAGCATTTTATGACATTGGTCATTGATTAGTTCAATATCTGTAGATAATCGGATGGATGATTGCGTTTTGCATTAAAACACGAAAATTGGCTACGAGTACCTCGCCAGTTTGTATTTGACCATAAACGCAGTCCTGCTAGATAGTCTACTGAAGCTAAATCAGTACCGATGAAGAGGCTACACACACTTTTCAAAGCCGGTCCATGTAAACTTTCGGTAACTCCTCTTTCTCTCCATCTCGTACACGCATCATTCATTCAGCATACTTTCAGCATATTCGAGCATATTCGAGCCAAGTGTCAAAGTCATCGTCATCAGAAGGAACTGGTTTCAGCTGTAGGTTCAGTTTTATCAAGTGTCGGTAACTCTGCCATGGCTTTTCCCTTCGATTCCAAGAATAAGGCCAGTTTCTCTTCGAAGTCCAATGTGTTGTGTGCCGCTCGTCTTTCCACATATCACACATGAACCCTCGAGTTTGTAACCAAGCCATCTGAGGCGAGCATGCCTATCAGCCGGGCCATGTACAGAATTAGCAGAATCAAGAACAATCTGGAAAGATGAACCATAATATATTTATTTGGCCATTTTCAGGTATTAGTAACAAGGAAACATGATCAGCCTTTCTCATCCAATAAGAGAAGTCAATATAAGGGAATGTATGGCCAATTACCTGAAAATGAACTATAGATTAATAAATTCATAGATATTCAAACACACCATTACCTGGTAAATGAACAATGCAGAAAGATCATTACTATACCTTGCTAATTTGAGGGACAAGTAGTCAATGGGCTTCGGTAAGTGGGAACTTTTGATTGGCTGAGCCGATAAACGGGTTGTGACGTCATCAAATTAAAATATTAATCCACGCCCCTTGCTCTTTTATTTTACCATATATGGTCATACAAAGAGCCTTTACGCATTCTTCCTGAGGAAACCGGAAACTGTATGAACGGGTGTCCATAAACCCGTTCACCACCTGAGAACCTCCCACCCCACTTGAAGGCTTTACACATCCTTCTTGTGGAAGTCATGGTCCCGCCCATTTCCGGTGTGATAAGACCACTTCCGGACCGGAAACTCCACGTCCAGGCCGGAACCTATAGGGATGGGGGTCAGCCCAAACCCGTTTCACCACCTGAGAACTTCCCATCCCCACTTGAAGCTGTTACACATCCTTCCATACGAAGTTAGGGATGCTACTCACTTTCGGTTTTATGCTGACTATGTATTTTGACCCTTTCTATAAAAGTTGGAATAATTTGTATTTATAGGTTATATGAGAATTGTGCATACCGAAAAAAAGAAGATATATCAGCATTTTTCTGAAACGTATATAAACACAAATTCAGCATGGCTGGAAAAGTTGAAAGATACCTGAAGAATTCTTTTTTAACTTTGACATTATCTAATGATCATTATCTTAGGGTATTGGTGATAAATGGTGAGAAATGTGTTGACTTTAGAGAATTTCATCCTGACGGTTATCCTACTAGGCATGGTATTTATATTAGTGGAAGTGACTTTTATGACTTTAGTGTGATTTTACCTGAATTGGAGGAACGTTGCGAGGGATCATTTGGAGATTACAAGCAAATATTAGTTGATGGAGCCTGGATATCTATAAGTGACAACTTTCCAGGTGTTAACAGTCGAAGATTTTGGAAACCAGAATTGGACTTTGAGCACTATCCTACACATAACAGTATTCATTTGAGCATTTCAGAGTTGTGATGTGTTAAGAGTAACATAACTGATATTATAGTTGCGTTGGAATTAGGTTCTACATCATCTGACTTAGAAACATCATCGAATAAGGCTTTGTTGATAAACAAGGCTACTGAAGAAGCTGATAAAATCAAGATTAGCTGTCCTCTACTTCATAAGAAGAAGACGAAAACGAAGTGAAATGGTTCAAGCTCAATTGGAAGGAGTTGATGATCCTTTATCCATAAGGTTACAAGACAATTGATATTGGTGAAAATGGAATCGGTCTAAAAGGTGTTAAAGCATGTGAGGAACTAATGGGATTATTTGGAAACTCGCCAGGTCGTCGGATATATTTACATTGTTTATTTAAACCTGAGTGATGGTATGCTATTGTATGTATAATACACGAGAGATATCAGCAAAGTCACTTGTATTTTAGAACAGTTGATGACTTTCTGAGTATTATTATAGAAAATGATGACATCACGATTATAAGACGTAGTAGATTATATGATCGTGAATTTAAGTACTCATTTCCTATGGAGACACTGGAATGCTTGATTGGAATACGCGACACAGGACCTTCACGACTGTTGACTAGTGAAATGGATTATAAACAGCTGGACCATTTCACAATGCCACATCGTGGAACTAAACATAAATTGTTTGATTATCTCAAGCCTAATTTTAGTGACTCTGAATGTGATTATAATGACCTAATTTCAACTGAATGTAGTGGTTCACCTGTTAAAGAAGATGTCGATGGGAAACATGAATCTAAGAACGGTAAAAACTTCAAAAGCTGTTGTTTATATAATCATCCAATGACATTTATAGCGCTTTCCTATGGACTAAATCGGCACTATTGTCCTAGTTTGAATGTGCAGAAAAAGATAAAAATTATCTGTGTTGAAATGCTCTCTGGTCTACTAGATAGGATAACAATGGAAGAATGTAATGGCTGTCAGATTGGTCACGGGAGTCAACATGAACATCCCTGTCTCGATGTTGACTATTATCTTAACATTGTTGACAACATTACACTTTACATTGAAGTAGTTTCTCAGAGAATCGGTATCTTTGAATTTTTACAATCTCTGACATATGTGTAGAACGTGTTGGTGGGATAAAGTTAGACATCTTGTTTATCAGTTTCGTGATAAATAATATCGAATATTTAAAAAGCATTAGTATTAGCATAATATTTGTATGAATATAATTGTCATACCTTTAATAGTAATATGTTATTTTTTCCAATAAAATAGGTTTATCATATCATATATATTCTACTGCATAAGAACTCTATGTATATTATATCTGTGGTCCATATTTAATAAAATCTTAAATAATAGCGGGTCTTTTTTTGTGTTGACATATTTTCATAATTACTCTTTCCCCGTATTAGTACTATTTTATCAACGACGACGGAGTTTATTTTTTTTCAAAAACACTATAGGTTTTCTGCAGTTTTGGGAATATCAATTTCCTCATATGATGAGAAGACTATTTTTAAAAATTTACCACTGAAATGACTGGTTCAATGTCTTAAGTCTTAAACATGATTGTTAAATATTTAGAAACTAATGTGACTGGAAAAAACTGGATAGGTCTGTGTGGAAACTTTGAATATTTTGAAAACTATGATGACTGAAGGTTGAGAAAAGCTAATCTCTTCCCTACCACACACGCACACACTCACGCACGGACATACAAACACACACAACTGATCATCTTCATAATGTCTTATCTATTACTTACACCCACACACACACCCACACCCACCCACGCACGCACGCACGCACGCACGCACGCACGCACGCACGCACGCACGCACGCACGCACGCACGCACGCACGCACGCACACACACACACACATGCCAGCACACTCTGGTTAGGCTTAGGAGAAATGTAGACAACCCCCACCTTAGCCACACTGCTAAAAATAACACATCCGTAACGGATCATTCGTTCTCCAAGGAAGGAGTCCTTAGAGAGTTACAAAACCAGACATTTGTGTGCAGTAGATAGATAATGTTCCAGTAAAAGAGGGTCGGATTAAGCTTAGGTGAAGTGGATGACTTGTTTTTAACTGTTTGTTTGTTGGATTTTTGCAGACACTACTTTTTCAGTCGGTATAGTTTTGGATCTGTTGAATATTTTGAAAACTATTTGACTGAATGCGATTGATTTTTAAACAACTTTTAGTCAAAATGTTCTCGAAATATTGAACATATCCAAAGTTATTGTCTATTGAAATTATTAGCAGGTTGCTTGCAGCAGTCAGACAGTTAAATAGTCATTGCAATTTGTTCAAATTTCAGTTGTCAACAGAATTTATGTTTTTCTAAATATAAAACCAAAAAACCCCGGGTTTCTTGCGTTAATTGATATTCGGGAGCCCAAGAAATGAACAACAACAACAACAACAACAACAACAACAACAACAACAACAACAACAACAATGGCATATCAACTACTTCTATTTTACTGCATCATCCATTTACTATGTTGGTTGCAGGTCCGACACAGCGTGGAAAGACAGAACTTATAAAACATTTAATTTCTGATCATGCTGGCCAAATGTGTGCTCTTTTTCACGTCGTTCACACCATGAGAACAGTAGTATTATATTTATAGTTCAAAACCTATTTCATAAATCCAGATGTCAGAGATACATTTCAATTAACTCTCATTATATTGTACTGATTAAAAAACCCCAGAGACTATATGAATGAGCTGTCTGCGTAGGGTTCTTATATGATTCAATCAAATATTTACTATTTCAAGGATACATTTGTTGAGATAAAAAATATAAGAATGCTACGTAGACAGCTCATTCATATCTGTAACTGGGTCTTAAACAAATAACACCAGAATATCTGCGCCTATGGACAAGCGTGCATCCTACTGAAATTTGTCATGTCTATATCCCTAAGAAGACGTAGAGCTGAAAGTGGGATGGCCCCTCATAGAATTTCAAAACATTTACCGATGCTAAAATACTTATCTAAAGCATCTCCTAAGACACATTGGGATAACTGACTCATCAGGTCATCGGCTATTGTCAAGAAAAGGAGGGGTTCATTCTGAGGTTTGACAGCTTCACCTAGATGGGAGACTTTGTCTGTGGACAGTGGTTCTAAGAAGAAGTAGAAGAAGAAGAAGAAGAAGAAGAAGAAGAAGACATACAAATAAAAATACTAAATTGGCAAATATCTATTTTAACCCTTCTAACCCGGCTTCTTTTTCTGGTCATGAAAAGCAGTATCATGCATTGAATGGAAAGAAGGGTTCAGTTCCATAGACTTGCTATTAGAGTTTCCTCAATGGATGAGCTTTGGCAAGCAGATTTGTGCTCTATGGAGATGCTCACAAAAGACAATAACAATGTTAGATATCTATTCTGTGTAATTGATGCTCTCTCTAAGTATATATTGATAGAAAATTTACAAAATAAAACTTCTCTGTCAGTACTCAATGTTTTGAAAAACATATTCAAACGTACTGACCATCAGCCATCTGCTTTTCAAATGGATACGGGTGGCGAATTCACAGGTAGTGGAGTTAAAATTTATCTCAAGGAAAATGGCATCCATTTCTATATATCTCAAAATAAACCACAGGCAACCATGATAGAAAGGTTTCAACGAACGTTGAAAGAACGTATATATCGGTACATGACCTACAAGACTACTAGACGTTTTGTAGATATTTTGCTTAAACTATTGCATTCGTATAACAGAACATTGCAAAGCAGTACACTAATGAGACCGATCGATGTCGATCATAGTACAGAATGTCTAGCTTGGCAGAACATTTATGAGGGTAAACCAGGTCGGATGACTAGAAATGGTAAAAACCATAAATCATGTTTGAAAACTGGGGATCATGCACCTATATCTCAACTCAGAATTCCATTCGAGAAGGGGTATCGTGGTTACCGTTATACTGGAGTCGAGAGATATTTAAGATTAAGCAAATCAAAGGTGACTACAAACGATCTTATATGTTCTTAATGACTGTGATGATGAGTGGATAGTCGGGACATTCTAGCATGAAGAATTACAGAGGGTTAGCGGGAGTGATTCAAATAAAGAGTACACAATCGAAAAGATCATTAAAGGTCATCATAAGTGCAAGGGTCAGCGTGAATATTTTGTAAAGTATCTAGGATATCTGAGTAATCTTAACTCTTGGATTTCTGAAAAGTGGATTGTAAATACAGAGAAGAAAGATTCCAGGAGAAAATGATGATGGAGTGAACAGACGGAGCATCGTGTGGTGAGTGATGGGTGCACTTGTCCCAAAAGAAGAAATCGTTTACATTGCTCAGATTCTCGTTATATATATATATATATATATATATATATATATATATATATATATATATATATATATATATATATATATATATATATATATATATATATATATATATATATATATATATATATATATATATATATATATATATATATATATATATATATATATAGTTGTCATTACTTGTCTGGTTAATCTTACTCGAAGAGATAATGAAGATAAGACTGGAATTTGGATTTCTTTGTTATCTGGTTGTTTGGGGTACATTCTACCGAGTCCGTGTATAAAAAGTTTAAAAACATATCAGCCTGACGATGTTTGAAGATCAATTTTATGTGACTCTCTATAGCAACACTTCGATATCATTCTATTCTGACAGCAAAGGCTCTGAATACCGAACTAGGTTACCATTGGCTCTTACATTTTAAGGTGAATGGAAAGTTGGTCTGTCTAGTGTGATATATCCTCGGAACCTGTTGACATTCACAGAAAAGGCTTATATCAGTTTGAGAGTCGAGCGACCAGACAATACCTTTTCGCACGTATCATCGTCTTTGATTACACCTCGACTGAAACCACCCCGAACATACACGTTCTACATACCCCCTGGTTTTTACACCATTAGGGCAGCTGTGAATCTTACAAATGTGAAAATTAATAAAAGCAAATTTTTCAAAGAGAACATTGTACTCAACTGTTTCCCCAATTTGGCAAAATGATTAGTATTGTGACTAAGAGAAATTATTCGATCACTTTTCCTAAATCCTTAGCCGATCTCTTGGGGTTGACAGATGGAAAGGAGACCATAGAATGGCCCACACTGACAGGAGGATATCAGACATGTAATCGAGGGGGTTCTTCAAGCGGGCCTGGTATGGTGCATATATACTGTGATGCTGTGAGTCACAGTATAGTAGGAGACATAGCTGCACCACTGTTAAGAAGTATTCCGATCGAATCTACTGAAGGTATACAAAAGATATTTGTCATTGGACATTTCCCGACATACAGTTCCGCTGAAACTATTTCCATTCTCCTCATGGACAGGGATGGAGATAACATAAAATTAACTGACCCTTTCCATAGGATGCGTGTCTACATTTTAGACATCATCGATAGAAAACAAAAACAAAATCCTTTTCCAGAAGAAAAAAAAGAAACCCACTTTTTAAAATCCAATGTCTCGTTATAAAAGTCATTATGGCCAGTATGGAGTTAGGATGCTTGTATTAATGGGTAGTCAATATCAGGCGGGTCATGGAATTGAAAATGTATTAGGAGGACTATTTCGATCAGCGCTATCAATGAAGAAAAGCTTAGGTAAATCACTCGGAAATGAAGCCCTGAGCGCTGGCATAGGTTTGGCTGAAGATGTCATGGCAGGGAAGAATGTTGGTGCCTCTCTAAAATCTAGGGCTTAAGGCCTAGCAAAAGCTATAATCCCACGTGCTATATCATTGCTGTTAGTGACCGAGGGGTTAATATGGAAATGTATAAAAAGAAACCCTGAAAGAGATTTCCTAGGAAAAACATTAAGTCAGGAGTCATGGCAAGACGTTCTAGAAAAAACACGTAGGAAGTTGGCGACGATGTAGATGACGCCGATACCGAGAATGAGATTGGCAAGGAATCAATGACATATTTTCCTAGAGAGACAAAAAGACAGACAGAAATATAAATTTACCTCTATGATGCGAGTGTACTAAAAGCGAATTGGAACTTTTTGACGGATGGTCCATGGTAACTACTTTGGATGGTGGAAGATGGGCTCAATTTCAACCCATAGCCTATGGAGTTCTATGTAGCTAGCTCACCTGACCGATATCTAGATTTGGCACCATCTTATCTATTTTTCAAAGTTAGGTTAACGACAATGAGCGGTCGAACAGGGTCCAAACTAGCACCCATTAGGACGACACTACTGGCACCGGTTAATAATTGAATGCATTCTCTGATAAGTCAGGTAGACGTTTTTCTTAATGGTAAAATATCTTCTGAGGACTACAATTACAGGGCGTAATTGTAGAATTTGCTAGACTATGGGACTGATGCCACTAAATCACATCTTCAACTTGCCATTGGCACCCCGATGATGCCTGGGAATTTGAGGAGATAACCGACAATGATCTAGGATTCAAAGCCAGCAGAGATGCTTGTGGTCTAGAAAAAACTGTGGAATTGATTGGCAGGATTCATTGTGACATATTCCTTCAAGAAAAATATTTCCTAGGCGGTGTTGATTTGAGAGTGAGAATACAGCGCACAACGGACGTTTTCTCGAGCATGTGTTTGCAAAATATTAAACCTAAAGTAAAAATGGATGAAGCTTATCTCTACATACGGGAGGTTAATCCATCACCCGGTCTATTGTTATGCTATGCTAAAATCCTGTCAAGAACTAATGCTATTTACCCAATCAAATGGGTCGTAATGAAAACCTTTACCGTTCCCACAAGTGTTCAGTCTGTTGACATAGACAACTTCTTTGTCAGTCAACTTCCTACACGTGTGATTTTTGCTATGATTCCAAACGCTGCTTATAATGGTGATAGCACCAAAATCCATTTAATTTCCGTCATAATGATCTGACACATTCCACTTGATATATTAATGGGGAACAAGTCACTAATAGCCCGATTAAGCCAAATTTCAGTGAAGGCAAGGTAAATTATTCTGAGGCATGGTGTAGTTCAGATCGACCGAACAGGTACCGACCATACCAGCCAAGCTGGGTACGCACCGCCCGTTCTGGATTCGTTCCCTGAACACACCCCCTGGGTAGAGCCATAAGCGTATATGAGCCTATGAGAGAGATCGCTGTATAAAAATCCGTTAAAGCGCATAGTGCGCATACGCACGCTTAGATGCTATTTTTATAGAGCACGTAGTTTACGACCAAGTTGGGATGACGCTTTTAGTGTACCAAGATGGTACCATGTAATCTTTCTTAATTACTTCTTCCCGCCGAATCTGGCATTAATTCGACGGGCTTTCTAAATCTGTAAAATATTTCAAAATCGGTTAAGAAATGGCTGAGTTATCCACGGAAAACCCTTCTTGATTATCTTCAAAATATTGCCGTGACGTCATAACCACGTGGGCGCAGAACTTCTAGAAAGTTCTAGAACATTCGACTGTGCTATTATTAGCTACGCGCTGATTGGCTGTTGCTCGGCCAACGATTGGTTGGAGCTTGCGCCTGTGACGTCATGAGGAGTATAAAAGGAGATGCGATCCCGAGATCGAGAGCATCCTCGGCCAGGGGCCGAATAGGTTGGACCTGTACCAGCTACGATCGACAAGGCACAGATCACTTCACTTTCTGTCAGTTTTTCTCCCGTAACTAGCAGTATCCAACCCACCGCATTAAATCAATTTTGTAACTCCCCTTACTTGCGGGAGCAATTTGGAACTTTCTATTATTATTCACGAGTATCAAGATCTACTTCGGAACACGAACTTGTAGTGAGGCCTTTGCGGCCTGAATATGTGATTCTACAGATGTAGAGGCAGCGATGTTCTTTGGTGGATGACTCGCCGGATCTGCTGGCCACGCCAAAAAGTGGTATTTCAACAGTCCCGCACTGATTTCGTGCAGGTTCTTCTAACTTTCGACCGCAGCAAGTAAACTGTGCCCGGTGCGTCTGCAGAGCTGGTTGACATACTCAGCACCATTAAGCTTAGTTTTGTATCTTCATCTGCATCTAACAAACCCCGCTTGTGATCGGGTTGTTGTCAACTTCCATCCGTGCCATCGGTGTACGGGAAGTTTCTCCACGGCAGTAATGCTATTGTATCTCTTACTGACTACTCGTTAGACATTCCATTGTGCTTACAGTCCTCAGCGATGTGCTTCCACCATGAGTTTCTTGCGGGAATCCTGTTTGCGGGAACCAACCTGCGGGAACTTTCCAGCTTCCAGAGAATGCATCAACTCACGTCAACCATCATCTCTCGAGGCCAGAACAAGTGACCATTTTTCGTCTCAGAACTGGACATAACAGACTAAACCAACACATGTACAGGCGGTCCCACCTTACGACATCACCCGCTTGTCCTTGTGGAGAAGCAGAACAGACCACAGAGCACATACTTCAATGTTGCAGTACGTATCAGCTGCTGAGAGAAGAGATCTGGCCTTTGTCAACCTCCTTTCTTGAAAAGCTGTATGGGCCTATGGAAGAACTGCAGAAAACCACAGATTTCATCTTGAGAACGGCTCTCCAAGTGTGATACCAGCGATCGAAAAGAAGAAGAAGACGGCAACCAAAGAATGACGTATCAATTTCAGTAACACGATAGCCTAACTTAAGAATGGCTACCGAGTATTCAAGTAACTATACTTAACATTTTGATTATTCCGCTAAATGTACTCTTCTAATTATATTGTATCCGTAAAAACGGTTCCGAGGACTAAAAGGTACCGTAACGGTCTTAGGACCGCTAGTTAAAATTTCTGTATATGTTTATAGTTATTCTCATTTTCTGTAAGGTGTTTTCACCTTACAGAAAATGAGAATAACTATAAACATATACAGAAATTATAACTAGCGGTCCTAAGACCGTTACGGTACCTTTTAGTTCTCGGAACCGTTTTTACGGATACAATATAATTAGAAGAGTACATTTAGCGGAATAATTAAAATATATATATATATATATATATATATATATATATATATATATATATATATATATATATATATATATATATATATATATATATATATATATATATATATATATATATATATATATATATATATATATATGGCCAGTAGCCATCAGTTCATATGTTTTGTTTATTTGTAGAAAACATAGGACTGCAGTGCACGTAGGAAACACTAGACAGCAACACTTATATATGCAGCACTTTCTCCCGCCACCAACAATTTTTCACTGAGGTCGCTGTCCATGCTATAACTCTGTTTAGCCCGGCATGCTACTGACTAAACCTTTTCTATTCAGCTCAATAGGATAGGTTTAATATGATTAGAGACACTTTCTTCGTTAAGGAATCTGTAGTATACTCTTCTCTTCAGGTAGTGCGATAATCTAGCCCCGCACTCCAGAAAGACTCATAACTCTAAGATTTTGTCTCTCTTCATGTTCCACTTAGCCTTGTGGCTTCTTAATTGTTTGGATGCCCCTATCCGCACCATGGGCTGATCCGAACCTGGAAAACTGATAGTCCACACCCAGGGCACAAGTCTCTGCAATTAGGCGAAAGGTTGTCGGAGATCTCCTGCAGGCAAGGCCGGAGAAAACGGTCAAAGTTCGTACACTGTTGGCATTTAGGTACGGATCAGATGGTTGCTCCTGAGCGTGAGCTCAGATGGTGATCACTATCGACTGGGTCCCCGGCCGGTTGTCTTGATCATGTCAGTTCATCAACCCGTTTCTGGTTATGAGTGGTTAAGATGGCTCAGTGTAGAGTCAGGCCATGGCAAGCGTTCGCATTGCGAGTCATGCCTCCTGTGATCAGAGAACATGAAAAGTGTTTCTTTGGGAAGCAGGAGGGTATGTGTGTGAGACGGTGTAACCTGTCACTTGCCGGATGGGTGGAGCAGTCTGGCGCTCAAGTACCCGTGGGGTGGATGATCTGTCTAAGTATGATCTGCGCCAGGCCTCTCAGCTAAAATGATGTCAAAGTACGATCTACACGAGGGCCTTAGCTGCGATGCATCTAGCGGACATCGCCTCCATGGTACGGTCTATGCGGGGCTATGACCGCTTGCCAAGATGACCCTATTGGCGCCCAGTACTGTGTTCGCTCGGCTCGGGAGTCGTCAGTGTGTATCTTGACTCTGTCCCGGATTATGGCCTCATAACTTGGACAGGTCTTTATCTCAGGCATATACGGATAGGTACCCAGCCTAGGCTCATCCTGTGTGGGGAACTGGGTGTCCGTCCGGCGTGGTGGCGACAGGGAACCACACCGGGAGGGCCCAAGGGTACAAGTGAACTTCGGATACTTAGTAGTTAGCACTTTTGCCAATGTAGGAAAGCACTGTGAACACATATCTTAATTATTATTTTATATTTGCTGAACAATCCTCCCACACCGCAGTGCAAAACTGGGCAACTTGTCTTTGAACCTAACACCAGGTTAAACGGTTAGTTCCTTAGGACCCGGTGATGGGCGAGACGCGTATCCCCACCGAATTCCATAAAAATGTCTGGGCATGATGTTTAAATCTGCCACGCCCTCACGGGAAGGACATTTACGGTGGGTATTCGTCTCTCTTACCCCCCCCCCCCCTCCCCACCACCACCACCATAGCGATAGATCAGTTGCCTAAATGCTTTTGTGAAAAGTAACCAGTGTCCTGTGATGTCTTATGTGGCTACGGAGCGAGATGTCCGAATTCTTATCCAGTTCAGAGATATTACTAAGTAACATGTATGACCGCTGTCTTCAGTATTGATGTCTTAGGGCATCTGTTCTCAATGACAGCCATGTCTAATAGCTAGTTAGATACCAGCCATTTGCAGCCTAAAATAGTTCTTGTTCCTAAAACCTAAAAAGTGGTTAAGCAAAGCAGAAGGCCCGCATAAATAAAGCGGCAGCTACTAATTCAGCATATTAAGAATTACATAAGGCGCTGACGTAGGAATCCTTCGGGAATCGTTCATCCCGTCTTCACGTAAAACAGCACGTAACCCTATAGTCATAATCTCACTAGGTATGGTCTTTTCTTTTTCAAGCATTTTGGTTGAAATATTAGAGTCGGCCCACTTTTGCCTACTACTCTTCTCCCACTTTAAGCAGTGGCGACACCTTCCCGAGACGGAGGCCCGTGCGAGGCACTTGCCTCTCGCAAGGATTCAGCGATGACAGTCCACGCGAGGATAATACTCCTCACCCAAACTAGCACTAGGAGTAGTGCCCACGTCCGAAATAATCTTCTTTCCTTTTACCTTAGAGGTATAATAACTTATATTAAGTTAATTAGTTAGGTCTCATGTATGGGAGCCTCCCTTGTGGTGAAATACCTCTGCAGACCTACGAGTCTGTGTGGTACCTCTGGGAGCCCCGTGTTTTAAAATTCATCTGGCTGTCTCTATGTCTTGTATTTTCGTATGCTCCTCATTTTTATCTGGCATACTTGATAGTCTGTTTAGGTAAACTCATTGTATAGACGTATATTTTTAGGTCACCAAATCAAATCTTGTAAGTCCATAGATCACGAAATTGCTATGGACAGGCATACTGGTGACACAAATTCAGTATTTAATGTTCGCGACAATGGTCGCATGCCCCACCAGAACGATTGAGTTCCACCGGCCTTAGGAGCAAGTTTTTGTTACCCGTAGCGCAGTCTTGTACAGGATCCGCCACCCCAAGACCAAATGCTAACCAGCGTCATCATTCGTCATACAATTGCGATGCGGCGAGTCGACATGATACACTGGAATGGCCCGACACTACCCCGCGAGCTACAATATCTAGCCTTATTCTCCAGTACTGGAGGACTTTTCAAGGACCGAGGGTATCCAATATCATTAAATGATTTCCGTTACAGGTATACACTCTTCCCGTTCGATCTTTCACCTGACTTGATCGATTCGATTCACTGGTTCCCTACCAAGACAGGGGCATTACGCATTCAGTTTAACTTCAAAACACCTCTGACAGAGACGTACAACGTCATTTGTTACACCAAATTTAATAACAATATATTCAATGATGCGAGTAGAAATATTCTAACCGATTTCTAAGAAGAAGGAATATTTATGAAATGTTGAACACTATTAAATTAAACCATTTACTGAGGACAGACCCTATAACTAGATGTTTCATAGGAGTGTTTCCTGTAGATCATGTACCACCCAGGATCGCCAGATGGCCATCTTGATTGATAATCAGTACTCATCCCGCCAATAAGCTGGTTAGACACTGGATTTGCGTGTATTACACACCCTTTAATACTTAACATAGGTGCAAATTTTATGCGCAATTGGGTAGACTTCCGACAGACGATCGAATGTTGTCAGCTTTACATGTGTGGAAGTCGGGTCTATCTTTACAACCGGCAACAAGTTCAACCCATGACGTCTACAGCCTGTGGAAATTACTGTTTGCATTTTCTCTATCATAGATGTAGGGGGCAAACTATGAGTTCTATCTTACATGATTTATCAATTTTCGATGAAAATAAGCGAGGATCGCTCGTCCATAAACTTTATCACCAAATTTTAATGACGAAGAGCGTTTCCACAGAAACGAAGAGGCAGTGGCGTCGGTGGCGGGGGGTGGCGTGCATCCCTCCACTCCCACTCCCACTCCCACCCACCCATCTTTTGTGAGTGAGGGAACAGAAGGCAAGGGATGGAGAAGCGATTAACAGGGAAGCGAGGGATTGAATGATGACATTTTTTTTGTTTTAATAAACAAAATCTTAACTGTACTTTCCAAGTCTGTTTTTTTATTTTACACCGACTGATGACGTCGAATGATATCCATGTGCGTGGAATGGCCTGGCTGACAGCATCATCCCAGCACCAGATGTAGACACGTTCAAGAGCTACATCCGGGATGTGACCATCTAACCCTCAGCAATCACTGTAAATATGTATATGAACTGCTTTTATTCCAGAGAGGAAGTGGCCATCTTTATCCAGACACGCCCCTGGGCGTGATGTTTACTATGAATTTTGTCCAGTAATATTACAGATACAGATACAGATCCATCAATAAATATGTCACGGAGGAAGGAAATCATGTATTACTTCCTTTTTCATTTCATTCAGCTATTCATTCATATAAAATAATCTTACTGGGAATGTTTGGAGTTGGAGTGGGTAAAACAACGATAAGAAAAATATAAGTTTTTAAAATATTTTTTTGGAGAAATAGCCTCTAAACAGCTTTAAAAAAATAAATAATAATAAAAAGATGACATATATCAAAAAGTATGGCAACAATAGAATCCAGTCAGATTAGCTTCAAAATATTCAACGGCATGGTTATTAAATAGTAAAGACATACAATTCGTACAACCTGGAGGAGTATCACTCATTTAAGAAGAGCTAAATTGGGTCATTCATAAAGTAATTGATTATAACATCATGTGATTGATTAAGAAAATGGAATCTTCCATTTCCCACCGACGTAAAATGTAATGCAGGGCTCATTTAATATGGGGGATCGGTCTTTTTGAGAATGAACGGATCCTATCTGTCACTCAAGTATCTGATCTCATAATAAAATTAGGGCTGGGCACGTTTAAACGTTTACCAAAATGATAAACGTTTAAACGAAAATAAAAAAATAAAAAATAGCATTTTCCGTGTGCGTAATTTTGAGATTCCTGATCGCTAGATCGCTAAAGTCTTTGCCAGATATAATCAATTATCGAGCGCTGTAATCCATATTCAAATAACATTTTAGAAATAATTTGACTGGAAGCTGTTGTCTAAATTTCTAAAGCAGCAACGTCATTCAGTCAAATTATTTTCAAAACCGTCAGTTACAACTTTTATTCAAATTTGTTTCAAAGTTTTAAAAAAGCTTGGCTTGAGCGTGTGTAAGTGTAAGCAAGAATGTTTATTGTTGACGTAATAATTATTGCCAAGCGTAAACATCTGATAATCTATTGATTTAATTAGACAGGATATGGTAAAGTATAATTAACTGTTTTTCTTAGGCCTAGTCGTTTGTTCTGCATGAAGAATCGCGTCTTTTAAAAACAACATTTCCACGGATGTGTAATACCGCGTACAGCAATCGCAATTGGCTGGCCCTCGAATCGCGTATGGGAGAGGCTTGGCACGTGCTATATACATTCTGCATTCAGTTGTGTTTTTCATTAATGTCTTAGATGTTATCAGTTTCGTTTCAATAATGGGTAAAGCTAAGAGTGAAGTGTGGAATAATTTCGAGAAAGTTGAGCAAAATAAAGTGAAGTGTAAACTATGTGAAGCTATGCTGTCATATTCAGGATCTACCGGCACAATGCTAAACCATCTAAAACTAAAACATTCGCATGTGACTACAAAACCAGTTGAAAAAACACAACCAACAATTAGATCCTATGTTAGTGTACGGAAATGTGATGCATCGAGGATGGAGAAAATAAGTAACCTAATTGCAGAAATGGTAGCTAGAGACTGTCTACCAATCAGTGTTGTCGAAGGACAAGGCTTCAAAGCACTGATGGAATACATTGAGCCTAATTACACAGTACCATCGCGAAAGACGATCACATCACGCTTACGGACCATTCACGACAGATGTAAGTCAAATGTACAAGAGAAACTAGACAAGCTTGAATCCATATCCATCACGACAGATTGCTGGACATCACTAGCCAATGATTCTTATATGACAGTTACCGCACATGCCATAGATAGTGAGTGGAATAAGATGTCTCTCGTATTAGACACTGCTGAACTGGAAGAACGACACACTGCCGTTAATCTGGCCACTGCTATGAACAATGTTACCTCGTCTTGGAAGATAACCGACAAAGTAACAAGTATTGTCCATGACAACGCTTCAAACGTCGCCAGGATAGCAGAATTTTGTGACAGTGAAGCTGAGGATGTTGGATGCACAGCTCACAAACTTCAGCCCTGTGTAAATGGAGCATTAGATGATAAGGTTATCTCAAAGATGGCAGCCAGAGCCAGCAAGATTGTAGGCCACTTTAAACATAGTAATGTAGCAAATAATGCTCTAGAAACAAAACAGGAGGAAATGAGTGCCCCTAAGCACAGGTTGATCCAATCATGCAAAACACGTTGGGATAGTACGTGTGATATGCTTGAGAGATTGATAGAACAACGCTGGCCAGTTTGCGCCGTGCTGAGTGACCGGCGTGCGACAAAGGCTATTGATTCGCGTGACCTGGAATTCAACAACAATCAGTGGGAGCTAGCAGACCAACTTGTTACGGTGCTTAAGCCACTCAAGGTGAGTTGATTTAATCATTGGAACTTATTTAACCAAAGTTAATCCCGTGAACCAGAAAGGTTAAATGTTAAGAATCATATGCATAAGACATTATGTTGAATAGTTTGACGATAATTTGACTTGGAGTTGTTGCTGCTGGAGGCAGCATCATGTTCCTGTCAAATTCGCTTGCAAATGTTTAACAGCTTAGGCATATGGTTGTCTTGAAATTAAAATGCTAGGAGTTCAGGATTCAAATGCTTAAGCCTAAGGGTTGAGTGCGAATATTTAATCCAATGATTTAGTACGCTAACTGCCGAGTGTTTGCAGACAATATTTCCCATATGCTATATCTCTGACCATGTTAAATATTTTGAAAACAATTTGACCGAGAGATGTTGGTGCCTGAGCCACCAACAGCTTTCAGTCGAATTCTTTTCAAAATATTCAACGTGATTTGTCTGACAAATTTTTAAAACATCTGACGGCTACAACTTTTAGTCAAATTTATTCCAAAATGAGTCTTCAAGTGATTACATGGCATTATTTTCATTTATTTTGCAGATTGCAACAACCGTTCTCTCACAAGACGAGTACGTCAGTGCGTCTATCATATATCCGGTTATATGCGGGCTATTGAAAAACCATCTGATCGCGAAGGACTCGGATAGCAAGACAATTCGGATTTTGAAATCAAAGATAAGATCTGAGATGGAGATTCGCTTCAAACCTGATTGCGTTGAGTCGGCTAATAGTGTACTAATGTTAGCGGCACTGTGTGACCCACGATATAAAGGAATGGTTTTCTTAAGTGATTGTGTTCGTGTTAAGGCACGTGCGCAATTAGCGGACCGATTAAACGATGTAGTAATCAGTTGTGAATCAGATTCGGAATGTCCACCACCAACCAAGCGACCACGCATCGACCAGGAATATGAACCATCGGCTATGGAAATCTTGTTAGGGCAAAGTGATAATAGCGGTTCTCAGAAACAGAAAGAGGACAACGAATTAGATCGTTTTCTGTTGGAGCCTTCAGTTCTAATGGACATAAACCCATTGCAGTGGTGGAAAGAAAACGAAAAACGTTTTCCGCGTTTGGCAAAATGTGCGTTAGAAATTCTATGTGTACCTGCAACGTCTGTGCCAGCAGAACGCGTGTTCTCAATTGCAGGCCATATAGTGAATAAGAAACGCAGCTCATTGTCCCCGTGAGTCTAGACCCTAGCATTGGGAACTAGCATATAAACGCCTCAAATATTACAACACACAGCTCATTGTCCCCAGAAAATGTCAATATGTTAATATATCTAACCATGAACAAAGAGATGTATTGAAATATTCTAATTTAATTGTTATGGTAACTATACAGGTAAACTGTTGAATATTTTGAAAGTAATTTGACTGGAACCTGCTGTTGCCATAGGCAGCACCAGCTTCCAGTTAAATTAGTTTCAAAATATTTAACAGAATAATTATTAAATGGTAAAGAATTTTGGTGTTTTGTCCTTACGGGTTCAAAGAGTTAATGGCATATTTGGTATTTTAGAAAATATCTTCTTAGACTATATTGTTTTATATATATCATACATAAAATGTTCGTGTACTGATTTAATAAATAAAGTCTTTAATATTCAACACTTTCTTGAAAAGGGTACTAAGATATTTCCCCCCAAATTCTGTTACCTACTTAAAAGGCTGAAATACGTTTAAACGTTTAAACGTTTAATAAACGAACGTTTAAACGTTTAATGATTTCGTTTCCAATGCACAGCCCTAAATAAAATATGCCACGTGTTAGCTGATGTCACAATCATAATGACATATAGCTCCATGATGGAAATGGGTAAGTCACTCACAAATGTACAAATTGTATGTCTTATAAAAAATCTACAATTTCATAAACATTCTGTTGATTGTTTTGAATATGACAGCAACGGTTCCAAGCCAAATTAGTTTCAAAATATTCAACATGTTTGCTCATTGCATAATTACCCTGATATTGGGCAGATGGGAATTCACCTTTCCAGAGTATTCATCCATCATCTGACCTCGTATGACATCATAATCATCATAATGCGTGTATGATGACGTCACAATCATTACGGCACAAAGGGTTGCATATTGTGTTATAGACAGCATCAACAACCGCCAACCCCCCCCCCCCCCCCGAAATTAATTTCAAAATATTCAACAACATGTTTATTGATGACATAATTGATTATGAATTCGGCATATCTATGACAACATTGATTATGACGTCATGTGATTGATTGATAAACTGTATTCATCTATTGGGGGTGTAGTTCTCCTCGCACTTTGCCAATGTGATAAATAGCAGTCAATAAGTAAACGTAACATCATATGGGATAAATGTTTAAAAGCATTCCCAGGACCTGTGGGCTCCAGCGTCATAGTTAAACTAGTGGTTCAACAGGGAGCACACCATGACTTACATATATTGTATAATTTTTCTAGGGAGTTAAAGTGTATACAGAAAAAGATGAAATACATCCTCTTTTTTGCATAATCAATGCACGTGAGAGAGAGAGAGAGAGAGAGAGAGAGGGAGGGAGGGAGGGAGGGAGGGAGAGAGAGAGAGAGAGAGAGAGAGAGAGAGAGAGAGAGAGGAAGATGGAAAAACTAAGAAAAAATAGGATTGATTTATGGAAATCCGTCACATTCTCTCTCTCAATCGCTGGGTGACCATATGATAATAAAATTTAGTGTGTTTTGCTGTACATTTGTCTTTAGCAAAATATATGCAATCACACAAAACATATATTTGACTAAAGTCGCATGTAGGATTGAATAAAAGCGGAAATTTTGATTCAATTGGTTCTCTATGTACCCGAGATCTGATGATATAGAATGAGATGATGACAAAAGGGGAAAGACAGCTTAAGAAATGTGTTTGAAAAGGTGTTGTGTGTGTGTGTGTGTGTCCATGCGTGCATGCATGCGTGCATGTTGTGTTGTGTTGTGTTGTGTTGTGTTGTGTTGTGTTGTGTTGTGTTGTGTTGTGTTGTGTTGTGTTGTGCGGTGCGGTGCGGTGCGGTGCGGTGCGGGGTGGGGTGTGTGTGTGTGTGTGTGTGTGTGTGTGTGTGTGTGTGTGTGTGTACGTGTGTGTGTGTGTGTGTGTGTGTGTGTGTGTGTGTGTGTGCGTGCGTGCGTGCGTGCGTGCGTGCGTGCGTGCGTGCGTGCGTGCGTGCGTGCGTGCGTGCGTGCGTGCGTGCGTGCGTGCGTGCGTGCGTGCGTGCGTGTGTGGTGTGTGCGTGTGCGTGTGCGCGTGCGCGTGTGCGCGTGTGCGTGTGCGTGTGTGCGTGTGTGTGTGCGTGTGTGCGTGCGTGCGTGCGTGTGTGCGTGTGTGCGTGCGTGCGTGCGTGCGTGCGTGCGTGCGTGCGTGCGTGCGTGCGTGCGTGTGTGCGTGTGTGTGTGCGTGTGTGTGTGCGTGTGTGTGTGTGTGTGTGTGTGTGTGTGTGTGTGTGTTTTGTTCAGATCCCATACCAATGATTTGGAATGAATAAGGATAATATTGTTTTCAAAATATTCTGCCGATTGATGGCCTGAAGATTTGTCTAATGACGTCACTCCGCAAATACCATAAGATAAAGGATAGTCTGTGTAACAGTCTGCAGTGATTGCAAGTGTACAACATAATATTTAGAAAGGTCTTACAGGAGATTATTATGACTCAGATGAAGATGACGAGTCTATTCATGGGATATTCATCACACACACGCGCGCACGCACGCACGCACGCACGCACGCACGCACGCACGCACGCACGCACGCACGCACGCACGCACGCACGCACGCACGCACGCACGCACGCACGCACGCACGCACGCACGCACGCACGCACGCACGCACGCACGCACGCACGCACGCACGCACGCACGCACGCACGCACGCACGCACGCACGCACGCACGCACGCACGCACGCACGCACGCACGCACGCACGCACGCACGCACGCACGCACGCACGCACGCACGCACGCACGCACGCACGCACGCACGCACGCACGCACGCACGCACATACACACACACAAATTTCTATTTTACTTATTCTATGAGCATTCAAGTCTATGAATGCAGGATTTTCAGTAGACGAGCTCGGATCTATCGGATTTCCAGGCAGTGTAATCAGATCTGCAGGATTTCCAGCTGATGTGATCGGATCTGAGAGGGATTTGTCTGGCTCAGAATTGTTTTGGTGAATTTGGTTTTTTATATTGTCCATTTCTGCTTCGTTGAAGTCCGATTCCCATAATCCATCGTCCAATAACAGAATTGGCAGGTCTACCGGCTTGGCTCTCGATGTAAATTTCTTGGACAGAGGTATCTCTAGCAGAGAAATCGGTTCAAGATCTTTCAGGTAATCATACCATTTTATTTTACTCTGACTCGAACCCTTAGTTGGAGTTGAAACCAACACATTGCCAACATTCTTCCACTGCAAAAGTTCCCCATCAGGCAAAGTTGAATCGATGCATTTACTGGCTGATACTGACAAATCCAAAGGCTGGTCTTGGAAATCTTGAACACATACTATTATTTCTGGTTACAACCTTATAACAAGATAGAATATTATATTCACAACACGCCAAGATGGGTCTTACAGTTCGATGTATATAGATATTTTCAGGCCAACTCCCCATCTCGCCAAAACAAGGCTTCAACCCAACACTAATTCTATTACTAATAGGATACATGCCGGAAAGAGATTAAAACAGACAGTCAAACCTCTCTCTACATTCAAACCTCTCTAGAGTGACCCTCTGTTTTTTAGCAAATTTACAGACAAAGAGAAGACTATTTTTGAGAATTTACCATTGGAATGACTGACTCGGCATAAGATAATGCTTCTTTAAGAACGGTAGCTCTAATTCCCACATGTCTTAATGAGCTATCATCTTTTAATGATTCCAAAAAAGTGATCACTATATACAGGCGTTTCAATGTCCCTCCAAATAAACACAAATTAACCATTTCACACTAAAAAGTATTTTGTACAAATGTTAATTTTCTCTGATTAAAAGGATCTCTGAGCGATAGTTTTGTTAAATTTAAAATTAATATTACTAATAGATAGAAATAAAAACCGATACACTAATAGAAAACAAAAGAATGATGTGTTTTGTTACTTACTTCAATAAAGGAATCCAAGAAATTAAAAGGTGGTGATTAGTTTTATTCACAAATCATTACAAAATGAATAGAGCCAGAGAATCTATTGTATTTATACACAATTATAGCGTGAGATTTGAATTCACATTAATTTACCCCAGGTGATAGAATATTACAGATGTGATCTGTCAAAAACACACTTCCTCATTTGTTTTAAAAGGATGCGGCTTAATGTTGTAGATCTACATCCGGTTTTAAATCTGATTTGGTGTGACAACTAATATTTTATCCGGGGATATAAGCACATCTAGAAAGCGTCTAGCACTTCCAGTTGAAAATCGAATTTGATGTCGGAAGGAAATCAAATATTTGTCCAATATATTTGAATATGCTTGTAAAAGCAAAGGGTATGATTCACTGATTATTTGAGCACACAGTTTATTACATTTGAACCTACTTAAACAACGCATACTGTTCACTTGTTTTACAATACAGTAAAACCTGTCTGTTGTGGTCAACTGCTTTTGGAGACCAAAAGATGTTACAATGCAGTAAAACTGTGTCTATTGCGACCACCTGCTCTTTTGAGACCAGAAGATAGTTGTGCTTTAAGACAGGTAGTCAGTCATACGATCATTGCCTACGTTTTACAATACAGTAAAACCTGTATATTGTGTTCACCTGCTTTTTGAGACCAAAAATGGTGATTCAATACAGTAAAACTGTCTCTATTGTGACTACATACTTTTTTGAGACCAGAAGATACTGAGTCTATAAGACAGGTAGTCATAAGATCATACATCTTAAGCTTCATACCTCATTTGGGCTAAAATGTTTTCCTAAAGCAACTCTGACGATTAAAAACTTTTTCTTTGAGACTCTTTCCTTGAAATGACTGATTCCTTTTTAAAATGTTTCAACTTTTATAGAAAGTGTTAAAATACATAATCAGCGTAAATTCATACCCCCATTCACCTTTAATATTTATGATTCTAATTATTTTTACTTACGTAAGTACGCTCTTATCACACCAGAGATGGGTGTCTTCCCAAGCTTCCATTGGAAGGATGTTTAACGGCTTCAGGTGGGGATGGGAAGTTCTCACGTGGTGAAATGGGTTTGGGACCACACCCGTCCCTATAGCTTCTGGTCTGGAAGAGGAGTTTCTGCTCCGTGATCTTATCACACCAGAAATGGGTGCCATTCCTAGCTTCCGATGCAAGGATGTGTAACAGCTTCAAGTGGGGATGGGAAGTTCTCAGGTGGTGAAATGGGTTTGGGACCCCCCCCCCCCCCCCTGCCATACAGTTTCCGGTCCGGAAGTGAAGTTTCCGGTCTGGAAGTGATCTTATCACACCGGAAATGGGCAGGGTCCATGACTTCCACAGGAAGGATGTGTAAAGCCTTCAAGTGGAGTGGAAGGTTCTCAGGTGGTGAAACAGGTTTGGGGACACCCGTTCATGCAGTTGTCGGTTTCCTCAGGAAGAATGTGTAAAGGCTCTTTGTATGACCATATATGGTAAAATAAAAGGGTAAGGGGCGTGGCGTAATATTTTAATTTGATGACGTGACAACCCGTTTATCGGCTCAGCCAATCAAAAGCGCCTGCCTGCTTAAGCATATTAACTACTGGGACATGTGACACTAAAATATTACAGAATAAACTCAAGCTAGGAGGATGACAAAGCAAGATATAGATGACTTATTTCATGGACCAGGTGAATTGAAGACACACACAGGTATATGATAAACATTATATTACGTGCGTGTATGTGGGTATGCGTGAATGCATATGTGCATGTGTGTGTGTGCACGCGCGTGGCGTGGTGTGTGTGTGTGTGTGTGTGTGCGTGTGTGCGCGCGTGTGTGCATGTGTGCATGCGTGCATGCATGTGTGCGTGCGTGTGCGGGTGCGTGTACATCCTGTTTACATGTATGAGAGTGTGCATGCGCGCCTGTGTTCATACGTGAATGAATGCATGCATTTCATTATTCTAACTAACTGCATTTTCTCATGCCTGCTTAGACATGCAACACCATTTTCCAGCTATAGTAAATGCAATACATATATAATATAAACGGTAAAATAAGGTACATAATTACATGGGTTTTTTTAATACGAAATGGGATAATTACTAAAACTGTGATAGTATTATAATTGTCCATTATATTTCTAAAGTCGTCGATTCCTAATAACGGTCACCTTCAACAATGCAATCATTTTATTGTTAATAATCCGATTTATCATATGAACAAGCCTTCTATCCCGTTCCATATTTTTCGATATGAGCACACGTGCCATATTCAACGGAGTATTTTCATTGGATGTTGGGTCACCCATCATTGGCTGTTTAAGCCCATTTAAATCGACCAATTAAAACATCGATTGATGTGAGCGTGACGCGTTAGGATTACTACGCGGTACTGTTTTACTACGATTTGTTTACTACGATTTGTCATTCATGAAACGTCATCGCAAAATGTCATCGTTTGACAGTTTATCAGTTGGCAGCGAAGTAACGATTGATGGCCGTGGCTATAATTTTCAATGACCAGTTAAAATACTATTTAACGGCTGACATCGCCAGATTTTGTGTTTGTCACTAAATTATGATGCGCATTCAGTATCTGTTATCAAGTAGTGGTGCCTCACAGTGGCGGTATCGATTTCACGAAAATCAACAATGAGAAATCAGATAAAAGCCACAGCAACTATTGGCAAATATTTCAAAATTACAGTTTATATGATAAATAAAATCGCAACTCGGTCACCTTTCATATCACTATTATGAACCTCGTTGAAAATTATCAATTTTGCGCTCGCTAAAGCTCGTGCAAATTGATAATTTTCAACTCGGTCCATAATAGTGATATGAAAAGTGACCTCGTTCCAGATTCTCAATATATCAAATTACTCGGGGTTATACTTGACAGGGGCGATACAGTTAGAATTTATCAGTTCAATACAATAATCTATAGATTAAAAGTATCAAAACAGTTATAGCAATCTTAATTAAGTCTCATCAAGGGCCGTTAAAACAGATTTAGGCAACAACCGACATTGGGTTGAATAAAATATAAAGAATGCCATATAGATACAGACTTACACTTACATGCTTAAATGAACCGTGATTGCACACAATAATGAACTTATTGACCTTATGGTTAGTTCACATCAATCTGAACATTGATACCAACATTTATGTGAATGAAAGGCTTGTAAATATATGTTAAAAGATTATGGGAGAATGTATTTCCATAAGACAAATTTGATTCAAGATGGTCATGGGTCACGGATACAAATACATAGTCAAACACAGTCAATACAGACAAATCTATAAATCTATTTTATCAACTAGTGGCACAGACAAACATGGATTCCACATCATATGGGGAATAACAGATGACAAATATATTATAAACATTCTGTATGCTTTATTTCAAAAATGCAGTCAAAATATCTAATACAATTTAACACACGTCAACAACAGGCAAGGGAGGTAACATTCCATGTTCTGCCAAACATACAGACGAAACACACAAGATCCACAACACATACATGCTTAGCACATATGCAGATTAAATACACAGTTCTGTATAACACACCGGTAGCATGCTTACGGAATTAAGCCATAAATACTTAATACGTAATTAGAGACTATATGCACTTATGTAATGTCACAGTGTAATACGCAAATCTGAGAGCCTCGCATTTCATACTAATTTAATGACACCACTATTTACCATGGAAAACCTTACTTTCACATTATTATATGGTCGCAGCAGTGCCCGTTTAGAGTAGGTTCAGAATAGCCAACGGATTGTTTTGTTAAAATAATTAAAGAATCAAAAGACACAATTCATACACTTGAATAATTCTTTTAAATGCATGACGGAATTATCCCTATTCGTCATAATTCTGACGCCAGCCCCTCTTTTAGGTTTTTATTAGTAATTTGTAATATACGTGCACGCGTGGTTGCGCGTGCGCATGCGCGTGTGCTTATTGGTATTTTTTGTGTGTACATTTACGTGTTTAATATGAAAATGTAGGGGAGACGATTATGCTTAAGTATAAGTTTTGTGTTTGCGTACGTTGTCTTCCCTGAATATATCATCTTACTTTTTTATTTGTCATTGATTATTTTTACAAATACAGTGTTTTAATTATTTATTATTTTCAAAAGGACATTAGCCTTTTTTGATTAATTTGGTCCGAGATGGTAAGTGATTTTCTTGTTGGTTGTCCATTTGTGGGTCGGGAGAGGTCTATCCTCGGAATTTTACTACTGGAATGACTGGCTCAGTTATTGAGCTGGCCATTTCGGTTATGGAATTCCGGAGATAGCCTTCTCTGGCCTGCAGGTGTACATTCTCGGTGTCTAGGGCTGTTTTCGGCCAGTGTTGTTATGAAGGCGTTAATGCGTGGGTTGGGTGTATAGATGGATTAATATGGGAGGGGGAATTGTAATTAACACTAAAACGGGGTCTTTGTGATGGGTTTTGGCCAAGAAACGGTTTGGGTGATTATACATAGTTGTATTTTTGTATATATGGGGAATTGTATAGATTGTGAAAATTGGGGATTGGTGGGTTTCAAATGGGGTATGGGGAAATGTAAAGTTTTGTTATTTAATTATTTGTTACTTAATTATTGAGTATTTATTTTTAAATTTTGATTCTTGTAACAGAAAAAGAAAGATAAATAAATAAGTAAATAAATAAAAAAAATAATAAAGGAAATATGATGATATTTTACACCCATATGCAGCCGGTGTAATGTCTGATCCAGGGGATGCCAATGTGGACCCGTCGCCTGTGTAGGACCGCCACCACGGTTTCCGTGGGATTGTGATGTCCTGGATTGCTAGTCAGACTTAGTTTAAATTAACAGAAATTAGCTTTACTTGGGATTTATGTTATATTATGGTTCATTATGACCTGAATTTATATGGGTCAGGTTAATTATGTGGTTGTGATTTTCGCGGTGGTGACTTTGCTGTGCGTGCGTGCGTGCGTGCGTGCGTGCGTGCGTGCGTGCGTGCGTGCGTGCGTGCGTGCGTGTGTGCACGCGTGCCTTGGAGAAATAGGTTGATTGTGATAATGTGTTTGGCGTGGTGCGTTGGTGGATGTGCGTGCGCGCGTGCATGCGTGCGCGCGCGTGCGTGCGTGCGTGCGTGCGTGCATGCATGTGTGCATGAGTGAGCGAGTGTGTGCGTGCACATATGAGTGCGTGCATGTATACAGGGGTGTAGGCAGGCTGAGTGTTGCTGCGTGTATCTTGGTGACTGGGTATCTTATGTTGTATGTTTGAATGGATGGTATAGGGATAATGGTGTGATGTGTTTTAAATAGTTTTTCGATGACTTTTATTAAATACACAATATGTATAGGGAGGCTGTTGGGTTGGGAATCAAATTAATAATTAAATAAACAATTTCTCTTATTGCATATGTAAATGGTCGTTAGGCCTAGCTTTTATGATAATGGTTTTAAAGGTGTAGGGTGCAATAGGGGAACAGGTAATGATGTCAGCCATTAGGTGTGTCACTTTTTTGGAAACCCTTTTTGGTCGCTAGTCTGGGGATTTTCCAGACACCACCTCTATGGCTGTGGGTTTTGTCTCTGGTGCTTTTGCACCAGATTCATAATGTACTGCTGATTTCCTTTTGGAGAATGAAAAGAAAATTATGATCATAATTATTTGGTGGACACAGGGACGGGAAACATGAAACATAATATATTCATTTGGACATTCCCAATGATTAGAAACGACCAGGAGACATAGGAGAAAAACTGTTAAATTCAGACAAACGTTGATGTTTCTCCGAACTTTGACCGTTCTTCGATAAAACAGCTGATGTCTACAGATTGGTTCCTTAGTGCAGTTGTATTGTATGCACCCTGTCAAGTCGTCCACAAACCGAATCATCAAAAGTGTCAAGCCACTCTGACATCCCAGAAATGCGGCATAAAATATTCAAATTAGGTAATTATATTACATAAATAACAACATTTAAATCAAAGAGGCAGCAATTAATTGACCGCTGGAAGAAAACTGATTGACAGATGGCTTAACGATGTTGTATGTGGAACCATTGAACACAAGATCATGATGAAGCATTGATAATTGTCATTCACAGAATAAATCAACGTAAATTACAACAAAAAGTAACACGATTTGTTCATATTTTCTACGTGAACACGCAAATTATCAATAACATTTTCAAGGTCAGTAACACACCAATTATTAATTATTATTATTATTATTATTATTATTATTATTATTATTATTATTGCAGACATGCATATTAATGGGATATTGGCATCACCTACTCAGAGTGCTGTGGCCCTTCTGTCAATTCTTGAGGAAGACAAGTATCAGCCTGGTGAAGAGATTGATTTTGACCCTGCTGGGACAGAGTTCGCCAGTACATATTCAACCGATTAGTTAATTAGAACAGCCTCACCTCAAAGTTTACAAGATATTTATCATTGATCTGTATCTATGTATTTGTCTATCCTAACTCACCGACTACCTTAATTAACCGTCAACACTATTTACTTATTGAAAAGCACCGGAAAACTACACCCGACGGAGGTATAAGCATCTACATAAAAGATGATCAACAATATACAGTTAGAGAAGACCTATCAATGAGAGAAGAAGATTTTAAAACAATTTTGTATAGAAGTACATGGAAATGCAAGTAAAAGTAAAATTGTTGACGTTATTTACAGACCTCCCCCCCCCCGAACTGACAATGAGAAATTCATAGATGCATTTCACGGAATTCTACTAATTGTGCAATATGAAAACAAGACAAGATACCTCATGGAGGATTATAATATTGACTTAAGTAAACAAAACTGCTTCTACACCAAAAATGTTGTAAATTTGCTCAGCACATTTAGCAACTATCCACTGATTACCAAACCAACAAGAATTACAGAATTCAGTGCTTCCATCATTGATAACCTCTTCAATAATAATATGGTAGAAGGTAGGCACGTTCATGGAAATTTTGTAACAGATATATCTACCTATCTACTACGTATAAAAAATAAATAAAAGACGAAATCCATTAAAAAAGCACCAGTTACATGTAGAGATCTGGACAGCATAAATATGGACAAATTTCAAAATAAAATGACTGCATTTGACTGAGATAATATATTCCAATACCAGTCTTGTGAAGATGCCTACAACTCCCTCCACTTACCATGCACTGGTATTTATGAAGACTGCTTTCCACTAAAATAAGTTAAAAGATTTGAAAGAAACCCAACTAAACCATGGCTAACAAAAGGGTTGATTGCTTCCTGTCATAAAAAGAATAAACTGTATCTAAATTTCATCAGAGTGCCAACGAACTATAATGATACACAATTAAAAAAATATCGAAATAAACTAAATCAAATAATCAGAACAGCTAAAATAATGTACTACAAAAATAAATTCAACGAGCGAAAAGATGATATCAAAGAAACTTGGAAATTAATAAAAACATTGTTAAACAAGCAAAATGGCAAATTGGAACCATCTAGGTTTAATTACAATAACACGGTAATAAATAACTGATAACCAAGAAATTGCTGACAAATTTAACGATTACTTTATTAATATTGTCCCAACACTGTTAAAAGGCATCCAAACCGATAAAGACATCAGAATACGAGATTACTTGACAGGCAGCTATCAATCCTCAATGTTTCTATTCCCCACAGACACAGCAGATTCGTAAAATCTTAATGCAAATCAATCCAAACGAAAGTGCCGGGATTGATAATTTTAAATGGAACATCTTTAAAAACTGCATTCCCCAAATACTAACTCCACTTGATAATATCTGCAACCTTTCTTTAGCACAAGGCATATTCCCATCAAGACTGAAGTCGGCACGAGTAAAACCCATATACAAAGCCAAGGACTCCGCTGATTTCACTAACTACCGGCCTGTCTCAGTACTACCACTTTTTCAAAGCTACTTGAAAGACTTTTATAAACGACTAATGAAATATTTAGACAAAAATTATATTATTTCTCAATCACAATATGGATTCTGAGAGAAGAATTCAACTATGATGGGCCTCATGGACATGATAGAAAAAATTTCACTTGAAAATAAAGAACACATTTTTGGGATTATTCTTAGACCTGTCAAAAGCATTCGATACCATAGATCATAAAATTCTAATTGACAAAATCACCTATTATGGAATACACGGTGTAGCACTCGATTGGATAAAAAGCTATCTAACCAACAGAGTGCAATGCGTCCAATATAATGGAGTCTTATCAGAAAATGGAAAATTAGTATGTGATGCTCCTCAAGGATCAATTGGTGGCCAGCTGCTCTTTCTATTATATATGAATCTACTCACCATATGCAACCAACTATCACTACTGTTTGCGAATGATACCAATGCTTTTTGTAGCCACAAAGCTTTAGATATGCCCATACAAAAATGTAAATCATGAAATGGAAAATGTAATCCGCTGGTTTAACGCAAATAAGTTGTCACTAAATGTAAGCAAAACTAATTATTTATTACTCACAAAAATGTGGGTATCATGCGACGACTAAATCTATACTTGTCAAAAAATATATTAAAACATTGTACAGAACATTAATATTACCGATCATCAACTACTGCAACATGATCTGGGCTAACACCTACCAAAATAAACTAACAAAACTGAAAGCACTACAAAAGAAACGCATTAAACTATTTGCACAAATAGCAGAGGGCCAAAGCATTTTCAAGTAAGAAGACATTGGGAAAATCCAATTATATTGAATCCTTAAAGACTATCACAACGACACCATACAGACACCACTACACTGAAACACATTTATATAACACTCGAACAAAACGAAACCTTTAGATGAGCCACTGCCACACACAAACATCCATGCAAAACTCCTCCACACAGGCCACACAATTATGGAATAATACAGATGCAAACATTGGCACACAAATTTTAACTAAGCCCTCATACAAGAAAACCGTAAAGAACCATTTAACAGGACACTATTGAAATAACCCTTGGCACACTGCAAGCCCCTAAACCAAAACAGGAGTACATTTTGGCAACAATGCTGCCAAACATAGACAGAGACGACAATATTTTTCCAGATCTAGACTCGGAATTCTTTGGAATTTTCTCTAACTCTTTGTTCTCTGCAGCTGTGTTAACCATTTAATGGCCAACAGAAGACTATTTTCGAAGATTTACCACTGGAATCCCTGCAAATGGACACTCACTGAGAAAACTGTGCTTAATTTTCTTGATCAATCATGATAACTAACATGAGGAAAGGATTAATAACTTTAAAACATCATAGAAAAAATAAATTTCCCATCTCCGATCACATCTTTTGGCTGGGATATTCGTAGGGTGAAACATAAAATAAAATTGGTCTGGCCTAGGCATTAATGATGATACTTAAATATGGTATGATATGTATTATAATCAACCATGGCGAGCACATCCCCCTTCTACCGCCTCCACCACTAACCGAACATGTTTTGCCACAAACAGTATATGTTAATTTCTTCATATGTATTTTTATGTATTGTAAGTTATGTGAATGCTTTTAGTGTTGTCCTCTTTGTGTCTCTCTTGTTTGTAATGTAGTGTGATGTATATTTGTAAGGGGTCCATCACTTTATAGGCATCGCCTTGGATTGACTTCCTGTAGTATCTGTTTACATGTACATAAATCGTGAAATAAATAATATTGAACTTGAACTGGGACTTGAACTCTATGTGCGTGTTTGTATTCTCATCTGTCCGCCCTGTGCATAAGATGTTCTCAGACAGATCTTCATAAAACTTGGTTGCCTGTTTTTGTAATTGCGATGAAATATCTGGATTTTGGAGTAAAACGTTAAAAGTCAAGGTCATGGAATATGATTGGCGGGCAAACTTGGAATTCTGTGATTTATCCTTTTTCTTGCATAAGCAATATGGTGTTTCTCTTGTAGATATTCACAATTGGCTGAGGTAATGTTATAGAAGAAATTTAATATGTTTAATCATTTTAGTTTATCACATAGCAGACATAAATCGACACTGTAATTCCAGTATGCGTATATGAATAGGACTCGGCAATCATCAAATTCGCTTTCCGAATCTAATAATATGAGCAGGTGTCCATTATGAAAAATGGCGAGGAACCACTTTACCAATTTGGACTGGTAATATTCATAATGGCCTACCCCACTCATCACATAATTTACATGATGCGGATTGGGAGAACTTATGTTAACCATTATTGTCATCATATTCCTGGATGAACAATTAATCTAACTTCTGCAATAATTTATTAAAACAAGTTGTAACTGTGCGCGAACGATTAGCATTGCGAGAGAAAACACGTCGTTAAAACATTGGTAAAGTCAGCTAGTTTCCTTTTCAACAATCAAGTAACCAGGACTAGTTTAATATCAACAGGCCATGTTGGAAATTTAGGGTCGATTCCTCGGGTCGCATGCAGTGCAGTAATCGATTACAAATTGCCATGTGTCAGAAACTAATCAAACAGCAATCAAAATTGCACTACTGGAATAAAATCGTCAGTTTACAAGGCTAGCAAACCAATAAAATTCCAGTTCACAATCTGAAATCACACCATTTACAACAGCCTTTGACATTTAATAAAACGAGGTGATAATGAGATGAGTACCATCTTGAGCCATTAGCGTCATATGGCCCATGATGCAGCATGTGGATGAAAGTATTTACTACGTAGCATGGATCCGTTTCCCACACCAAAATGCAAAACCGACTGCAGATATTTCTAAGATTCAGTCTCTCTGGACCAATATCAAATGACAGATTCTTCAACATTGTATAATCACTGCTTCTGTCATAACGTGCTGAATCCAGATACCATCTTCCCGGTCAAGCAGCGACGTTGACTGCGAACCTGTACCTTTCGAGGATCAATACTCCGTCACTCTCCACAACGTGAGCCCCGCAGGATCTACTACAACATTAGAGATGACGTATGAACGTACACGGGGAAACCATTTTCCACGTCAATCATCAGTCAGCCACACCCTTAATGCAATATCTTCACCACAATATCAGAATCATTGAGGGTCACTTCCCGCCACATCTCGAACCTAGTGTAGTGGACAATGTCATATGTCAATATTCACCGCTGCATGCTAGACAGACCTTCCCGAAAACCTGGAAAATTAGTGCAGGGCATGGCAAGGTTAGATAACTATAATTCACATTTCCAGAGTACCCACCCATCATATGACGTCATAATGAACTGCATGATGTGTACAATGACATCATAATGAATGACGTCATGAATGACGTCGATAAGTACGTCACGAACGCATATTTGAAGACGGTCTATGCGTTGTTGTACAAATTGTTTGCTTTTACTATTTGATAAATATTCTGTTGAATATTTTGAAACTAATTTGACTGGCCGCTGTTGCTGCCATAGGCAGCAACAGCACCCAGTCAAATTAGTTACAAAATATTCAACAGCTTCCCTGTATAGTTTTCAGGAAATTAATAGCTGGGGCATTTGGGGATCGATCAAACCCAACACGGCGAGGTGTGGGTGGAGCTTAGCTGGTGATGGGCGGGGCATAGCTAAAAATGGAAAGGACCATTGTTTCTTCAAGCAATATAGTGGCGTCTCTCCTGTGCTATTGTATGCGCCATTTAAGTGGTAAAAATAGGCAGAAATAAAACCTCTGCAAAAAGAAAAAATTTAAAAGCGGCTAAACCCAAAAACTACAAAGAATTAAAAACTCCTAAGCTTAAGCTTAAAAACTCTGGTCTAAAACTAAACGTGTGCTGGCCCACTTCCACTTTCGCCTGACACTAGTCCATAAGTGGTCTGCTCTCGCCTTACGTTCTTTGTGTTACGAGACCGCCACTGTATAATCTAACTGATACATGCCTGATCTTCACCCCTCTCCATCCTCATATAGCGGGACATTGGCGTATGGAGGGGGACAGTGTAGTCAAACTATGTAGGCCAAAAGCCTCCTCTATACTCTAAAGCTAGCCTGTGAGGGGCAATGCACACTCGGTGGCTAGTTAGGGCGTGTGTGCTTTTACATCATCTGGAGATGACCATCACCATGCAAACGCACTAAATATGGTAGGATTCTGTTCGCCACCTCCATTTCTGAACCCGTCAGGTAAAGATGAGAGCTCGGAATGTTCTAGCCAGCATCGCACCAGTCAAAAGTTCTATCTCTCGCATGGCGTATACTAGAACGATATTCTGAACTTTTAGACCATGTGAATTTCTCGGAAGTGACACTAGAAGATACTTCACCCTTGCTCGCTTAGTTCGCAAGAGATTGAAGAAATTCGAACACCATTCAAACCGCCTCCTTTTCATGAGTCTGAGGCTATCAGATATCTTCTATGTTGCTCGATTGCGGAGATATATGGAAATTACGGATTTCCCTCTGCACACTCAACCCTGAAGCGTTTGCCATGAAGCCATAGGCTGACGCATCTAACGATGATGCACTCAGGCAATATAAACAAAGAATCTGATGTATTCTTGAGGTGAGTGCATGGAGTCAGGTGACCCATCTTACAAGTAAATAAGGTGCCTCGCTGAACAAATTCTTCAAAAAGACGTGGTAGGTACAACCAGGAAAGACACGTGCTAGCTCCAGAGCCCTACTTTTCAAGATTCAAGATTATTTATTTCATGCTTAATATACAATATACATACATCACAATTGGGCAGTCCGTCCAAGACAGAGCATATGAGTCGATGGACACCCTACACACAACACAGAACATTACACTATATAGAGTGATAGTTAAGTATACAAACATCCGTAAGTAAACACAGAACACAAGACGGCACATCTGTTTTTTGTACCATATTGTCATGATTGTTCTACATGTAGAGTATACTACATATAAAGGGTCTTTAGAGTCCAACTAGGATTTTTGATTGTAGATATTTTTTCTAAATACGGTACATTGGTTTGGGGTGGGGTGGATGGGAGGGGAGGGGAGAGGGGGGGGGTGCTCAACAAAGTCACAGTAGTATTGTGGTGAGAAGTTGTTGGTAGGTGTGACTTAGATAGATATTTTATAGTAGAGTGTCGGCATCTGATATATCCATTGAGAAAGCGGATATCAGATGAAGATTCAAGATGATTGAGATCTGATTGGGTCCATCTGTTTTGACGCATTTCATTCTTATCGGCATGGTATATCTATCCTAAGTTTGATAACTTCTACCACTCTGATGGCAATTTTCCAGCTTTTGTTATCTCTATAGCAGAGAAATTGGCGTCCTATATTCACCACATTTGGTGGACGATGTTGCTGTCTACGACTGCAGCATCTTCCATCAAACTTGTCTACAAAATGTAATATTTATTATCTTTGGTGATTTATTTTATTTTGAAATTTTTTAAATTTTTCCATCCGAGTCCAAAGGGTTGGGGAAGAAGCGAAATCATGAAATCTTGTCTATACAGAGTCTGTCCATTAGGGAGATGCCATCTGGTCTGGACAAATATTTTATGACAGACGTACATTTACACGTAGGCAAGTCAACAAACTGAAAGATAACGTCACATAATAACTTGATAATAGTAATAGTATTAATAACAACAGTAGTAGTTAATCATCTAGTAATAAGCTGTGTTTCTTATTGTAGTTGTAGATTGATAAAATGGGGAGTATTAGAACAAAATTTGAAATAAATAAAAAGCATTGACGCAGAATTGGGATAGATAGGATGGCCGGGATTGACTCATACTAGCAGTAATCGCCCACTGTTGGTACAGAGTAAATATGCGATCTGGTTGCTAGGTGAGAAAAAGGTTTAGATTTGACCCTTTCGACGCCTCTGCAACGTTCACTTGTTTCCCATTATTTATGCAATGGTTGGATGTGTTAGAACTAGCCAGCTTGAAAGCTGCTGCTGCATAAGTTAAAGCAGGTGCCTCCAGTCTACCCAGTCCGAAAAGATTCAGCATTGACCAGCTCACACATCTTGGATTGAAATTTATTGCTAGTGCTATGTGGAGCCTCTCAGTTACCCGACAACACTGGCTTTACCCATTAGATATGGGACTGACACCCTCAACCAGTTTGATTAGGTTAAACACATTCAACCCATTAATCCTTCATGCTGCATTCCATGACTATCAGTTACAATACAAATATTAGTAATCTGTTTGATATGCTGGGGCAATCCGGAATTAAAGAAATGTCTGTTCCAGTGGCAGAAACAGTTCCTAGTCAAACCAGCCCCAGCATTGGCAGAAACATATTATTTCATTAGGTCTTGAGGCGTATTTGGCTGTGCAGGGTTCAAACGGTTAATCCGGCACTTCGGCAGTTGCATTAATGGTGATTCGTGTATTGTGCATTAATGGTCTTTGGTTTATTGTGCATGGCTACGGTGTGTCGGATACCATAGAGGGTCTATGTGGTCAGCGGTGTCGGAAATGTCAAATGATAACAGATGGTTGTCTAGACTGCCAATCTGATGTATTGGTAAAGACAAGCTCTGTCCCTGTAGTTTATGGGTGTGTGTGTTAGTTTGTAACGTGCAGATTGGATTCATCTGAGTGGAATTGGTGGTGGTGGTGGTGGGTGGGTGGTTTGTAGTAGTAGTAGTAGTAGTAGTAGTAGTAGTAGTAGTAGTAGTAGTAGTAGTAGTAGTAGTAGTAGTAGTAGTAGTAAATTGCTTTGTTATGTCAAATGATGTTCTTTAGTTAGGGGTGATTATCAGCGAGTCCTTACATTGACGAATACACATGTACTACACATCAGTACCCGCCAATTATGGACTCCTTGACAATTTTTTTGAAGGATTCTCTATTTAGGATCAGTTCCCATATCTTTGTGCTGGTGATGTTCCATAGTTTTGTCGCTGTTATTGTAATGCGTTATGCTCCTGTTTCCGTTCTTGTGAATTTAGTATGTAGATTATGTTTATTTATAGTATTGTGTCTATGGATGTCAGTGCTGAATGTAAAGTTGGAGGCTATGGTCTGTGGCAATGCATTGTGGTGAACGTCTTTTACAATGTTGTACATCTGTAGTTTTCCGATATCTTTGAGTTTAAGTAATTTCACCGTTTTGAATATATTCTGGCCCACTGTTGGTTTAGTAAAGAGCTTTTATGCATTTTCCCGAAGGTTTTGGAGTTTTGTTAGTTTGCTCTTGTGTGCTGCAGTCCAGATAGCATTGCAATAGGTGAGATGAGGGAGGACAAGCGTGCAGTACAGAGTTTTAACAGTGTCTGGTGTCATGTACGGCTTTATTCTTTGGATAACACCTACACCCCTGGCCACTTTTGCCATAACTATTTCAATTTGTTTAGCCCCGGTCAGATGTTTGTCCAAGTATACTCCAAGAAATTGAGCAAATGGGGCATCTTAGATATCCTTATTGTTAATGTAGATGTTTGGAATTTTCCTTTTTTTAGTTTCGTCATGTTTGTAAATAACATATAATTAGTTTTATCAACATTAATGATAGTTTATTTATTGAGAACCAATTTGTAATTTCTTCCATTTCTTTGTTTACTTTTGCATATAACATATCTATATTCTCATCGCAGCAAAAGGCATTAGTGTCATCAGCAAACCGTATTAGTGACATGTGCTTACAGAGGTTTGGTAAATCATTCATATATAAAAGGAACAGCAGGGGACCAAGAATAGATCCTGAGGAAGACCACAAGTTATTTTCCTGGTTTCAGGGTACGTTGCATTAAATTGTATGCATTGAGTTATATCACTTAGATAGCTCTGAAACCAGTCTAGTGCACATCCTCTTATACCATAATAGGCAAGTTTATCTAACAAGATTTTATGGTCAGCTGTGTCAAAAGCCTTCGAGGGGTCCAAAAAATGCCTATTATACGTTACCTTTTTTCTAAGGATTCAAAAATCTTTGCTGTCATTTCTACTATTGCAAGCATTGTTGAGTGTGTTTCACGTAATCCATATTGTGATTTATATAATATTGATTTTTGATCCAAATAGTTTATCAGTCTATTATACATTAAGTATTCCAAAGGTTTTGAGAAAAGTGGATGTGTGGAGACTGGTCTGTAATTTAAAAAGTTAGTAGAATTCTTGGCTTTGTATATTGGTGTAACACGGGCTACCTTTAGTTTTGCTGGGAAGATACGTTGCACTAGGGATAGATTGCAGATGTGGCTGAGTGGAATAAACATATCCTCTGCACAGGTTTTAAAGATACACCATTTAAAGCCATCGATGTCGGCACTTTTTGTTGGGTTGAATGTGTTTATAATGTTAAGAATTTCTTCTGTATTAGTAGAGTGGCTGAATAAAGATGACTGATAGCTGCCTATGAGGTAGTCGGTAAAATCGCTGTTAGAAGTTGGATGAATTTTATTTGAAAGTTCTGGGCCTATATTGACAAAATAATCATTAAATCTATTAGCAATTTCGAGTTTGTCTATAATGACCGTGTTATTGCGGAGAAATTGTGTTTGTTGCGCTTTGTATGTCTTATTTAAAAGTGATTTGATAATTTTCCATGTCTCTTTTATGCCATTCTTTGACCTCTCAAATTTACTATGGTAATATGTTTTCTTAACTGTTTTTATTATTTGATCTAGTTTATTTCGGTATTTGTTGAATAGGATTTCGTTATGCTTTGTTTGACACTTGATGAATGTTAAATATAATTGATGTTTTATGACAGGCAGCTATAGGTGAATTCGTGAGCCATGGCGTGGTAGGATTGTGCTTATACCGTTTCTTTTCTTTAATGGGGAAACTGTGCTCAAATAAGGTTGTACAGATATCATAGGATTTGTTGTAAGCATGTTCACAAGAATGTATGTCTATTATTGTACACCAGTCAACCTCTGACATGGACCTTTTGAAATTTTCAATATTGACCTGAAAGTAATGTCCGCATTCAAATTTTTCACATTCAAATTCTTTTTGAAATGTTTGTTGTTTTTCTCGTAAAAATATTGGTAGATAATCTGATATGTCACCTACAAAAATTCTGATCAGGGTTTTGTTAATGTTCTGATTAATGTTATTTCAGAATATGTTGTCAATGACCCTGGTCGTGGATTCGGTTAATCTAGTCAGTTTGGTTATCGTCGGATAGTAGAAGTAGGTATTTAACAGGTTGATGAAGTCTTTTGTTTGGTTATAAAACATGCTACTCAATGAAAAAAATTAGAGTTCTGTATTTTCAGATCACTATTGAAATCACCCATGATTTCAGCTTGAATTATATATATATAGAATTTTGCCTAATGATTCGATGAATGTGTTGCAGCCACTGCCAATAGGCCTATAAATTGTATCAATGATTTTATTTTTACCTTTTTGTATTAGAATTTCGAAGAATATTGTCTCAATGTGTTCTTCTGTTATGGAGAAGCTTTCACGTTCAAGGTACTGAATGTTATCTTTTATGTACATGCCTACACCGCCACCACCATCCTTGTCAATCTGGTTAGTTTGGTGTTTTTTCAATAAATGTATAGTTGCTTTTGTTAACAAGGGTAGGGGGTGAATCTATTTTTATCCATGTCTCCGTAATTCCAATAATCCCAAACTCATGCCCACTCATATCTAGGATATTGTGTAACTTGTCATTGTTCTTCAGTATTGAGCGCGTGTTAGCATGACTAAGTGAGAAGGTAATATTTTCTTTATTTTCTATTATGCTTTCATTAAATTTACTTAGCTGTGTGTAGTCACAGTTTTGTGGTGGTATGTTTAAATGATTTCTAGCACCGTTTGAGTTAATTTCACTATAGTTCTTAGTTCATTTAGTTCTATAGTATTTAGTTTAAATGGGTTTAGAATGAGGTCTTGAATGTGTTCTGTATAATTGTAATTTACATGTGGGTTGGTGATTGCAAGCATGTAATCAGTGTCGTCTTTGATGTTGTTATAGGGAAAGAATGATGTGTTGCAGCTTCGGCACCACCACGGTTGCTCATCAGTCTCTGGCCTTAAGTAGTCAAATGAGTTTAGTTCAGAACATCTCAGGTGAACCCACTTATTACACAAGTCACATAATAATGCCTTCTGGTTAATTTTAACAGATCTTTTTACAAGTAGAGCAGTGGGAATTTGGTGGGCATTAGACTGTGGGGAGGGATGGGATATTAGGACGTAGAGAATTAGAGGATTGGCTACTTGATGGTGTTCTTATCCTGGCACTAGTTGGTGTTTATGGTTATTTTCCAGTTAACAGTAGTAAACAAAAAAAGAAAACAATAAAAAATCGGAGGTACAATATATAAAAAAAGAATTAGACAGTATGCATCAGGCACATATCCCGCCAGGCACTTATAACATACAGCATAAGGCACTGACATAGTGTTAGTGTTAAAAAGGGGCCAGTTCAGTTAAACTGCCGTTGGCCATATGCACATTATGAAATAAAACAAATGGAGCAAGCGTGCATAAACCATAGCAAAACATAATAAAACAGAGAAAACATAACAAATATACAATCATAAACTGCGATGTGTACATTCTAATGCATTAATTATCATGAGATAAGATCATGTAACACAGTTTCTACCAGTTCGGATAACATGTATATTGGGTCAGACATAAGAAATAAGCTAATCAAATAAGATGACAACATTGGTAAACAAGTAGATTATGATACTGCATGACCAAGTGCAAATAATGGAAAGATGATGCATGCACGGAACTCGCTCCTCAAATGACGGCAAGCAGGAGGATATAAAACAGAATAATCTAATGAAGACAATGGCAAGCAGGTAGGTACAGAACATGCTGCGTAAATAATAACAAGCAGGCAGGTATAAAACTGGTTACTCAAATGAAAATAATGGCAAGCAGGCAGGTATAAAACTGGTTACTCAAATGAAAATAATGGCAAGCAGGCAGGTATAAAACTGGTTACTCAAATGAAAATAATGGGAAGCAGGCAGGTATAAAACTGGTTACTCAAATGAAAATAATGGCAAGCAGGCAGGTATAAAACTGGTTACTCAAATGAAAATAATGGCAAGCAGGCAGGTATAAAACTGGTTACTCTGCGTAAATAATAACAAGCAGGCAGGTATAAAACTGGTTACTCAAATGAAAATAATGGCAAGCAGGCAGGTATAAAACTGGTTACTCAAATGAAAATAATGGCAAGCAGGCAGGTATAAAACTGGTTACTCAAATGAAAATAATGGCAAGCAGGCAGGTATAAAACTGGTTACTCAAATGAAAATAATGGCAAGCAGGCAGGTATAAAACTGGTTACTCAAATGAAAATAATAACAAGCAGGCATGTATAAAACTGGTTACTCAAATGAAAATAATGGCAAGCAGGCAGGTATAAAACTGGTTACTCAAATGAAAATAATGGCAAGCAGGCAGGTATAAAACTGGTTACTCAGAAGAAAATAATGGCAAGCAGGTGGATATAAAACATGCTACTCAATGCAAATAATGGCAAGCAGTTAGTTATAAAACATGCTACTCAATGAAAATAATGACACACAGTTAGTTATAAAACATGCTACTCAATGAAAATAATGACACGCAGTTAGTTATAAAACATGCTACTCAATGAAAATAATGGCAAGCAGGTGGATATAAAACATGCTACTCAATGAAAATAATGGCAAACAGGTGGATATAAAACATGCTACTCAATGAAAATAATGACAAGCAGTTAGTTATAAAACATGCTACTCAATGAAAATAATGACCCGCAGTTAGTTATAAAACATGCTACTCAATGAAAATAATGACAAGCTGTTAGTTATAAAACATGCTACTCAATGAAAATAATGACAAGCTGTTAGTTATAAAACATGCTACTCAATGAAAATAATGACAAGCAGGTGGATATAAAACATGCTACTCAATGAAAATAATGACAAGCTGTTAGTTATAAAACATGCTACTCAATGAAAATAATGACAAGCAGTTAGTTATAAAACATGCTACTCAATGAAAATAATGACAAGCTGTTAGTTATAAAACATGCTACTCAATGAAAATAATGACAAGCTGTTAGTTATAAAACATGCTACTCAATGAAAATAATGACAAGCAGTTAGTTATAAAACATGCTACTCAGTGAAAATAATGACAAGCTATTAGTTATAAAACATGCTACTCAATGAAAATAATGACAAGCAGGTGGATATAAAACATGCTACTCAATGAAAATAATGACAAGCAGGTGGATATAAAACATGCTACTCAATGAAAATAATGACAAGCAGTTAGTTATAAAACATGCTACTCAATGAAAATAATGACCCGCAGTTAGTTATAAAACATGCTACTCAATGAAAATAATGACAAGCTGTTAGTTATAAAACATGCTACTCAATGAAAATAATGACAAGCTGTTAGTTATAAAACATGCTACTCAATGAAAATAATGACAAGCAGGTGGATATAAAACATGCTACTCAATGAAAATAATGACAAGCTGTTAGTTATAAAACATGCTACTCAATGAAAATAATGACAAGCAGTTAGTTATAAAACATGCTACTCAATGAAAATAATGACAAGCTGTTAGTTATAAAACATGCTACTCAATGAAAATAATGACAAGCTGTTAGTTATAAAACATGCTACTCAATGAAAATAATGACAAGCAGTTAGTTATAAAACATGCTACTCAGTGAAAATAATGACAAGCTATTAGTTATAAAACATGCTACTCAATGAAAATAATGACAAGCAGGTGGATATAAAACATGCTACTCAATGAAAATAATGACAAGCAGTTAGTTATAAAACATGCTACTCAATGAAAATAGTGACAAGCAGTTAGTTATAAAACATGCTACTCAATGAAAATAATGACAAGCAGTTAGTTATAAAACATGCTACTCAATGAAAATAATGACAAGCAGTTAGTTATAAAACATGCTACTCAATGAAAATAATGGCAAGCACGTGGATATAAAACATGCTACTCAATGAAAATAATGACAAGCAGTTAGTTATAAAACATGCTACTCAATGAAAATAATGACAAGCTGTTAGTTATAAAACATGCTACTCAATGAAAATAATGACAAGCAGTTAGTTATAAAACATGCTACTCAATGAAAATAATGACAAGCAGTTAGTTATAAAACATGCTACTCAATGAAAATAATGACCCGCAGTTAGTTATAAAACATGCTACTCAATGAAAATAATGACAAGGAGGTACATGTAGATATAAAACTGGCTACTCAAATGAAACTAATGGCAAACAGATGAAGATAAAACATGTTAATCAAATAAAACTAATGGCATACTTCAGTCAAAGGCTGCTCCAGCTGGCACGAACTCTAGGCCGCTGTTTCCATCTACAAAGCTAAAGAGCTGTGTAAGCCTACTAGTATCCCCGGAGAAGCAATTTGGAAACCCGTTGACATATTAGTTGGTAAATAAATAAGTAAGACTTGAACATAAGAACTCCCAGACTATGAAAGTGTATGTTGCCATCAGCTCTCTCAACGTCCAGAAAGCCATACCTTCTTTCAATGGTCAGAGAGCCGATAGCTGCAAAACAGCCAACCAGCCAAGTGCTCTAAAGGTCAGAAATCCGACACTGCAAATCAGCCAAGTAGTCGACCACTCTAAAAGTCAGACAGCCAACTGCTGCAAATCAGCCAAGCAGCCGGCCACTCTAAAATCAGCCAGACCGCCGGACGTGAGCAAGACTTCTAGAAATAACTTCAGACAGCGATAGTAACATCAGCTAACTCAGCAATCAAGGCATCACCACGAATTGTAGATGAACCGTTCTTTCGTCACTTCATCCTCATCGCTTCATCCACGTCCTCTTCATTGCCACAGTGACCGCGCCTGTATTCGTATCGTTCATAAACTGTGTATACCGCATTTGTACTGCTCTGTTAACCTCCTTTGTGTCATCTTGTGGTTTATAATGGTAAAACCGGCCAAATACTTCATCTGCAGTTGTCTTGAGGACTGCCTATTTTCAGTCTGAGAGAAGACTATTTGTGAAAATTTACCACTGGGATGACTGGCTCGTACAGTGATACATTTTCAGAAATAGTCTTCTCTTGGCCTGCAAATGGATACTGACTAAATAAAAAATTAGATTTTCTTGACAATTAACTCTTTAATCGTCCAACCAGTTAAAACACCTTGAAAAAATCCGTTTTTCATAATTCCAGTTATAAACTTACAAAAACCCAAGTCTTCTTTTGGCCAGCAAATGCTCATTCGCTGAGCAAAAATGTAAATTTGCTTGAAAACTCTCGATAAATTAAAGGCGTAATTGACAAAAGTAGTCTTTTGAGTGCTTAGAAGTGCGGTTGACATACGACGGGTTAGCTGTGGTTTTAATATCGTTCATATTTACTGTGTCATTGACTTTGATACCATTCATCATCGCTTTGTTGTTTCATTCCGTGGACCACACCAGCCTCAGCTGCTTCAAGGGAATGGACTGAAAACCACCTTAAATAATAGGTATTAAATTGTACGTATTAAATGTTGTGTTCGGAAACGGCTATATGTTTTCTGGACTCTTTGTGTCTTTCATTTGTACTTGAACTGTTTGTTGGAGCATCGCATCACATCCTCAATTTAGAACGATACAAAAAATCGCATGCAGTGCTACTTGTGACTATATAAACATACTGTTTTTGCTCGATACCACGATTATTTATTATAATTGCAATCTTCTACGTGCACATTGCAATAGAGTGCCGCCGAGCTGCTAACCTGTGTTCGAAACTCTTCTTTTTGCAAAACCATATAGGCAGCCTTTCCTCATCCTCATCCACTACTCAGTACAAATCCATATTTCCATTGGAGTAACTCCTGTCTACTCATAAGGCCATGTTTAAATAGAACATTCGTAAAGCCACCCTCCTGCGTGCGTCTCCTTAAGTTCATCTAGCGACCTCTACAGAGGTGCTGGCGTTACCCGCCATAGGCAACAACAGTACCCAGTCAAATTAGTTTCAATATATTCAACGGCTTACCTGTATAGATTTCTGGAAATTGATAGTCAGGGAGTTCAGGGATTGATGAGCGTGGAAAGTTAAAACTGGACCAGTCCATTAGTAACCTGATTCTGAGTGTGACGGCTCTTGCAAGAACAACACCCGTTTTGTTATTCAAAATCACTTTACACAAAAATCCTTAATTGACCACACACCCAAATCTGTAACCTTTGTGTTATTCAATCACGAAGTAGCGGAAAATTCGTGTGCCGCGTATCCGGGCAATTTCCTTGCCGTAATTCGAAAATGTGTAATCTGCACTAAGAGAAAACAGGTCAGGAAATTAATAAACTCTTGCTCTGTTTTTATTAACTCTCAGCTTTCTGGAAATGCCGGACATTCATCAGTGCAACGTGACCCGAGGTCAGTCATTCACACACATAGTTTTTCTATGAGTGTTGCTTTAAACTATACGCACTAGCTAAACTGCATGTCCACCGGACGCGGCGAGAGTGGGTGGATCGGTTCAAGCACTATTAATAGACATTTCTGTTTTTAGCCATGCCCTGCCCATCTCTAGCTAAGCTCCACCCTCACCTCGTTCGTGTTGGGGTCGATCGATCTCTCAACTCCCTGACTATCAATTTCCTGAAAACTAAACAGGTAAGCTGGTGAGTATTTTGAAACTAATTCGACTGGGTGCTGTTGCTGACTATGGCAAACAGCGGTCAGTCATATTAGTTTCAAAATAATCAACATGTTTATTAAATAGTAGCGACATACAGTTCTTACAACGCGTCGAACTATTAAGAGTTAAAGATGGGCCTAATAGAATCATTTATGACGTAATGATTACAACGTCATGCTACACGCCGCTTAGCTGATTATGACGCTATATGACGCTAAACCATCGATGGATAGTCTGGAAAGATGAATTGAAGAGTATCTACACTTAAAAGCGGAAGCGTAGGTCATATTTAGTGTAGATAGATACTCATGCATGTTGAAACCGCTCTGCTAATCAGCGCCATCTCCACTGGCGATGCGCTCTAAGATTGCTTAGGGGCAAACCCTATGTTTAATGGCAGTCATGGCAGTGTTAGACTCACGCAGTATCTTGTACTGGCTCATGCCAAATATAAATCACGTTGAATTATACGCACCTAAACCGTACTGTGTAAAACCTCATTTAAAACACTTAAGTAAATGGTATTCTTTCTTTCATAATAGTAAAGCAATTCAGTTATTGTAGACAGTAGTACAACGATAACATCTATGACGAGGACATTACTTTCCCCATTGTGTAAGCCAAGGCAACATAAAAGATAATTTTACTGGTGTTGATACTCTCATATGGCTGTATCATAAGCTAGGATGTTTGACGAGTTCTACCCAAGCAAGTGCGAGATGCTACCGTTGTGACCCTGACAGCGTTGTCAATAATGGCACATAATTCTTCAGACCGACAGATAAAGACAGACACACTTATACTAGTTGTTGGTCGCAACTAAAAACTAAACATTAATATTCAGTGTTTCTCAATATTGTACTATTATATGTAATTCATGAATCCATTTTTCCAGTCACTCATATGCCATCATAATCAACTACGTGACGTGTAGGCTGGCGTCATAATCATTACGTCATGACTGACTCGATTTAGTACGTCTTAAACGCTTAATAGTCCGGCAGGTTGGTTGCATTGCATATCTTTACGATTTAGTAAACATGCATGTGGCAGCAACAGCACACAGTCAAATTAGTTTCAAAATATTCAACAGGTTACCTGAATAATTTGCTGAAAATTGGTAGTCAGGGAGTTCAAGTGATCCGAACACGTGCGAGGTGTGGGTGAAGATTAGCTAGAGATTGGCGGGGCATAGCAAAACCTTGAATGGCCTATTTTTCACTCAAAAAGTATTATCATAACCCCAATGAAGACTTGTTATTTCAATATCAGGCCAAGTATCCAGGGAATCTGTTGAATATCTTGAAAATAAGTTTTTTTGAATCCATTGCTTCCTAAGGCATTAATGGCATCCAGTCAAATTTATTCCAGATAATTCAACAGTTTCCCTCTATGTTTGTTTTGAAATTCAAATAACTGATCTTAATGGATGATACAGTTAACGATTTTCTTACCACAAACACCATAATAAAACCATTTTCTTAATGCTTTGAAACATAATGACCAAACGGCAAAACTAATCTACAATTTAATAAGTATTCGGTTGAATATTGTGAAAATAATTTGTTCAAGTTAAATTAGCTTCGAAATATTCAACAGCTTACCTGCCTGGACATTCTGGAACTACATGACCAAATGGATTAAACAAAATACCATTTGTTGACTGTCACATTATGGGCCTGTGCCATTGCGTAATACATAAAAATAAACCCCGACGGCAGTTACTCATCGACTTTATTAATCTCTATTATGTGTAGGGTATTTGTGTACTCTGTTCCACTACAGCCTTTGTAGATAACCTTAGGCTCATGGCCAGCGCGATGACATGTACATATATGGTCACGTGATTCATTCACATCAACACTACGTGTACATCGAATTGTGTCCAGCAACGTTTTTGGTGCTGGTCTCATATCAGTCGAAACTGGTAACAATGGACCTCTCCGGTTTTAGCTATGCCCCGCCCATCTCTAGCTAATCTCCATCTACACCTCGCTCGTGTTGGGATCGATCGATTTCTGAACACCCTGATTATCAATTTCCAAAAAACTACACAGGTAAACTGTTGAATATTTTGAAACTAATTTGACTTGGTGCTGTTGCTGCCTTAGGTAGCAACAGCGCCCAGTCAAATTAGTTTCAAAATATTCAATGGCATGTTTAGTAAATAGCAAAGAATTACAAAGCCATACAATTCATACAATGTGTCGGACTATTTGAGATTTGATGACGGTCTATATGGAATCCTTTGTGACATAATGATCGTGACGTCATCATACACGCGCTGTGCTGATTATGGCTTCATACGAGGTCAGATGATGGATGAATACTCTGGAAAGATGAATTGTCCATTGACTCTTTGACAAACTCCGTACTGTATGGTCAGGCGCATTACCATCTAGGCTGCTACACAAGAGGCGTTGGTAATGCACACGGAATAAGCAATATCGTGCAGTAGTTTCTGTTGCAGACAAACCTGCAAATTCACTCCTTGCTTCATACAAAACTGTTTATACCTCAATAAATATTTGGCAAAAGAGCCATTGAATTTCCTCCATACAAAGAGACACATATGTTGTGGCCTGCATCAGCTAACTGTTCAACCCCGGCACCTTCCTGTAACCAGAACATTGATTTATATGCGTGTAGAAATTCAGATGTACTTAACCTGCGAGGTAAGCATATTTACTAGTTGCGGTCAGGTAAAGGGAAGGATTGGCCAACGCGGAACCAATAAAATGCCACATCGATCTACGCCATGGCTACCCCGTTGGATGGCAATACCCTGATGCACAGATGCAGACAAGTGTGTCTTAAGACCGGATTTACCTCGGCTGCGCATGCGCCAGGCCACTGGTAGTGCCCCAGTGATATACAGGTTTTTTCATAGGGCAGGACATGGACACGCACGTGTGATGACGTTGACTGAGTATCAACATTTTAGAATGTACATATTATCTTTGCACGACGTTTTCCTCCGGAATAATGGCCTATGATCACAATGTCCCTCAAAGTGTTTGGTACAGCTAGAAAGCCTGAAAGTTCCGGTTTCTGGAATCAACAAGTAGGAAGTTATTCGAGAAGAAAGCAGCCATGAGATCGGCATTAGACATCGTCTACATAGTGGACAGCTGATTCGCCAAGAACAAAGCTAAGGAGCTAGCCGTTCGCTAGAAAATAATGAGATGCAGAGCTGACCAGTATAAAAGCAGCTGGCTCTGCATCGAAAACCAGCCACGCTAAGGTTTGAGCGTGAAAAGGTTCAATAACGACCTTACTCGAGGTCTTTTTCACTGTTCCCGTTTCACTTGCTACGCTTGTGAATTTCATTGCAAAACTTTTCAAATTTTTGACTACTCGTTGTGGGTGACATTTACATAGCCGCCGCTAGGGCCAATTCTTGGATGGTTACTAGAAAAAGCAGCCAAACTAGGAGCATAAAAAGATAAATAGTCCCGCCCTGCTGAATACTTTCTGCCTCTCCTTGTATTTCTCAAAGAGACTTATGTACGGAACACTGCACCATCACCCAGATACAGAGGCAGGACTGAACCGGCTATGACTGTGGCCCAACCCAGTTGGTGCCACGCTGCTTCAATCCGTGACCGTCGAACTGGAAACACCATCTCCCGTGGAAGACCTGTGAGACTACTTTCAGTACCCGGTGCCGACCAAGTTCCACTTTGTACTGCCGATTCCTGCTGTCTGAAGGACGCTTCACACTAAAACTACCTACTGATGTGAACTTTCACCATCGCCACTTCTGTGCTCAAGGATCCACCGGGAATTTCTCTATTCTTTGGGACACTTGATCCTCTCCCAAAAAGGCATCTTCCCACTTGCTTAGTAGGCCCACAACACTGCATGTAGAACCTTCCCTAAAATGTAAAAAGTCGCAAGCGTCCATTTTCTTGTCACATCCCATTTTATCTCCCTTTCGCAGCTCCCATGATTGTTGTGTGTCTCAGGTACCACGATTCGCACTGTTTCAGCTGTCTTAGTGTAGCGAATTCTCATAGGATAAAGAAGGCTGAGTTCCCCGGTTTGCCACATTTTCTCATCCCGCCTTCTTGCACCTTAAATACGATTGCCGTCTCTCTGCACCCTTGTGAATGATCTAAATGCTACGAGCTTATTCACGCTATGTAAGACCACTCACCACGGACATGTTCTCCTCAAAGGCGTTGAATACCTCTGTCATCCTGTATACTTGTTTCTTCAGGTCTGCTGACGCTCCTCCCCCTTTTTCTTTATCTTAGGGAGGGTCTTGCTGCATAACTTACTGCACTGGTACGCTTTAAGCACACCCTTGAAGGAAAACCACCATTGCTTGATCTTCTCAGTTAATTAGCGACTCCTTTTCCTTTTTGAACCACTTGTCCCACAGTCTGGATTAACCTAAGCCATCCTGCAATTATCACCATTTAAAGGCGACCGAACCAGATAACCGTAGCATCAACCAGAAGCTTTTTCAGTCTACCACGCTACTTTGTGCCTGACGTCACATTAGACCTCAGGGATGCCATGACTAGACAGGTTCCTTAAACTCTTTCCTTCTTCAACTAATCACATGAGCCAGTTTACGTATTCACAACTCGGAAAGGCATTTTCTTGAACCGTGTCAAAGCCTTTTTGACATTGCTCAGGCTGGTTTTCATTTCCAAGTGAAAGATTCGGCTGACTTTGTGAGGATAGAGGTTCTCGCTTAACCTAGCTGATTGCGTCCTTTTGCAGCTGCCTGAAGCCTTAAAATCCCAAACGACCTAAGTCCACTAAACGACTGCCTCCAGCGGGATCACTCTTTAAAATCACTAAGCTTATGCATGCACAGAAAACCTGCCTCTGGACGTGTCCTGAGAACATCAGATCAACCAGGCGGCATCTAACAAAAGCTCACAGCGAAGGTTTCTGGCTACTCGAGACCCTCATTGAAGTAGATACGCTCACCGCACCTGCTTTAAGTGGGACATTTTAAAAGTTACTTCGAGTACCAAATGACTTTCGTGACCAATTAACACCTCATAGACTAACGGGACGAATAGCGACCGATAGCGACATCGTGACCGCTGGGAATAACCTCCACTCTCTGACCTCTACTCCCTGTTAAAGGACCCGTTCCTACATAAATTCACTCCCGCTCATGAGAGACAGTACCCTCGCCGCCAGACAGGCCCTCCCACCTTCGAGCGACGATCTTATAGTTAGGGCGACGTTTTAATCGGACGACTAGGATTCAAATTTATCCTCTCACCATCCCGGACCGCACATTTTCGACCAACGGAAAATACTGTGCATGAAACCTAAGTATTAAAACCTAGAGTAAGACTCCACTCGCGACTCCTCTCTCGCCTCCCTCTCCACATTCCTGCCACACTAGTGCCCAGAGAGAGGGCCGCCCTAAAAATAGCTCGGCTGGCACCTCACATTCACTCCACCTGGACGCATCTCCCTTGCCCCACAGATAACCTGACCGGACTTCACACTAACTGAAAGGAAAAATCCTGGGAGCGCTCTTCCAAACGTGCACAACGCCTCCGCCATGGAGGGAACCACTGACACATCAACAACCACCACCACTGCTACCGCTTCTGCAGCCGCCGTCACCTCCACTACCGCCGCCATTTACAACTGCCGCCAGCTCCACTACCGCCACCTCAAGAACCACCACGGCCACCGAACAGACTACTTCTGCTGGTATGAATGCATACATCCGTTATGGACTCATCCGCTCCAACTGAGAGGGCGAGGACTAGTATGCATGTACCCCTGACACAGAAACAAGTACCGCCCATCGAGATGGCTGCCTCTAATGCCGAACTTCTGCCTCCGGAGCGGAGTGACGAGGACGAAGGCGTCGCATCCATCATCGTGGGCTGGGCCCAGCTATCTGGACACGCCAGGTACAGGCACTCCACCATGTTGGGAATGCTCGACGGCGCCAGCAAATGATAGTGGGGAACCCCTGAGAAAGCATCCAAGGGACGACGTCGCAATCGCCAAGACCAACCACCGAGAGCCACATGCGACGACCCCTGGACGTGGACAGCATTTGCTTTGGCGACCTGGCCACGCCGGAGCTGCGCCCTGACCCAGTGACCAAAGGAAACGAAGACCAGGAACGCAACGCGTTCACAACGACCGACTACCCGGTTCCTCCACATGACACCAGACTCGGTCTCGGCAGCCAGTGTGAGTAGATGTTTGGGGGGGCTGGGGGACAGTCGCGAGACGGCAGCGGTACGGCCCCATGGCAATCACGTGACGGCAACAAACAATACAATCATTACCGAAAGACGATTGAGCTCATATAAAGCAGCTTTTTACATTTCAATGGCCAAATTTAGTTTTAAAAATATTTATATTTGCTTATTGACGGGCCATTTGCAGGTCAGGAGAAGACTATATTTTAAATATTTCACACTGGAATAACTCTATCGATTATCGACCCACTCATTCCATTAGTATGTAAATAGTCTTCTGTTAGCCTGCAAATGGACATTAATCAAAGCTACAGTTCCACACGAACACGTTAAAAGATGGTTTACCCGTTATGTATCTAAAACATGACAAAGACAGGACTAATAAATCGAATGAGTATTTTTAAATCTATTTTTAAAATACTGATCGGCGAGTTCAAACATATCATTACGCTGGAATGACATCTTTAGGCACGATGATATAAGAAAATTATAATTTAAAAAAAGTTTTTTTCCAATAAAGCAGCAGTATTAAGCACTTCTACAATTGTTGGGATGTCAGTCCCATGCCACACGGTTAATGGACCTTTCCCTTTTTAGCTATGCCCCGCCCATCACTAGCTAAGCTCAACCCACACCTCGCCATGTTGGGATTTATCGATCCCCAAATGCCCTAGCTATCAATTTCCTGAAAACTATACAGGGAAGCTGTTGAATATTTTGTAACTAATTTGACTGAGTGCTGTTGCTGCCTATGGCAACAACAGCGCCCAGTCAAATTAGTTTCAAAATAGTCAACAGACTAACAAGGCAAACAATTTGTACACCAACGCATAGACCGTCTTCAAATATGCGTTCGCGACGTACTTATCGACGTCATTGATGACGTCATTCATTATGATGTCATTGTACACATCACGCAGTTCATTATGACGTCATATGATGGGTGGGTACTCTGGAAAGGTGAATTAAGATCGAGTACATTCATTTAGTTGTTGCTGACTCGCAGAAAGGTTGCAATCAAATTAGATTAATCATAGTTAACAGCTTTCCTGTATAGGTGTTCTGACGCTGAAACACTTTTATGACGAAGCCGGTCAAAACCGGCATCTGTAGTGAGCTTGCGGAATGCTCATTTGCAGGCCAAGAGAATATTTTTGAAAGTCTGCCACTGGAATTATTCGTTCTGTAACCGAGCCAGTCATTCCAGTGATAGATTTCAAAAGATAGTTGTCTTTTGGGCTACAAATGGACATTCAATAAGGAAATAGTTTGATATTCTTGGCCAAATTTAGTCATGAAAGTGTAACAACACTTAACAAGCATAAAGGTACAAGCGATTAGAACATAGATACAGAACGCAGCGAATTAATAATCACACAAACGCCACACTCAATAAACTATGGACCACCGCTTTCCAATTGAGTGATCTATTTCAGGCCACGCCCTAGCCATTTGTCTTGACCTGTCCGCCTTTAACGCGTGCATCTTAAATCGATCTTAAACTTTGAAACCTGAATTCTCAGAATCTAAGTTTCAAGATAACTATGCTGACAAGCTGTCGAATATTTTGACTCTAATTTGACTAGGAACCGTTGCTGCGGAAGCAATTTATAGATAATACCCTGTTTACGTATGCTGCGCCAATACTGGGCCAATACCTGACCATACCAGGCAGATATAGGCTCAGTACTGGACCGTATCCACCAGACGTGAGTTCAACTCACAATATAATGAAATGCCGCAATAAAAATATACCAATTGTCGGCGTTTTGACAGAGTAAAATACGAATCACGACATACAGTAGCTGAATAGTATTTACAAGGAGAAATCAATATTGCACTATATAATCAAAGTTGATGTTGTATATTGCGGATTGATGAGTGACAATGTATAACAATGATGAGTGACAATGCATAACAATGACGAATGACAATGTATAGCAATGACGAGTGACAATGTATAACAATGACGAGTGACAATGCATAACAATGACGAGTGACAATGTATAACAGCCACACATGTGTGATGGATCTCTCTTTTAAGAATCCACTTTCCTTTATAAGTAATCGTCTTTTGTTGAAAGATTCTGTAGGCGAGTACATTTTGGTCCATGCTAATAGTACTGGTCGGAGGTATGCAACTCTTCTGATTGCAAGAGAACTGTCATGTGACACAGAGTCTCGCAACAATCGTGTCTAACTGGATATACCAAATCGCACGTTCACAGTATTTGAGCTTGTTTTCTGTATCTCCTACTCAATATAAAGTGCACAATATCATAATATAAGACATGTTATATTTATACACCACATATCACAAATGTGACTAATCTTTCACATTTTCGCCACTATCAAGTTGTTACACACATCATAATCAACGCCCTTTACAACATAGTTTACTAGGATCTGTGATCACACACTCTTACGCGCAATTTCTGGGACATGTTCGTGTGTATTTAATGATATTTTCAGGAACGAACTCAGAGACGGAATTGGAATATTATCTATATAAGCGATGCATATGTTAAAAACACACCGCCGAATAAAGTCACACGATTGATCAACTGTTGCTTTTAGTAGTACAGAGGGTCGTCGGCGGCTATTGTTATGCAAATGAGCTCGTGACCTATTTAAATACTGCGTTATGATTGGCTGATTTGAGTAAGTGGGTGGAGTCTATCGTTCTAAATGAGTGGGTGGTCTCTGGACGCTATTGTTCTAAATGAGCGGGTGTCCACTATTGTTCTAAATGAGTGGGTGGCTGCTATTGTTCATGAAGGTTGACGCTATTGTTCATAAGTGTCGGCTGGACGCTTTTCTTCATAATTGGGCGCTGTACACTAGTGTCCGTTATGACATAGATGAATGCGTTTTTCAATAGGTGACGCTTGCGTGATGGGCGGCGGCGTCCCTCTCCCCCTTTGCTGTTTAAGTCATTTTCAAAAGATGGCAGTCATTTAATTATTAAATTTTCAAAATTGTTATGGAAATTGTGTCCACCATCGTCATCGTTGACGAATAATGACGTCCCTTTGTAGCGTTTAACGTATTAATTAGGTGCCCCCCAGTCATTTAATTTTCAAAAAAATCAGATGGCAGTCATTTAATTATTAAATTTTCAAAATTGTTACGGAAATGAGTAAAGAACAATGTTCAACACCGTCATCGTTGACAAATAATGACGTCCCTTGTAGCGTTAAACGTATCAATTAGGTGGGTGGCGACCCCCCCCCCCCACCCCTCAACCCCTCGTGGTTAAAGACATTTTGAAACTGCCACAGTAATTTAATTTTTTTAAATCGGAGCGTTGTGGTACATGGGTAATAGGTAAACTAAGCGTTGTATGTATAATATTATATTGATAGTTTTAAACAGGCGGCTACACATTTATACACGCGGCAACACGTGTATGTAATGCCCAGGCACACATGCACGCCAAAATGCATGCATACATGTGCGGCCCTTTTTTGGGAAACCATGCCGCTGATCGCTGTTGAATGTTTTTCATAAAATACGTCTTTCATATCGCAGACTATAAAATATTTTAATTATACTGCATGAGAGAGTGCAGCTTGCCGCGATGCGGTGTTAGCGATTGCTGCTTCTGCTATTGCTGCTGCTGCTCCTGCTGCCGCTGCTCCTGCTTTTGCCTATGTTGCCTTCGTTACCGCTGCTACTGCTACTGCTACAATTATCAGCCCTACCGCTATTTGAAAAAGCTGCCATTAGCACTTTTGGAACATTACTTATAAAGAACAACCGATTAAGTAACACCAATCGCAAAACTAACCGCCCGTGGTTCAACCACGAATTCCAACTAACGAGAAAATCATATCACGCCACAGAAACGAACATCGATTGAGAAAGTCGGCTAACAATGTGATCCAGTCATGTAAACCTTATAAAACAATGATGAATAAAGGTTAAGCTGAAAATAATATAAATTTTAAAATCAAAATAGAAAGATTACAGAAATCGGACGCGTGAGGATACTGGAAAATTATAAAGTCCCAAGACCCAAAAACTGAAAATGTAAAATCCAACTTGACGATATGTATACATTTTATAAATCCATAATCCAGAGTGACGATGTCCCCAATATCCAAGCGCACACTAATGATACAGGACAACCAACAAATGACCTACTTAACGCCGAAATTACAGTATCTGAAATTAGAAATGCAGTAAAATCTCTGAAAACTAACAAAGCTGCCGGAGGGGACGGGATAATCAATGAATATCTTAAGTCCAGCGAACAAACAATGCTACCCATTTATTATACGCTTTTTAATTGTGTACTCGAACCTGGAAATATACGTGAAGCATGGAATGATGGGCTAATTAAACCTATATATAAAGGTAAAGGTCCCCTAAATGAGCCGCAAAACCATAGGCCTATTGCACTGGTGAGCTGTTTGGCTAAACTTTTTACTAGCATCATAAGTAAAAGGATGAATAGTTATCTGGAAGAAAACAATCTTATTCAAGAAAACCAAGCTGGCCTTAGACGAAAATACTCAACAACTGATCATCTATTTGCACTAAACGCGATCATAGAAATCGACCGAATTAAAAAGAAAGTTTGGAGGGAAGCACTATGGGGTAAATTATTACGGGAGAATATAAATGGGAAAATATTCAGAGTGATTCACAACATGTACTTTGACATAAAATCAAGGGTCTGTATGAATGATGAATTATCATGGCCTTTTACGTGTAACTGGGGGTTGCGGCAGGGAGAAAGACTTTCCCCCATATTATTTAATATCTATCTCAATGGCCTTCAAGTATACCTGGAAAACTCAAATTGTGACAGTCTTATAATTAATGATAACATAGACGTCTATCTTAAATTGCTGGTGCTCATATACGCAGATGACACAGTGCTGATAGCAGAAGATGGCATTACTCTACAGCGAAGTCTGAATGCCTACAACAGTTACTGTAAATTGTGGAATCTCAAAGTTAATGATAAAACAAAAGTGGTAATATTCGGAAGGAATACAAGGAGATGGGGGAATTGTAATTTTACTTTAGATGATGAAAATATTGAAATAGTCGATAAATATAAGTATTTAGGTATACATTTCTTTTACAACTGCCGGTATATAACAGCACTAAACACCTAGCAGAGCAAGCTACTAAAGCCCTATGTTCACTATTCTGGAGATGCGAAAATATGGATCTACCAATAAACTGCCACATAAAACTGTTTAATTCAAGGATATTACTGATTCTCACATATGGGTGTGAAATTTGGGCTACGGAAAACACAGCACTAGTTGAAAAAATACAAATAGGCTTCTATCGACAGTTACTAAAAGTAAACATGCATACACTAAAATTCATGATATACGGCGAATTAGGGAGATACCCATTCGATATCACTATAAAACATAGAACACGCCTATACTGAGAAAAACTGCTAAATGGTAAAGAAACAAAGCTATTATGTCTACTTTATAAATATATGTACACTGGATTATACCAATAATAACGTACAATACAAATGGATTGGAGTAGTAAAGGCAATATTAAATAATGTGGGAATGGGATATCTATGGGAAAGACAGAGCATCACAAGTAATGCAACGCAACATATAAAACAAATACTTATAGCCCAATACACACAATCATGGAGAGGACAGATGACCGCATCTTCAAAGGGAAACATCTTTAATATCTATAATACGAAATTTGAAATAGAACCATACCGTACCAAATTAAATAATACTAATAAACTAACTTTAGCGCGATTCCGAACAGCCAACCACAAATTGCCAATTGAAACAGGGAGGGGGGGGGGAGGGCTTAATCAAAGATCGGATATGTAAATTGTGTGAGCAACATGACACCGGTGATGAATATCGTTACCTATTTCTCCGCGAGTTTTTTGAAAAGGACAGAATGACACTACTACCAAAATACTTTCGGGTGAAACCAAACTACTACAAATTTTGCGAACCTTTATCAAGTAATAAAATCTCAATTTTAAGTAAGCTATGCACATTTATAAGAAGAGTATTGAAACATTTTAAACAGCAAGACAACGACAACAGTGATGATGACAACAACGACCACGACTAGGAGGAGGACGACATCGTCATCATCATCGACAACGATGATGACGACGACGACGACGACGACATCGACGACGACATCGACGACGACGACGACGACGTTGATGACAATAGCAGCAGCAGCAGCAGCTGCAACTACTACTGCTAACTCTACTGTTACCAGCCAGCTCACCTAACAACCTGCAGCCCATTGCACTCGTCAACAGCATATAGCAAATCCTATCCAATATTACTCTATGCCGCATCCGAGAGAAGAACTATGACTTCACTAGGTCATCTCAAAGTGGCTTTAAACGTGGACGCAGCTGCTCAACATTGTACGGGCCCAGCGTATGTTTGTGTCAATTGTCACATCCACGCACTAATATTTCCATAAAATGGGCATAGTTATGTCATGAGCCTTCGACACAATTCACCTTTCCCGAGTATCCATCCATTATCTTGACCTCGTATGACGTCATAATCAGCTCAGCGCGTGTATGATGACGTCACAATCGTTAAGCCCCAAAGGCTTCCATATAGACCGTCATCAAATGTCAACTAGTCCGACACATTGTATGAATTGTAGGTCTTTGTAATTTTTTGCTATTTAATATACATGATGTTGAATATTTTGAAACTAATTTGACTGGGCGCTGTTGCTGCCCTAGGCAGTATGGACACGTGCCCTAGGCAGCAACAGCACCGAGTCAAATTAAAGCAGCAACAGCACCCAGTCAAATTAGTTTCAAAATATTCCACAGCTTACCTGTGTAGATTTTGGAAAGTAATAATCATGCTGTTCGATCCCAACACGAGCGAGGTGTGGGTGGACCTCAGCTAGAGATGGGCGAGTCATAGCTAAAACCGGAAAGGTCAAAGATGTTAGATGCTCTGAAGCAGGCCAGTTGCAATGAAGAGGAGGTGCGACTAGTGAGACACCAAGCTCTGAGAACAGGTCAAGATTGTGACGTCTGCAGAGTTTGATACAACGATCGGCGGCCTCCAGGGAGATGGCCTATCCCCTATGATTTTCATCTGCTACCTCGATGCTGCATTGAAATATATGCGCGAACATGCCACAAGACCACCCCACCCACGTGTCCATACTGGGTATACCACTAGAGATAGAATATGCCGACGGAGTGGACTTCATAGACGAGGAAAAGAAACCCAATTAACGAACTATTTCCTATAGCTGCAAGTAATGTAAAAATTGAGAATATCTTTATGAGTGAATCGAAGACATATTTCGCCCACATGTACTAGTGACAAAGCACGAAACTAATGAAAATGACGAGCCACTTCGTGGTGGGGAACCGTTGAGGAAAAATAAAATCCGGTGCATGCTGCGTCATGAGGAATATAGCTTTCCAGTTCTTCTGGAAGATATGAATTCGTAGATCAACGATATCCTTGTCAAAAAAACTACGTTTATACAATGCAACCTGCGTATCCTTGATGCTGTATAACCGTAACAGCCAGACAGCTCCAAAGACAGCTCCAGATAAACTTGATGTCTGCCACCACACACATCTGTGCACAATGCACAATCACTGGGCACCGATGACCAGACAACATAATTTCCAACGATTCACTATGCAAGATGTGTACTGCATCGCCGCTGGCCATAAAAGTCGCCCAGCACAGATGGCCCATGTGTGGCCTTGTGGTAAGGTCGCCAGAAGTCACACTAGCTAAGAGAGAGCATTCGCCCTACTTGGAGCCTGCAAATATAAAGGCAGACGAGGACATCATTGTATAAATCTGTTAAGCGTGTTGTATGTGACGTCAAGAAAACAGGCATCAAACCACGGATCGGCACACTCAGATCAAGCACGGCCATGAGATAACTAAAGATTTTGGTGGAGGACAATAGACAGTGGTCAAATGCGAGGAAATGACTGATTGCAGCTGTTAGATGTTTCTACAACTACAGCCGCAGAATACAAAGACCATACATACATTAGTCAATATATTACCACACATTGTGTGTTCAACATTAACCTTGTTGCTGTTGATTTGTAGCAAGCTCTCATTGTCCACAGCAGTTTGATGTGATACAAACCGTCGGAGCAGCACATTCCAACAAGTCGCCACGGACTCCCTCCATCCCAACCCCTTCCCCCCTTTCTCTCCCCACGGGTCGATCAGGAAGTATGCCATCCCGTCGTGATCCCTGTTACAACAGGTTTCCATCTGGTACAGTCTAATGCCATATTTGTCAACTCAGGCCTCTTCCAGTTATTCTCTTAATTCCACATATCCAACGAGTATATGGCCTTCCACGGCCTCTTTGACCATCGACACGCCCCTCCATAATTAGATTCTGCAGACGGCCTCGATTTATTCTTGTTCAAAATAAGCCAGCTTATAATGTTCAACAGGCTTCTGCGATTGGGTGTTTTGCATTTGGTTGTCATCGTATTTGCAGCATCTTGCACCAGCGTCACAATTCCAAAATGGTGATCTTTGTCCTCTCAATCTGGTTGAAGGTCCAGCTGTCGCAACCATACAACGCAATCCTGAATACCAATAAGTTGATGAGCCGCATTTTTGTACCATTGCTAATTCTTAATTCATCAAAGACTTTCGTACATACTCCCAGCAGAATTTTCGAATTTTCGATGGAGCTATAGGATTTTCATTGTGCCATCAGCTAACTAGTGATGTAATTGATTATATAACTAAGTGACAGAATGGATCCCACTATTGCCAGTACACTATAGGGCTATGATAAGTCTCAGTTTGGATTGCCTTCACTGAGTGCCTGTCAGACATCAGCTTCTATATCGACTGACGGTTACTAGAGCATCCCACAATCTTAAACAAATAGTGACTGGCATGACCTGCATAGCATAAAGAAACGCACACAAATATATTATTATTTTTCTCAATTATCTTCATGGAAGTACATGAAATGTCTGGATAGGAGAGGTGAGCCAGATGCTGGGAATTCCGGTCGCGCAAGGGTAGAGGGAATAGACATACAGCTACAGACCGCTCATACCCATACCTTCATAATGTAGCCACCGGGGGCGTACGTGGCTCCGTCGCTTGCCGTTGTTGTTGCTCCTGCTGGTCGGCCAACCTTTGGGGTCGGAGGGCGGTTGCCGTGCATCACCGGTGTCCACAAAAACAGGCCTCCACGGCCAGGGGAACGATCACGTTCCAGTGGAATCGTGCAGCCATTGCTGCGAAAATTGAACACTATCACATCGTCCCAGCTGTTCGTGTCCCCGATGTGTCTAGCCATCATTTTCAAGGTGGAAAGAACTGTGCCAGCACACAAATTTACTTACTTGATTTTAGTAGCAAACAATTTTTGTATGCTTGTCACTTATGAACGGTGTACGTAAAAAATGAGAATAATGAATTTGGGTTTATGTCTCGCCGGAGGTACCTATCCGATCTAGTCATATATAGACGGTATCGTGAAAGGCTCCGTTCAGGGCACATCAGTTGGTTTAATATAAACTATATCTGTGTCTGATGGGCCAAAAATCATTGGGTTTGCGAGAGGAAAGTGCCTCGCGCGGGCCTCCATCACAGCTAAATGCCTACAATGCTGTAGCAGAGGAAGAGAGAAGATAGTAGAGAGAGAGAGAGAGAGAAGTCGTCCTGCATAAGATGCAAGGGCAAAATGGGGAACCCATACCAAATAGGCTTGAGAGGAAATATACGATGGTGCAGTACCGTGCTCCGCCTGGAGGATGGTCGAGGTAGGAAAACGACTGACAATCACAATGAGGGGGAAGAATGGTGAACCAATACCTCTTTATGCCAAGGATGACTATGCCCTTGCCATTTGTTTGAGAGGAAATTTATGATGGTACCACACTGTGACACCTGGCAAAGAGGGACCCGGTGGGAAGTTAACTATAAAAATGTGAAAAAGGGGGTGGATGTAATCTCACCGCTTGCATGCAAAGGTTAGAGAGACACCCCACGGTAACGAAAAATGAGGAGAAAAATTATGTTGGTCTTCCTGCCCGAGGCAGGGAATACACAATTTTGCTTGAGGAAAATGCCTTGCGCAGGCCTCCGTCAAAAGAAAAATACCTTCAATGCTGATGTGGAGGAGGAGAGCGGTAAAAAGGGCCGCCCTCCTATCTTACAAAGAGAGAGAAAAATCATCATGTGTATTTATCCTAATATAGTTATTTTACTGTCGTGTGCCTACGGTGTGTACGTGAAGATATGGTGGCTGGCTCATTTCAGCACCGTGGTTTTAAGTTGAAGATACTGTTTAGTTGGTACCGTCCATTTTTGTGTACTTAAAATGACCTAGACTAACCGTTAGTTGTAAATTAAGAAAACATATATTTTTAAGCCGCAAATGGCGTAGCACCATCTGTCTTTAACGAATACGTCTTTCTGGCGAGGATGCTCGGTACCATTGCCGATACCCCACGGAGCATCTCTCCTCAGACCGACAGCATACAACATATTGTCTCGTGGTAGTTTCAGAGCAGCTACGCGATCCCTCCACATACCGGATCACAACCACAAATAACAACATATGGACAAATCACATTGACAGAAGCGTGTTTAGAAAGCGGATTTTAGCTTACTTACGGTGGGGAGAGAGAAACACATTCCCTTCTATGGTGGCTATCCCGTAGGCGTGGCGATCTTTAACGCTTCACCCCATCACCGTTGAGTTAGATGGCGATCCATGTTTCTATCCGTCACCTAAGTTTTCGAGTATGGACTGTATGAAATCCGTACCCTGGCGTTACCGTTTAGCTGCTTTAGGTTTGGAGAAAAGTTGCCTTAAGAACACTGCTGGGATGGCAACGGTGTTGCCTTATTTATATTTTCGCAGTGTTTCCTACTTTGGCATAAAAAGTCTTGCTTAATGGGTATCCGAAGATACACGGTGTGGTGTATGTATGTGAACGGAAACCTGCTGTAGTTTCTTGAGATGTTCCTATCCATTCTGACGATGGGAATTCAAACAATTATTTCGGCCAGACAGCCAGAGAAGCGTAGTCAAAGGTAGTTAGTTACACTTCGCCTTAATTTAGAAAGCCTTAACATGGCGGACTAACGATGAAAATCGGTAGTACCATTTGCACAACCGTCTTAATGACCGTGAAGAAGAGATTTTAATATCTATTCTCCGTTTGAAAGGTAACCGTTCTTGGCTAGCTTAAACCTGTCCGATTGAGCTATCATAGTTCTAGGTTTAACGGTAGCATGTCATGTTCTCTGGTGAGAGTATGGGCAGTGACCGTAGTGAAAAATTGGTGCGGTTGGAATACGGTGATGCATTTGTTGTTGATGTATAGTGTAACCTAGGTGTACTGCGGTCCAAACATTTTTACAGTTTTTGCTGCTAACTACCAATATTGGAAGAATGCCTGATTATATATATTCCTTAAGAATATAGGGTCGATCCTATCCACAGTGCCGTTTATTTACTGACATCGTTTACAATGCATAACATTATGTACAATATTATCTTAAAGCGGAGGTCGCATCCGACTTTACGGTACCACTTAGAGCAGTACTTTATTTATTATTAATAATGGTATACATAACTAAGATATGTTCCTATGTGTGGTGCACCTATTAGTTATCAGTGCAGTTTAAACGTCACGTCTAGTCTTTGTACCGCTTTCTTGCGGTATGAGTTGAAGCAAGGTGTAGCTGCGGCCTGGAGAATTACTGCAGGATGCTGGCCGTAATGTTTCATACTCGAAACGAATAAAGCCAACTTCGGTAGCTAACAGGTCGTAATGCATAGCACATACTGAATAGTTCACCGTAATACCGTTATACTGTTTGTGCTTTAAGGGTGACGGATGTCTCCATTGTGTAGAGACGGTAAGTACATATTATGTTGAATTATTTTCTTGGCACAAGACGATCCACGCTGTATAACTCTTACAGCATGGAAAGCAATGTCCTTGTCTGGACTACGGTCAAAACATAAATTCAATGACGCTGGATACGTCCATTGTTTTCTACCACCGTTTCGATGAAGGCACCTCTGGTGACGATTGTCAAAATAAAGAGCCTTCTTTTAATTTATGTTGTTACTCCTATTAATCTACCAGGAGTGTACAAAAACTTGGCGCGGGTGCGGAGCGTGGCAGTCCGGAGAGCGAACCGGACTGTAATAAGCCGCGTTGGTGTTGATTGTAAAACGCGAGCTCTACCCAGCAGCCAGATAGTGAGAAAGTTCCCACTCTCGGAACGAGGTCGCCTCCCTTCTATTCGAGTTTGGCTTTGAGAACGCCTTTTATACTCGGTGAGAGGCTTACCAGCCGGCTCAGCCAAGCAGAGCGCATATTGAGCGCAAGCCTAGGTGGCCAAAGCAATTGCGCCGAGCCCTCTCCCATTCAGGCACAAGCTCGGGTGATGTTTAAGCTTAGTTGGATCTCCAAGAGAATCCGTTTTAATTTGCAATATCTTCGCCAGATCTGAACCGATTTAATTTCTGTTCAGTGTGTTAAATTTCTCATTCAATTCCGATGTCAATACATACCAAAATCTTTGAGAACGGTCCCATATTACGGAATTGCCATACTATGAGCAAGTATCTACATAAGTTGCCATCCTCCACCGGCTAACGCATCAATGCTTGTTTACCTCTCATGGCCGCGCATGCGCGTAGGGCGATCTCACAGAATTGCCATAATATGAGCAAGTATATACATAAGTTGCCATCCTCCACCGGCTAACGCATCAATGCTTGTTTACCTCTCATGGCCGCGCATGCTCATAGGGTGATCTCACGGACTATTATTTTGTTCTCCTGCTGGAATGACCGTTCTTGCACTGGCCGTGTTTGGCCGACGGAGGGGTGAGCGTGGACCACCCCGGACCGGACCGTCTTGTACGCACCCGACAGTAATCTGTGCTACACCAACTCGGACGATTTTTTCCCGACCGCTGGTGCCGTAAGTTCAGTAAAACACAAGTGTACATGATCGGGTATCTAGACAGCGTCCAATGGGTAACCAATTTATAGCCTACGACCTAACGTCAAATTCTTATATGAAGTGTCAATAAAATGTATAGCTGCAACTTTCGAAATTAATCAGGCCACAATATTATGATGTTGAGGGGAAAAGTTTGTTTGTGATTTTAACAAGACCACACATTTACCGAATTCCTATGCGCAATAAAAACAATATGTATCGCAATGGACCTTTCCAGTTATAGATATGCCCCGCCAACTCCAGCCAAGCTCCACCCACGCCTCGCTCGTGGTGTGATCGATCGATCTCTGAACACCCTGACTAGCACTTTCCAGAAAACTATACAGGCAAGCTGTTGAATATTTTGAAACTAATTTGACTGGGAGCTGTTGCTGCCTATGGCAGTCAATCAAGTTTCAAAATATTCAACAACATTTATTAAATAGCAAAGCCATACAATTCACACGATGCGTCAGACGATTAAGCGGTTAAGAGGGACTAAATCCAATCATTCATGACATAATGATTATGACGTAATCATATATGTCACGTACTTGGTTATGAAGTCATATTATGGATGGATAAAGTATTAAGATTCATTAATATGTGAAAAGCGTAAAGTTACCTATTTTCTATAGTGTATCATCACCTTTAATATCAAATTTGTTAACGTTAGTAATATTTGGTTCGGTATTTTAATCTTATATTTTATTGAAATGACTAACACAATTATTAAGAATAAAATAGGCTTGATTGCATTCTAATATTCTTTCATAAACGAGATTTGGACGACAAATTACTACCAGAAATCAGCCACGCCTTTCAGTGTATTGGGAATGAGTGGCTTAGGGAGCCTCTCAACTCCAGTTTCGCAGTAAGACGTAAGACAGATCTGTAACATGCAGTAAGTGTAGATTCATACCTACGTCATATAGCTTACACCTTCAGGGTACATGATCCATCACATATAGCTTACACTTTCAGGATACATGATCCACCACATATAGCTTACACTTTCAGGATACATGATCCACCACATATAGCTTACACCTTCAGGATAGATGATCCAACATATATAGCTTACACTTTCAGGATGCATTATCCAACATGCATGATCCTCCACATATAGCTTACACTTTCAGAATACATGATTCACCACATATAGCTTACACTTTCAGGATACATGAGCCATCACATATAGCTTACACTTTCAGGAAGAATGATGCACCACATATAGCTTACACTTTCAGGATGAATGATCCGCCATGCATGATCCACCACATATAGCTTACACTTGAAAGATGAATGATGCACCACATATAGCTTACACTTTCAGGATGATTGGTGCACCATATATAGCGTACACTTGCAAGATGAATGATCCACCGCATATAGCTTACACTTTCATGATGTGTGATCCACCACATATAGCTTAAAGTTTCAGGATACATGATCCACCACATATAGCTTATACTTTCAGAATGAATGCTCCACCATATATAGCTTACACTTCCACGATGAATGATGCACCACATATAGATTACACTTTCAGGATACATAATCCACCATGCATGAGCCACCACATATAGCTTACCATTTCAAGATGAATGATCCACCACATATGGCCTACACTTTCATGATGAATGATCCGCCATGCATGATCCACCACATATAGCTTTCACTTGAAAGATGAATGATCCACCACATATAGCTTACACTTTCAGGATGAATGATCCACCACATATAGCTTACCATTTCAGGATACATGATCCACCATATATAGCTTACACGTTCAGGATGAATGATTCGCCAAATATAGCTTACACTTTCAGGATGCATGATCCACCACATATAGCTTACAATTTCAAGATGAATGATCCACCACATATAGCTTACACTTTCAAGATGAATGATCCACCACATATAGCATACACTTTCATGATTAATGATCCGCCATGCATGATCCATCACATATAGCGTACACTTGCAAGATGAATGATCCACCACATATAGCTTACACTTTCAGAATGAATGATCCACCACATATAGCTTACACTTGCAAGATGGATGATCCACCACACATAACTTACACTTTCAGGATGAATGATCCACCACATATAGCTTACACTTTCAGGATGAATGATCCACCACATATAGCTTACTCTTTCAGAAAGACTGATGCACCACATATAGCTTAGACTTTCAGGATAATTGATGCACCATATATAGCTTACACTTTCAGGATGCATGATCCACCACATATAGCTTACACTTTCAGGATGCATGATCCACCACATATGGCTTACACTTTCATGATGCATGATCCACCACATATAGCGTACAGTTTCAGGATACATGATCCACCATATATAGCTTACACTTTCAGAATACATGATCCACCACATATAGCTTACACATTTGGTATGCACGATCCACCACATCAAATGCCTTCTAAGTGTCTATGGAGGAGCTATATAGTGGGACGTGTAGGCCTTTGTCTTTGCTTTCTGTAGTAATTTCTGAGAGGGTTAAACTGGCCATAAATGGTGAAAGTCCTCGAGTAAACTCAATCTGCAGAGATGACAGATTGCATCATGACAACTCTTCACTTATACTAAGGATGATATACTCAAATATCTTTCCCACCGCTGATGTTACAGTAATTACTCTGTAATTGTTCAGATTGAATGGGTCCTTTCCTTTCTTAGGTACTTGAGTAATAATATGATCATTTAACTTTTCAATTACCAAATATTGTACTTTCCAACTATGTTCAATAATGGATATGTGCTGTTATTTGTCATACTAATAGCAATATATCCAATGAAATAAATGCAGATGAGACATATACATTTGCCAGATGGTATTTATCATTCATTTCCAGTTGATAACACAAGAAACAACAGCGAAAGCTGCCTACGTCTTGGCCCGAGATAACTAAGCAATTAATTTTCATATAACATACACAGATTTTCAGAGGACACTCAACAAAACACTGTTAATGGCGATGTATTATGCAACATGCTTGGAGGCAATGTTATGTTTCATTCATTTTTACTTCCCTGTAATTGCACCTTCATTTATTTACAACAAGGAGATTCTGTCAGTTGTAGCAACAGCATCTCATTAAACAAATAAACATTGCCTTGATTTGGGGGTGGGTGGGAGTGGGGGTGGGGGCTGTTAGGGGGTGTCTATTATTAACGTCTTAAGATAATAATATTCAAATATTCGGTTGCAAGTGCATTGCCCATTAGAGCAATGCATATTTGTTAAAAATTCGTGACCCTTTGACCTCTGGTGACATAATTATTTAAGTGATTTTCCAAAACATACATGAAATGGAAGCAACAAACATTATTTTGAGTGATCATTTATGAATAAGAAACAACCAATCAGTGTTACACTGATGATATATTGGCGAATTTTAGGCATTTTTACCCTCTTTAACATTTTGACATTTTGAATGCTCAGAGTACCTGTCTGTCTTGGAACAAGTAATGGGCTTACAAGCTTATGCTATGGTGTAGATCGCTCATCTTTAATATGCTAACCTGGATGTCCATCTAATTATTAGCAAAGACGCAAAAAACACAGAGTTGATCTAGGGAAGCATTTATCCAAGTCTGGTCCCAATCGGATGATCCAATCGGGAGATTTAGGATGATATGTTGAGCTAAGCTAAAAATCTAACCTAAACACAAAGTTTCAAATTCCCACTTCACAGTGACACGTCACAGTGACCTTGACCTTTGACCTCATGACCGCAAATTCCCTGTGCAGCATCCCTTCAATATAAGAAAGCATGTGTACAAGTGTGGTTCGAATCGGATGAAGCAATACTGGGATATAATATTTTAAGCTGAGTTAAACAAAAACCTTAACGAGAATTGGACGCCGACAGCCAACCATACCAACGGACAAACATTCAAATAGACACATGGACAAATGGGCAAACGGACAAATGGAACCAATTCACACATTGGCGAAAATTTAAATTTTCGCGAATAATAATAATAAACGACAGTTTTCCAAATTTCTATTTCCCTTCCCTCTAAACATGACAGATTTTGATCAGATCCTTTACTTAGACGCTCATAAGTAAAAAAATATACAGAATGTCCTCCTAGATAATATATGAAATAAAATAAATCAACAATGTTCAAATTGGTATGTCAGAGAAGTCTGGAATGACCTCTATACCTGCCTGGTAAGACGCCGTGGGTGACGTCGTGCCCATGGTTACAGTTGGCTGGTCCCCGGCATGAGGTGTCGGCACTGGTCGTTGTGACCAACGAGCCCAGGCAGATCCGAATCGTGGAACTCTGGCCGTGGGTGGCTTTCGTGAGATACACATCCACACATGGTTCAAAATTCCACACTTGTATAAAACACATGTTAGCACTATTATCGCGGCAGCAGAAGCCACGAGATATAATAACAAGGATCCAGTATCGATGCTTTCGACCATCGCTGGGTCGATCTCGGATAATGGCGCTAAAGGAACATACCTAGTTTTCTGTAACTGGTTCCATTTTTCCACCTTCAAGTGGTTAACAATTTAAAGATTGGTTTAGCACACCAGCCACATCCAGTCTCGGTACATCAATGGACAAACTGACCCGAGAATACGACCGTCTGTAGGTCCATATGGGTCCGAATTTTTTTCCATCCAGTACCACTGGAATCACGATAACTCGACCCTAATGCATACACACTATTCGTTAATTCACACCTCTCAGTCAATTGTCCACCGCAATGTACTTCCACAAGTTCATCGAAGGGCTATTCTAGCATCGGTGTTCAAAGGTCATAATGGACCTAATATAATATTGTCACTGCAAATGCACCTTATGAACCGTACACCCACTCACCTCCATTAAAATCATGATAGTCCTCAGGAAACCGTCCATTTATGGGTACATATTTCGCCATGGCTAACACCATTACCCATGGGTGAAATCCCCACAGTATCATTTTAATAACAGGTAAAACAGAGGCAGTAATGTGCAACATCCGAGTAACGGTCATATAATCATCAACTTTAAGAGATTTACTTATCATGGTTATTCTTGGTTATTCATGAACCATGGCTACCGAAATCACAATTAACAATGCGAAAATCCTAACCAGATTCATTATTCAATTTCGAGGAGCAATTAAAAATCAAATAATGTTAACTGACACTGAAGAAATATACTATCCCCATTGATGTATAAAGCGATTAGCACCATCGACTTATAACGGCCTCGACACGTCTAACAAAGTCAATGAATTTCTACCAACCAAATGCACCAATCCTCGCATGTTTACTGGTTGATCCAAATTCAAGATTATGTCTGTGCTTGCGCAGGTTATAGGAGTGCGATGGTTGCACATCCATCAGTTCACTGGCAGGCTTGGGTATATTCTCTGACGTATCCATCGGTGAGTCATCACCAAGAGTCTCTGATGTATCCATCAGTGACTCATAATTAGGATCTCTACTCATACCTGCTGATCGATACTCATGTCAACTTCCGTACATACATCCGGTACCTTTGCAGGTACTGGTCGCATCTTACAGGCTACCTTACACGGTGTTGGTGTAGATTCAGGTAGACTCGGTACCCTTGCAAATATTGGTGTAGATTCCAGTAAAGGTGTTATTCTCGGAAGATGACTTGCCTTGGTACCTTTAATAGGGTTTCTAAAAGGGTGTGGTCTCATCTTGTCCCAGCACATCTCTGAATCGACTACGCATAACTTTGAGATGTTTAGAGCCCGTACCTTTCCAGATCTTTGAGGTCAGATATGAGCCACGGGTCCGTTAATTTCGAAAATTTCGTACTCAGGGTCACTTCGAGAGGTCAACTTCATCTTCTCCTCAGCTTTCACAACCACTGAGTCACCAACTTTGTACTCACCAGCGTTTGCACGCTTATTAATTTGTTCACGGTGATGTTCTCATGACTTGGCTGTCTCTCTGCGAGCATGCAATAAGGCATTATTAAGACATGTAAGTATTTCACCTAAGTCTTGCGCCGCATTGAGTGGAATAGCTAACCGAACTCTCGCTCATCGACCATTTGTCTTCCACATTCTGTGATGTCTTAGCTGAGATCTGGTAGGCTTCCGGCCATGCAGAACAATGATCAACGATCATCATTATATAGACGTTACCATTGTTGGACTCTAAAAGTGGACCGATTAGATCCATTCCAATTATCTGACCGGGATAATTGGCCATAGGCATTTCAGTATACCTGGATTGGGTCATGACAGGTCGATTGACCTGGCAGGTTGTACACCTATCTAACATGTAGACCACATCCTTTCTTAATAATGGGTAAACAAAGGAATCTCTTATCATCCCTATAGTTTTCTTAAGACCTTGGTGACAAGCTCGTTCATGAGCCTTCCGGAGTACATGCTCACATAACTTACCAGGTAACAATATGCTTAGATATTCAGCGTCCAACACTGAGGGTGGAATTAAAGAAAACAAAATACGGTTATTAACCATGTACTCCTCCGGCGTGTTCTTAAACTAGTCTGGGAATTCCTTGGTCTGCTCGATACATAATTCGGTATAAGGTACGTCGTACACTTCCAAAGGAACATGAGGTAAGACACCCTCTTCCACTTCTGGTATGACGTAGTCACCAGTATCTAAAGGACGACGTAACCTGGACAACATGTCCGCCAGAATATTCTTGGAACCCTAGATGTATTCTATTTTACATCCACATTCAGCAATCAATACTGCCCAGCACTGCACTTTTGTATTCTTGACCTTGCCCACAAACAAACTCTTAAGAGGTTTGTGGTCGGTATATACTGTAAACACAGCACCAAATAGATAAGGACGAAGCTTTTTCAATGCATAGATCACAGCGTAAGCCTCCTTCTCTATTACAGGCCAATTTAACCTGACTATCTTTCAGGGTTGAGCTGACATACTGAAGCACATGCTCAATAGTGCTATCCTTAACTTGTACTAAAATCGCACCTATCGCATAACTCGATGTGTCTGTGTACAGTTTGTATGGCTTATTCTAATTTGGATAAGTGAGAATGGTCTCACTACACAGCAAGTTCTTCAATTTCTCAAACACTTGCTGTTCATGTTTTCCCCATTCAAATCTTTTATACTTCTTGGTTAATCTATTAAAGGTTTAGCAATTTCGGCATAACCTTTCACGTAAGCTCTATAATAGCCAGTAGCTCTGAGAAAACTTACGTGGTGATGACATTTCTCATATCACTTTGACCGTTTGACTCTGAGGAGCTACTCCTTGACTTGAAATGTGATAGCCTAATAAGTCCACGGACTTGCTTGCAAAGTCATATTTCTTTTTCTTCAATTGCAAATTATACTCTTGAATTTTGCACATAACCAGACGTAGATGACGTGCATGTTCAGTCGAACTTCGTGAATATACGACTACGTCATCGACGGAAACATGCATCAATTTTCCTACAAAATCGCAGAAAATATCATTCATTGCACATTGAAATGCTGCACCTGAGTTGCAAAAACCAAAGGGCATCCGAATCCATTCGAAAAGACCTTCTGTGCAGACGAACGCCATCTTCTCAATGTCTTGGCTAGCCATGGGTATCTGCCAATAGCCAGACTTCAAGTCAATTGTAGAAAATAGTGTTGTGCCTCTCATCGAATAAAAAATATCAGAGATATTGAGCAAAGGATAACTATCCTTACGACACACCAAATTCAATTTCCTAAAATCTACACAGAAATGAGCATCACCATCCTTCTTAGGAACTAAGGTGATAGGTGATGCCCAAGGAGATGATGATGGTCTTATGACGCCAGCTGCTAGCATTTCCAAGTATGCTTTTGCTAAGGGTATCCTATACGCTTTCTGTTGAATTGGAGGGTGATCTCCCATCAGAATTGTACATTTTACCTGGGGCATATGCCCAAGAGTGTTGGGACGAGCCATATCGAAATTGTTGGCAAAGTCACTTAACACTTTGCCAATAACTGCATATCCGGTCATCTCTTTACAGCTAGCATAAACATAATCGTTCTGAGATCTAAATGGTATTCTAAAGGGATATCTCTTTCCAAACCATATTACTTCTTGATTCCCATAATCAATCCTTGCTTTTCACATATGCAAAGCATCAGCACCAATCAAACATTCATACTTCATGCGTTCCACAATCATACTTGGAATTGGCCTGGCATCCTTAAACTTAATTTGTCTTTCTCCTAACACATTGATTGGTGAACCATTTACAGCTAACAAAGTCTTAGCCTTTTTCAATGGACGAGTATTCAAAATACTCCTCCATATATCTTTCCTCACAAGGGAAGTACTAGCACCAGTATCAATTTAAAGGATCTAAGTGCTCACCCTTGTCTTGACCACTTGCTTCGACCTTTCTGTCACTGGCTCCCTCCGAACTCATTTAATGAGCATCTCCGCCCATCCACAGCTTCGGCATACAATCGCCGACGTCCTCCACCTGATGAGGCTCCTCTGTAACTGTATGAATAATGGCCATACTCGTCGTTGTGCGAATCTGTCAGAACGAATCCGTCATGGTCTTCATGGTCACAGTTGCGGTTCATGTGGTTTACCATGTCCCTCCACGTATTATGTGAATATGCATGTGTGGTCGTTCCCTGTCGCAAATCATAGGAATATCAGTCGTCGAAATTGGAATACCGATGACTCACCTCATCGACCTGCATCGGGGTCTTGTTGCAATAACCGTTGTTATCGGGCTGACGCGGTCGTTTCATCGCTCTTCAGGGGTTGACTGGACTGCTGGTTTAATGGGCAGTCACTCTGGTAATGTCCGGTCTTTTGACATCTATGACATGTTACAATGCGCTTTGGTGGGCTAGATGCAGTTGGTGCAGCATAGCACTCGGACGCCATGTGCCCAAGCTTGCCACAGTTGAAACAAGTGAAGGGCGGTCTTTGTGTGCGTGGTGTACATGGTGCATGTGGGGCTGATTGATGGTTCGTTGCTGGTTGAACTGCTTGGGTGCAGTTCCACTTCTTATGCCCCTTGTGCCCGCAATTGAAGCATGTTGGTGCTTCTCGCTTCTTCTGTGCGGCTTTTGGTGCTGTCTCGGTGCACTGTTGTTTTGGCTGTTGGACTGGCATAGACTGCAGACCTTCGATTACAGAGCACAGTTTCTCGATCATCCAGTTTTGTTGTGAGATCTGCTTTCGTATATCATGGATAATTGACCATATATCCTTTCCTACATCCTGGGAGATCATGTCGATCTCCATGTCCCGTTCATGTCAGACCGGGATCTTCATAGCCTGCAACAAGTCATTGCAGCACTCCTCGTCTTCAGTGATCGCCATTGCTTCATCCATCGACTTGGCTTTCTGGTGCACGTTGCCAGTGCATCAATAAAATAAAAATACATATACTGCCAGAGCCGTGCTGGAGTCAGAATACAATAGGCGTAAAAACCCTAGGATTGAATCATGGCAGGTGCATCCACAGATCGTCCCATATGAATCATCAGTGTGTCAGTATATCAGACATGTGAAAGCTGGTCAGCCAAACCTTGACTTTTAGTCTTGGTGCGGTGGTCCAGTGGTAAGATGTCTGGTTGCTGATGCTATGCAGGGTTGCAGAATGGCGGTTCGATCCCCCGACTGGGAGATGGTGATCAACAAATTAAACTAATGGGTGCATGACTGTCGGCTAAGTTAGCACATAGAAATTGAAGCTGCACGTTGCCAGTGCATCAATAAAATAAAAATACATATACTGCCAGAGCTGTGATGGAGTCAGAGTACAATAGGCTTAAATGCCAAGGATTGAATCATGGGAGGTGCATCCACAGATAGTCCCATATGAATCGTCAGTGTGTCAGTATATCAGACATGTAAAAGCTGGTCTGCTAACCTGAGACTTTGTCTTGGCGCGGTGGTCCAGTGGAAAGATGTCTGGTTGCTGATGCTATGAGGAGTTGCAGTATGGCGGTTCGATCCCCCGACCGGGAGATGGTGATCAACAAATTAAACTAATGGGTGCATGACTGTCGGCTGGTTAGCACATGGAAATTGAAGCCGCACGTTGCCCGTGCGTCCAAAAAAACCAAAACATACATACATACATAGGCTACTAACAATTCAGTCCAAGTTCATCCTTACACACTAGTATGTGAACCCTTCATATCGGATGAGATCTTGACCATATTCCTTCTCAGTCATATGCCGTTTATGTGAAGACTCCAGGATGAAGACAACTGCGTCGAGAGCGTTATTCGTGAGTCTAGACTCCAGCATTGGGAACTAGCAAATAAATGCCTTAAAGATTACAACAGAGGGCATTATTCTGCGCGGAATTTGAACTATTGCCAATCCTATATTGTGAGAAAAGCCTTTGTGGACAGATGTCAGGTTATGACATAAGCCGTTCCAGCGCGATTGAAATAGCCTCACGATCAACAGAGAAAACGTTAAAAAAAGTTGGCTAAATCTGCAGATTATTGACAATATGCGGGTTTTCGAATTAATTACTCCATATAATATACAAAACGAAAAAAGCCGATTTTGCACTTCCAGAGCGCTATGGAAGGTTGAAATGAATTTATCTGGAAACTAGAGCTAACATAACATAAAAATAAAAAGTAATCTACTATGTATTTCCTTTGAGAAAGCCACCTTAGATGCTAGGGACGGGTTAGGTGACCAGACAAGATGCACATGTCATCATTCAGGAATAGGTAGCCAGACAAGATGCACATGCCATCATTCAGCGTTAGCTAACCAGACAAGATGCATATGTCATCATTCAGGGTTAGCTCGCCAGACATGATGCATATGTCATCATTCAGGATGAGCTAGTCAGACAAGATGCACATGCCATCATTCAAGAATACCTAGCCAGACAATGTGCATATGTCATCATTCCCGGTTAACTAACCAGACGAGATGACATATCATCATTCAGGGTTAGCTAGCCAGACACGATGCACATGTCATCATTCAGGGTTAGCTAGTCAGACACGATGTACAATTCATCACGCAGGGTTAGCTAGCCAGACACTATGCACATGCCATCATTCAGGGTTAGCTAGCCAAACAAGATGCATATGTCATCATTCAGGGTTAGCTAGCCAGACAAGATACACATGTCATCATTCAGGGTTAGCTAACCAGACAAGATGCACATGCCATCATTCAGGGTTAGCTAACCAGACAAGATGCACATGCCATCATTCAGGAATATGTAGCCAGACAAGATGCACATGCCATCATTCAGTTATAGCTAGCCAGACACGATACACATGTCATCATTCAGGGTTAGCTAACCAGACAAAATGCACATGCCATCATTCAGGGTTAGCTAGCCAGACACGATGCACATGTCATCATTCAGGGTTAGCTAGGCAGACAAGATACACATGTCATCATTCAGGGTTGGCTAACCAGACAAGATGCACATGCCATCATTCAGGGTTAGCTAACCAGACAAGATGCACATGCCATCATTCAGGAATAGGTAGCCAGACAAGATACACATGTCATCATTCAGGGTTAGCTAACCAGACAAGATGCACATGCCATCATTCAGGGTTAGCTAACCAGACAAGATGCACATGCCATCATTCAGGAATAGGTAGCCAGACAAGATACACATGCCATCATTCAGGAATAGAGGCATCTATTTCTAGCTGTGCCTAGATCATTTATAGCCAGGCTCCGCCCACTGGGCGAAATTTATTTGAAACTTTGAAACCTGAATTCTCAGAATCTGAATTTCAAGGTATTTATACTGGAATGTTAATGCCATCAACAGCCCCCAGTCAAGTTAGTTTCAAACAGAATGATATTAAATTGTAAATTCATCAAAGATATATCGATTTTCCTGCCGGAGATATCCTGTTATATCATTTTGATTGCGAAGTCAGCTAACTAGTGAAGTAATAGATTGTGACGTCAGCTACTTGAGTGGCGGATCGGATTTCTCCATTACGTGATCTAGTCAACACTGTCCCACAGCGCCAAGTCAAATTAGTTTCAAAATATTCAACAACATGATTATTAAATAGTAAAGACATAAAATTTGTTCAACAACGCTTAGTCCATCTTCAAATATGCGTTCGTGACTTATCTATCTACGTCATTCATGACGTCATTAGTTATGACGTCACACTACACGCCACCAGTAGATTATGACGCCATAATGATGGATCGCTAAAGTGGAAATGTCAATTACCATAAAATCTCACATGCCGCCAGCATATGCAATTAATATTGCATTCCTAAGTACCTTCTTTTTATAAAATACGAAACTCTCATTTACATATATTGCCATGGAATGATACTGATGAAGAACACGATTACCCACAAGACATTACGCGATCCAAGATAAGGTACTGTAACAAATCATAGAAAAAAATTCCACATCTTAATGCTTGAAACAATATTTTAAATGATTGCTTTAGCCATAGGCACAGCGTCTGATTAAGTTTCAAGTGTTCCCATATAGGAGCGATGGTCAGGATAAGCTTGTTACCTGTCTGTATCTAGTGGTAACTCATAATACAGAATGGAAATATGTATCCAAGAAATTTTAAGCAATTAATTAATGATACGGTACAGCTGCTCCGAAACAACTTAAAATTTCCCAAAACATAATAGCATGTAGGCAATGGCTTCCAAGTCCAATGAACCTGACCTTTTCAGCTTATCCATCAATCATATGGCGTCATAATCAACTATGTGACGTGTCGAATGACGTGACAATAAATGACGTCATGAATGACGCAGATAAGTTCGTCACGATCCCTTGATTGACTAAGCGTGTTGTACGAATTGTATGTCTTTGCTGTTGAATATTTTGAAACTAATTTGACTAGGCGCTGTTGCTGCCATTGCATTTTGAATGTGACCAATAACATATTGTATTCTGAATATTACGACGTCAGATAGTTGAGTGACAGATCAGATCCGTATGTTGTATCGTCTCTGAGCCGTGCAGTAACCAATATCTGAGACTTCTGCACATCACAGAGATCTTCATATACACCAAGCTCAGTTTATGTTACTATATAGACCTACATACTCCCGGTATGCTTAATTGCCTTGAAATGAATTCGCAAGATAATACCAAGAGCGACATGTGAAAATCATGCCATAACATTATCACGAAAATATGAAGACATTTATCCCACTCAATCACAGGCTAAGGTGGAATGGTGTTATCGACTCATTGACTTTTAGTTAAAAATTAATGCAACGAAAATAGCCGAGTCTGCGTGGTTTCTAGCGATAACAAGCATCAGTTTATACACACAATGGATAGACACAATGTTATAATAAAAACACGTCATTTGTTGCCACAATCAAATGATATTAGTCTGACACGAACGGGGAAGGAGAAAAAGGTCCTACACTCACGGTGTCAATAGAACTTTCCAGTTTATCTATCCGTCATATGACGTCATAATGAACTACGTGACGTGTAAGATGACGTTGTATTCAATTACGTTAGTCCGTCTTAAATGTTTAATAGTCCGACACGTTGTACGAATTGCATTTTTTTCTATTTAATAAACATGCTGTTGAATATTTTGAAACTAATTTGACTGGCCAATGTTTCTGCCAGAGGCAGCAACAGCACCAAGTCATGTTACTTTCAAAATGTTCAATAGCTAACCTGTATAATTTTCTGGAAATTTAGATTCAGAGTTCAGGGATCGATTGATTAACACGGGCAGATCGTGGGTGGAGCTTAGTTAGAGATTGGCGGGGTATGGCTAAAACTGGAAAGGTCCATTGTCCTTGGTGAATTTACAATTTAATACACTTACTGTTGAATATTTTGAAGCTAACTTGACTAGGAGCTGTTGCTGTAATAGATCGCAACATCCCCAGTCAACTTAGTTTCAATATATTGAATAGCTTACACGTATTGTTACCTTGAAATTTAGACACTGGGGAATACAGGTTTCAAAGTTTTAACTTGACAAAGTCGAAAGGTCTATTATGACCGTCTCGTCAGTTATAGGGACTCTATGCCCAGTCCATCTCTAAAACTAAGCTCCACCCACGTATTTCTTGTCACGGATTCGATCGATCCCTGCACTCCATAAATCTCGATTTCCCTAAAACTATACAGGTAGGCTGTTGAATATTTTGAAACTAATTGCCTAGTCAAATTAGTTTCAAAATATTAAACAGAATGTTCATTAAATAGTAATGACATACAATTCGTACAACTTGACGGACTATTAAACGTTTATGATGGACATCATGACATCATTTATGACGTAATTGATTATGACGTCAGCATATTAGGCTGATTTAAGACGTCATGTTATTGACTAGAGCTGGGCGGTCTGACGGTAGTACCGTGAGGACCGCGGTATACCGTGAACCGATACCGTGACCGTTGACATTTCCAAATACCGTGAATACCGTCCATAATGTTTGAGCAATATTTGAGAAATATATTCATAAAATCTGACTTGACCAAGGGTAAATACGTGCTAATGGTGCCAAATATACAGGCATCCCTAACTATTAGCCGAGTTGAGGTGAAAGGGTCGTTGTAAAATCAAACATCAAGACGTCAATTACAAAATAATGACAGGCATAATTGTATATCAAACGTACGTCTTGAAAGTTTCACGGTAAAATTGCTTTATTTATAACATCTAAACTCATTCTCTGGCCGTCCGCCGGTAGTAATTACACTATAATATATTCCCTATTCCCGTTTCTATTATTTGTAATTTATTACTCCAAGCATTTTGTCACCGAACAAGCACGCTAGAATAACAAAATAACATACAAACTGCGCGCTATTCAAACATAACAGCGATCTCGCAAAGACGTATCTGATTGGTTGTTCATGAACTAGACCGTGGGAAAAATACATTACTATGCTGGATTTATCAATGAAAATTTACTAAGACGTAGTATTTGCTCGCGCCGTTTTTCTCACGTGCTAATTTATTAACAACGAGCAGTGTTGAAGTCGTTAGGGGGCCTATTTGTTATTTTTCTGGCTTGTTTTAAGAAATTTCTTTAAGGATTAAATCCAGTTTAAGTAACGACACCTAAAAATTATAGTGTTTTAGTTTTTGTAATTAATTTTTCGACTGGCTACACGTCGGAAGTGCGCGGAAATAGCTTTTTCTGAAGCATGGCGAGTAACGAGTCTGCACATCGGGTACTCGGTAATTATCAGAAGATTTGGAATCGGCTATATTCAATGTCGTGTTATATATATATATATATATATATATATATATATATATATATATATATATATATATATATATATATATATATATATATATATATATATATATATATATATATATATATATATATATATATATATATATATATATATATGTGTGTGTGTGTGTGTATAGGCCTGTTTTCGCGAGTAACAGAATATACGACTCCAACAGAAATAAAAGAGTACAACACTCGCACCGTTTAAATACTCGCGGATTTTGTCTGGACTCTGTTTATCAAAGCGCTCGACTGCCAAAATAAAATGTACCGTTTGCTGGTCGCACGCATTAATAGCAAGAACAATCCAGATTGAAAATAGTGCACCCCAATGTCTCAAACAGCGGGTTATAGTTAGCGAGTCGACCACACCCTTTGACAGATATTCCCGTGAATGATATTACGTCAATAAAAATAGTGACCTAATAAAATCGTGAAACTAAACAGCCATGTTTTTCTTCTCTAAATCAGGAAGCCGATTTATTTATTTTACCTATATTTACCGTTGATTGGAGATGGAAGTGAAAATGAAATGGAAATTTTGTTTCTAATTTGGTGGCATGCCTCAAGCTCAGATGACGGTATACCGTGGTACCGCGGTATTTTTTCATGGTACCGATACCGTCATGTAAATATCAATACCGCCCAGCTCTATTATTGACTAAGAAACTCGATTCCTCTATTGATTATACTTCAGATAGTCGAGTGTGAGATCGGATCTCTTCCACTGAGGTTGTGACATTTTAAGGATAAAAACGTTAAATCTTTGAATCTCTGTTTCTAGGAATTCCAGATAGCGGTTCACTAAGTGCAAGAAAACGTCGGTCACGAGATCTACACACGAGTGATTGGGATGTAACAGTATTTGATAACCTCTTTCTCATCCATCATCTTGCGATATGCATTATTCAGACATTTCAATGTTACGAATTAGCATTGTGGATACGTTAAGTTGTGCTGTACATCGCATAATGGATTGGATAAGAGAGCAGATGTCGCACAATTTTAATAAATAATTTGTTGTCATCGAAATATCTTGTAAATATAGGAAGTAGCAAATATCACTGGTCACACACATTTAAGTAAATATTGACGGAGGCCATTGTTGATACAACATAATGAATACATGAACGAATGCATGGATGATGGATTGATGGATGGATGCGTTGATGGATGGATTGGTGGTGGCTGGGCGGGAGGCGGGCTGGCAGGCATCTGGGTGGGCGGGCGGGCGGGCGGGCGGGCGAGTGGGATGTTGGGCGGCTGGGCAGACGTACGGATGAACGGATGATGGACGAATGAACGGACGAATGAATATATGAATGTTTATTCACATTAGATCTGTGGCTGGGTGTTTTGTTGGTTGCGTGGATGGATGATTGGATGGATGGATGGAAGGATGGATGGATAGATGGACGAATGGATGGAATGGTGGGTGGATGGGTGGGTGAATGCGTGGGTGGATGCAGGTTGGTTCACATTGGGTGGGTGGCTGGGTGGGTGGTTGGATGGATGGATGGGTGGGTGGGTGGTGGGTGGTTGTGTGGGTGGGTGGTGGGTTGATGAATGGCTGGCTGGCTGGCTGGCTGGCTGGATGGATGGATGGATGGATGGATGGATGGATGGATGGATGGATGGATGGATGGATGGACGGACGGACGGGTGGATGCAGGTTCGTTCACATTACTTGAGTGTGTGGGTGGGCGGGTGGATGGGTGGATGGGTGGATGGGTGGATGGGTGGATGGATGGGTGGATGAATGGAGGGGATGGTGAATGGGTGGGTGCGCGAGGTGTGGATAGGGCCTAGCTAGAGATGGGCGGGGCATGGCTAAAACTGGAAAAGTCCATTGCAAATCAAACTAATTGACGAACTGAGTAGCGTGAGATAGGGTTTGGTCACAGATAGTCAGGGGTAAGCGTCAACACTATGCTTGAAATCTTTCCACTAAGTTTCGGCAGTATTATGAAATAAGTGTTGTTTATCTGCACTAGCGTACAACGATTGGTTCTATGCTGTCATTAGTGCATCAGTAACGCCGCGACTCGAGCATTCGTGGTATCTCAATGGCCATGTGTGAGACGTCAAATGATGGTTATTTGTAGAAAATAACCTCAAGTTAACAACCTATATACATCGATAACCCGGTACAGCGACTCCAACGTGGCAATGAATACGCGATATACTGAGGACTGGGAACATGACTACAACCATTTCGTCACCAGACAGACGATTATAAAAGGTTAGTGCTGAGACTTATGCCAGTATATCTGCCCATTTATGGAGGCATGCGCGATAAAATGCCACATTGACCATGAGTTAGGTGTAATACCCACTATTCTAATCTGCCTCCTGCTCTTGATAAGTGCACGCTAATAAACATACTTGACCTTTCCATCAATCATATGACGTCATAATTAACTACGTGACGTATAGGATGACGATAAAATCAGTAACGTCGTTTATCATATAAACAAGCCTTCTAGCCCGTTCTATATTTTTCGATATGAGCGCACGTGCCATATTCAACGGAGTATTTTCATTGGCTGTTGGGTGCGCAACCCTTTAAATCGACCAATTAAAACATCGATTGACGTGAGCGTGACGCGTATGGATTACTACGCGGTACTGTTTTACTACGATTTGTTTACTACGATTTGTCATTCATGAAACGTCATCGCAAAATGTCATCGTTTGACAGTTTATCAGTCGGTAGCGAGGTAAGGATTGATGGCCGTGGCTCTGCGATAGTCTTAGAAGAAAAATGGAGTTTATGGCCGACATCGCCAGATTTTGTGTTTGTCACTATATTTTGCTGCGCATTCAGTATCTGTTATCAAGTAGTGGTGCGGCACACCGGCGAGATCGATTTCACGAAGATCAACAATGAGAAAACAGATAAAAGTCGCATCAGCAACTATTCGCAAATATTTCAAAATTACAGTTTATATGATAAATAAAATCTCAAACTCCGTCACTTTTCATATCACTAGTATGAACCGCGTTGAAAATTATCAATTTTGCACTCGCTAAAGCTCGTGCTAAATTGATAATTTTCAACTCGGTCCATAATAGGGATATGAAAAGTGACCTCGTTCCAGATTCTCTATGAATGGCTTAGATAAGTTCGTCGCAAACACTTAATTGATGATGAACTAAGCGTTGCTGTACGAATTGTATGTCTTTACTATTTAATGAACATGCTGTTAAATATTTTGAAATGAATTTGACTTGGCGCAATTGCTGCCATAGGTAGCAACAACACCCAGGCAAATTAGTTTCACAATATTAAACAGTTTACTTGTGTAGTTTTCTGTAAATTGATAGTTCAGAGACCGATGAAGCGTGGGTGAAGCTTAATTAGAGATGGGCCAGGCACAGCTAAAACTGGGATTCTCTATTAAACCTGATTTCCAAGCATATCTGAGTCAGAATGTGTCTGGTTTCGAGAAGCCCGCGCAATGTTATGCTTTGAAGGTCTGATTAAGACATCGATAACGCAATGCATACCTAAAATGGACAATAAATATTATTTCGTTCCACTGCGTAAAATATGTTTACGACAAATCTTAGCATTTCCCATTATTTCATTGTAGCGTTATAATACTGTTAAATATACCATAGTGATACATACGCTGTGATTATTGTGTGAGGTCATTCAACTGTCAATTATTTGATGGCGTTTGTATCTTTCCTACAACGATTTAACCCGTATAGAGGATAAATGCCAAATTAGTTATAACGTAGTCAACAGAACGCGCGTTTATTGTTTGCATATAGGGCCTATTCAACACACAAGACATGTTATCAAGTTGAAGTTGAATATGGTTTCCTCACCTGCATTTTAACTAATACCTACGATCGTTAATTAAATTAGAACTGAGTAGTAGCGTGGAGATGACATGCTTTTGCGATACGACAATGACCCGGACTGAAATGAAAATTTCTAGAAAATATAACCTCAGATAACAACACACACACATCGATAACACACTCATCATGTATAACACAGAGACTGGTCAATGAACGCGCGAGTTACTGAAGAGTCATTGTCCTTTTGCCCGTTTGACGCTCCCGCTCTGTTCCCGTATCGTGTACCGAGCTTGCAGGCTATGCTATCTGGTCTAAGTTAAAGAAACGTCCTAAATATAAATGAACTGTGCATCACAGCCAATGAAATTGCTCGATAAGAAATAAATGATGACCTGATTGGCTACCCTCGAGCTCAACAGCGTAATGTTACTTCACATAGCAATAGATCAAAGGTCTGCAAGTACGGCCAGAAACAGCGGAGCAATGTGAGTGGGCGTATGTTAGTACGATGCTGAAGAGCGTGAAATACTTTCAGCCATTGTGCCACAAGCCAAGATGCTATAAAAGCTAAGTAAAAAATAAGATGTTAGTGTAACTGCCTATGGATAGCCACACACGCACGGATGCGCGCACGCGCGCACTTACCGCAAAACCTTGCACACGCACTAATGTCAACGTAAGCGGACCGTGCTGTCTCTGATAATCCATTATTGAGTGTGTGCTGCTCGTCGTGTCCTTCATCATTTTGCGGCCTCTGCCCTGTCCTCATAGCCATTATTCAAGCCAGAAATGCAACATGCACATTATATAATTCTAATTTAATTGTGTTGCGAGAAATATGCAAATATCAGAATAATTGATGAGAAATGCTTTATTAAATTATTTTCCCATCAGCTATTTGCTAATCATGCTGTGTAGTTTGCCATGTGATGGATCACATCACGGTTTCTAAATAATATTCATTCTGAATGACCGAAATAACACATCGTACAATTACAGACTTGAAATAAGCACTATGGTAAATTTCATCCTCTGAGGTCAAATTGACATTTGTCATCTTCACCTCACAATTCAGTGCGTTCTCTGTGAGTTAATGGGTGCAACGCTCTTAATGAACGAATACAAGTCAGGGCCAAAACAGAGTTTACATATGCATACCGGTCCGACAAAGACAAGACTAATGGTGATGGTGCCTGGTGCTTCAGCTGAACAGAAATGACGAAGGAGCAGAATTTGGACATGTCCTTCGAATACCAGAGAATAGACATATACTCGCCCCGAAAGCTTTCAGTACTGAATGCCAACATAAATAAGGGATGTTTCATTCTCAAATCACCCATACCAGCTGAGAATTTTTCTATATATCTTCAAAATCAAAAATAGTAAATAATTAGATTTTGAAACAACAATTTTCTTTTTACAATTTTATAATTATTCTGCTGAATATTTTGAAACTAATTTGATTGAAGCTGGGAATTCAAATGGTTAAGAAATATCATGAAATTGGTCTACAATTTTTACTGACGAAAAACTAGAGTGCGACATAAAACCCATTATACACAGACGACGGATATCTGCAGATTAGGCTGAGTCGGAAGGTTCGGGAGACATCGTCCATGTGTGGCATACCGACAACATGTTTTGGGCGAGAAAAGACACCAAAATGTGTATGGTCAGAATCGTATTAAAAATTGAAATATTTCAACTTTTCTGACCATTAAGCAACTGCCGCATGCATCCAACCAATCAGTGCACATTTATTTTGTGACGTCGGATCATAAATACGGGTTCATACCATCTAAGAGTTGACGTGGACTCATAGGCAATCTCCTTCACTTCTCATCTCCTCTCTACATCCAGGAGTATAAATGGGTACCAGTGTAAAACTGGGGAAGTTACCAAAAACAGACCAAAATATAAACCAGCCTAGATATAGCATGATTTTGACCTGGAATCAGGGACTCGATAGACGCCAATCAAAACAATAACTTCTATCAGTTGAGTACTCCAGTTTAAACCATGCCCCATATCTCACGCCTTTCCCGCGTTGGGATCAATCTATCCCTGAACTCACTGAATCTCACTTACCAGAAAATGATAGATGTAGATGTAAGCTGTTGAATAGTTTGAAACTAATTTGACTGTTTATGTTTATTAAACAGTAGTCTACGAAAGGCCAGAATTAAAAAACCCAACTTTACGCATATCGATCATGTGTTTGCAATAAAATTGCAAAACGATTAATTTCTACAAGTATGTTTCAAAGGCAATTACTAAATTAAAATTGTTATTAAATATAGCTCCCATATGCAGTCCAAATAATTTCAAACTATTCAATAGCTTACCTGCATAGTTTTCTGGAAATTGATAGTCAGCGAGTTCAAGGATCGATCGATCACAACACGGGCGAGGTGTGGGTGGAGCATAGCTAAAACTGAAACAGCCCATTATCTATGTTAAATGTAAACAATTCTGATATGGATAAAGGAATGCGCTTGTAAGTGAATGATATGGAATCTATATCACATAGCATAGTGCATAATCTTCAACCTTTGAGAGGGTATTAGTAGTGAAGCGGGGTTATAGACGCGATTATTCTTCACCGCAGTGGGTCTTTGAGAACAATGGGGATCGTGTGGAGAACAATGGCGAACAGCCGCACACAAAGGAAATGTATTTCGAGAACAATGGCGTCCAGCCCCGCGTAGTAGAGAGATGTTGAGAACAATGCCGTCTATATTCGCACACTTGAGAATCAATATTTATTATATTCATGGTAAACCCTGTTGTACGTCCTGAAAATGCTAACCCTTAAAAGTTGTGTATTTTACGTTTTAACATAGCAGCGGTGCACCCCCATCCGTGGCCCCTCCGTGGTAGTGTGGTATGTTAGGTAAAAATAATGTGTGTTCTGATAATAGGATGTAAAATAGAGTTTAAGAGGTGGTCTGATAAGGGAGGTCTATGAGGAGGATGAGGAGTAGGAGGTAGATGAGGCTAGTATTCTTGCTCAGTAGAAGTTGGGTTTGAGGGGCTAGCATAATTGTTTACAAGGCAATGCTCTATGTACGAATATTTTGAAAATAATTTGTCTGCGTCATTATTAAAAATCATTACTCGAAATAGTTATCAGTGCCTTGAATGACTGCGTCGTCATATGTTTTATTAAGTATTTTAACCCCGCTATCTACCAGTAAATGTCTATGGATAATTGTACCATACGAATGTTTTGAAAGCGATTTGTCTTAACACGATCAAATCGTTTCCTAAATATTTAGCTCTAACATCCTGCAATTACTTTGGCTGGTGCGAAACTTCGTTGTCACGATGCTTTTAAGCCACTAAACTTTATTAGTAAACTATGTACATGCTGAATATTTTGAAAAAACCGATTTGACTTGTGGCTTAACTGACCGTACGCGCAAATTGTTTGGTAAATACTTTTTTGTAATGTTTTGGATTTATTGCGTTTAAAATGTTGTCAGTAGTTCTCCGAGTGCGTCACGTGTTTATGGAATTGTTTGTCAAGCGTATCACTCTGTATGATAAAAAGATTATTTGTTGTGTAGGGTTTTAATTTATCCATTCATCAGGAATAGCCGTGAGATCAATCTTTAATCGAGATACAAACATACCATGTGTTAATAATGAAAGAACATGTTAGTACCTCCTGTCTCGTTCTATGTGTTTATTTAGAAATATTCAAAATTACTATAGGTCTGATAACAGAGGTTGAAGGAGGCGGAGGAGGAGGCTTGAGGAATGCTATCTCGGGCGCCCTCTGCCTGACACTGTTCTCTACGTATGAGCACACATTTATTCACCTGGTGGTCCTTTAAGAAAATGCATAGAGGTGGTCGGTCATAGAGGTGCGCGAGGGATGAGGAGGATGGCTGATGTATGCTAGCATAATCGCCGAAGCGTCATCTTGCGCGATATCGCTGTACAAATATTTTGAAAATAATTGATTATAAGCCACTGTTGGTTTAGTTACCATCAACCCCCTCCGTGGTTTAAGTCATTTAAAAATGGCAGTCATTTAATTATTAAATTTTCAAAATTGTTATGGAAATGGTCATCGTTGACGATCGATGTTGTATAATATTAGATAGATAGTTTTATCTAACATATTTATGTCTTTAAAGCGTCAATCATGTAATTACTAAATTTTTAAAAATACGAACAAAATGCGTTCCCAGTCATTGTCAATGCATTAATCGACTACGAACAATAGCGTACAGATGGCCATTTAGAACAGTAGCGTCCATCAACCACTTTTGATGGATCAGAATGTGTGCTTGTGTATGCATGTGTGAAGAGGGCTGTTGTGTGTAAAAACTTTATTACATTATTTTATTTTTTGAACAGATAAAGAGTTCTCTTTCGAATGATTTGTGGGCCATGAAAAGGGCCATGTTTTGAGATAGGTATCAGTCTTCGCAGATCCGCACATGCGTGGTTGTCAGTTTGGTAACGAACTGTGTCATGTTTGATTTTTGCATATCAGTCGGAGTATCACCGATTACCGGACACCCATGCAGATACTGTTTGATTGGCAACATGCAATAGCACCCCTTGCAGGTGTACACCATCTCTTTAGGTTCTGTTTTCTTGAACATGCACCTACAGACCCTCTCATGTTTCGACCGTCGGCATATAGTGTCGCGGATGTTGATGGAACACCAACGACATCGCACATACCCAGTGTCTGATCCGTCAATGTTTGTACTGTTGGCCATTTTAGCCAAATGTAGATTAACATTTACATTTATTCTACATCACTCTACTACAAAAAATATAAGGAATATCACATGACATGACTATCGACCTATCGAAAACTGTTGCGTACTGGCCTCCATATAATGACACATACATGCAGGCGAAAATATTGGATATGTTCATGGGCGAGACGCGATAGATCAGTTTGTTAAATGGTTAATGCGCATAAAATCTGTACGTGTTAAAAAAGTATCCATGGAAATATGTTTTCTCTGACCACCTCATTATTGTGCATAATGCATCTATGATTCACTTTTAATCCTTCATTTTGTATGCAACCACGTTAACATTCATCTAAACCCCTCAAACATGAAACTAAGTGGCTTCCTACCAGTCATTTAATTTTTTTTAAAACAAGCAAAGTACATCTCTATGTGGGTAATATATAGGTAAACCAAGCGATGTTGTATGTATAATATTATATAGATAATAATCATGCATCTCGTATTTAAGGAGTCGTCTTTAAAGCGACAGTAATTTAATTATTAAATTTTAAATTTTTTTTATAAAAATGGTGGCGAACAATGTCCACCATCGACATCGTTGACGAATATTGACGAGCACCCTTGTATCGTTTAGCATATTAATTTGGTGGTCGATGTGCTCCCTCATGGTTGTAGTAAAAATTATTTTGAAACTAAGCAGAATTGTAGCTTCCTATGTCAAATTGTTGCATTGAACAGCACTTTTCTTTAAGAGTTGTTTTGCGCATGAAGGCACTAGTGCGAATTGTAGCTTCCTATGTCAAATTGGTATCAAAACTATTCACTTAAACTACCAATGCGCCATGATTTAGTTTTGAAAAACCAGAAAATAAGATCCCTGGAATAACTGTAGAGGTGGTCGCATAATTGAGGTCGAACGAGTGAGGAGGAGGAGGGATGAGGTATGCTAGCGGGGCCGAACTCTGCCTGGCATGAGGGATGAGGTATACTAGCATACTTGTTTACAAGGCATCAGCCGGCAATGCGCATTATTGTTGTACGAATATTTTGAATATAATTTGACTGGGGTGATAGCAACAACTTTCTATCAAATCGTTTCCAAGATATTTAGTGAATATTTTGAAAATAATTTGACTGTGGTGTTAGCATCAACATTTGCTCAAATCATTTCCAAAATATTTTGCTAGGATGTAGATCCCTGGAATGTTTGTAACACCTCGCCAGTCAGCCAGTTAAAGGTAATAAAACTATAAAAAATTACCATGTCCGTGTACACACAGTATGAATGCATTATGAGTACCTAGTCAATGAGACCCCGACAACAAAAATAATATAGTTGGCTAACCATTGTCTAGACATTGTGGCCGCAACCACCTACTACCAATAATGATCATCATCACCACCACTAACACCACCACCTTCACCACCACCATCACCATCCCTCTATAACCACCAGAACCACTACCCACTAAGCATCATCACCCACCACCAAGTATTCAACCCACCGCCATCATCCACCACAACACCTTTTTCCACAAACCGCCAACCTCACCGCCATCATCACCAAGTTCAACAGCACCCACTCGAGGGATGTGGGGTTGGGTGGTGGGGGACCCGGCTGGGAATCTACAATAATCAAATCAACATGCACATAAAGAACCAATGTTTTATTTGTATCTATATTTTTACATTGAAGAAAATATTACATATGATAAAACATATAGTTACTGTAGCATAAACAAATAGTCTATGTTCTGGAGATCCATTTATCGATGCCTGATTCCTTATGGATCAGATCCATCACCATCAGAATCATCACCATTATCGTCAGCACCTAGATAGTTCCTTATGTACTTCTTGATCAGAAACTCTCTTTTTAGAAAAGTTGAGAAGACTGCTTCATCATATGCGTACCCCTCGGTGATAAAATCTTTAGTTTCGCGATGAATTATTTTAATTAGTGTAGAGTTCCGTAATCTTCTCCACCGAAACATTATGTCTATACACTTTGTAACTAAAGCATCAGCATATACGGAAATAGACACATTTCCTACACCATTTGGGTCTGTGTTCACTTCACCATCCTCATCTTCTAAACCTGATTGTTCAGCGTCTAAGACCTGCTTAATATTTTGGAATATGGTAAATAGTTCCTGATTGCCTATGCCATCTTTTTCATCTTCACCTACATCTTCACTCTCAGACTCCGCTGAGTCATTGCTGGCTTCATTCTCCGACTCCGCTGGCTTATCATCTTCACTATTCATCTCTGTCATTGCTTCATCTTCACTGTCTAGATTTTCGCTATCTTCATCATTATGGAATCGGATCTTATGCTGCTTCAGGTCATTTAACCTATTAAAAGTTGAATCACATTCAAAACATTTATGTCTCGGCATATTGATTATAGGATAAATCTAGCAAGTATTCAAGTTACAAGGTTCTTCAAAGAAATCTGACTGCCTTAGGTTACCTAACTACTCTGCAGTTACACATCCAACCACGTTGTGATGTTTAAACTGGAATGAGAAAAGGGATTCTTCTTCTTCTTCTTTTCGATCGCTGGTATCACACTTGGAGAGCCGTTCTCAAGATTAAATCTGTGGTTTTCTGCAGTTCTTCCACAGGCCCATACAGGCTTTCAAGAAAGGAGGTTGACAAAGGCCAGATCTCTTCTCTTAGCAGCTGATACGTACTGCAACATTGAAGTATGTGCTCTGTGGTCTGTTCTGCTTCTCCACATGGACAAGCGGGCGATGTCATAAGGTGGAACCGCCTGTACATGTGTTGGTTTAGTCTGTTATGTCCAGTTCTGAGACGAAAAATGGTCACTTGCTCTGGCCTCGAGAGATGATGGTAGGCATCTTCTGATTGAGGTGTTCTATAGAGTGACTTGATGATAGTCTTCATCTCTGTATGCATAACCATGTTTTCTGTCTGATTCTCTTCTGCACCCACCTTTGCCATCTTGTCTGCTTCCTCATTTCCTTGGACTTCACAGTGTGAGGGGATCCACTGCAATGCTATCCGAAAGCATTTGATGGTTGGTAGTGCTTCTTCAAGTTGTGGCAGCTTACCTTTGGTGATAGCCTCAAGGACGGAGCGGGCATCAGATAAAAAGACAATCTGTGCAATAGGGTCTGCTGTTCTGCTGATGGTATTAGCTGCATGAACCAGTGCTTCGACTTCAGCTATGTAGTGTGTGCAGTGTTTGCCTGTCGGTATTGCAGCTGACTCATGTTGTCCGTTTGGATACTGTATGTGCAGTCCGGCACCTCCGCTCCTAATTGCATCTTTGGCTGATCCATCTGTGTAGATCCTTATCCATGTCTCCTGAGGGTACATTTCTTCCAGCATGGCTAGGGTCAGGGCCTTCTTGCTCACATCACTGTGTTCATCTTTGGTTGTGAGATGAGGTACTGTGGTGCGAATAGCTATGCTCTCTAGTTTGTTTTCCCAGGGTGGATGATCAAGGGTGTGGTTTGGGTCTTCTAATTGTGCTGGCAACATTTCTTGGTGTTTCCTTTGAAGTGCTTTTGTCTCTTTCACAAAACTTGATCTTTTAAGTCTTTCTGATGACAGCTGTGCTTGCCTGATCTTCATCGGGTGGTTGTTGAACGATTTGAACTTTGCAGCTTGGATCAGTGCTTTGCATTCCCTTCCTTTACTAAGTGGGGGAATGCCTGCTGTCTGCTCCATTTTTTCTATTGGTGTTGATCTCATTCCACCAGTGATGATGCGCAGTGCCTGGTTTTGTACTCTGTCAAGGTTCTGTTGATGAGATTTAGCTGCTGTCATCCATGAGCTGGATCCATACTCAAGGTGTGGTCGTACAGCACCTAGGTAGATGGTCTTGAGGATCCTTTCATTGGCACCCCACTTTGTTCCTGCCAGCTTCCTCATGATGTTTAGCTTTCTTCTGTCCTTTGCCTCTGCATTCTGGATGTGCTCCTTCCATGTTAATCTTCTGTCATAGGTGACTCCCAGGTATGTCTGCTGGTCCTCGTACTCGAGTAGAGTACCGCCCAGTGTCAGATTGCCAACCTTGGTTTTGGTGGACAGTGAGAATAGCATGGCTGATGATTTTTCTTTGTTGATGGTAATACACCAGCGATTGGCCCAAGCTGTAATTCTGTCCAAGGCGAGCTGCATTCTGTACGTGGCAGTCGTTGTGTACTCCTCGGTGCACCAGAGTACGAGGTCATCTGCATAGAGGGCTGCTTAGATCCCATTGGGCAGCTCTGCTACAATATCATTAATGAGGAGTATGAACAGAGTTGGTCATAATACTCCTCCTTGTGGTACCCCTTGTCTCAGCAATACATTCTGTCCAGATTGTCCATCCACCAGCACAGTAGCTCTGCGATTGTGTGGGTATGACTTGGTCCATCGGAACATGTTGCTACTGATGCCTGTGCGCTGGAGCTTCACGAGGAGGCCATCCTTCCACACCTTGTCAAATGCCTTCTGCAGATCAATAAAGGCAGCTAGCATCACCTTCTTGGCTTGAAAAGTGTCCTCTATGACCTGTGCAAGATGTGTTGTTTGATCTTCTGTGCTCCTGTATCTTCTGAAGCCAGCCTTCTCTGAAACTATAGTGTTCTCCGACTCCAGGTACCACTGCCACCGCTGGTTGACGATGCGCTCCATGGTCTTGCATATGCAGCTTGTAAGACTGATAGGACGGTAGCTCAGCACTTTCGTCTTGTTCTTCCCTTTTTCAGAATAGGAGTCATTCTGGCTTCCTTCCAGCACTGAGGAACCTCTCCATTGGTCCAACTGAGATTAAAGATATCTAGCAACTTGCGGAGAGATGCATTACCAAGGTGTTGGATCATTTCATTCGTAATGCCATCTGGCCCGGGAGATTTCTTCTTCTTCAATTGGCGGATAGACTTCTTCAGTTCTGCTGAACTAATGTCAACTTTCATTGCATCATGAGTGTTGGTGTCTGTTCTTTCCTTTTGCTCTTTTCTAACCTCTTTTTGATGCATTCGTGGTATAGAAATGTTGCTATCTTTTGCATATGCCTTCGCAAAGGCATCTGCAGCCATCTTTCCTGACAGTGTTTGTCCATCTTCTTCAAGAGTAATCTTCACTCCCCGACACCCTCATCATTCAGTGCTTTAGTCAGTCTCCATAGCTTTGTTGTGTCTCTCTCTAAATTAAACCCTGCCGTCTTTTCCCTCCAGCTTCTTCTTTTGGCCTCCAGCTTGGTCTTTAGATACCTGGCTTTAGTTTGTTGTAGTGTGAAGTGGTTTTCATGACAGGGATTACCCTCTGCATCTTCTCTGGCCTTGTCTAGTTTATCATGTGCTGCTTGCAGTTCTGTTGTCCAGTAGGGGCGGTAGTTTTTCCTGAACCCTCGAGGAATCGCTTCGTTGGCAGCCTTGAGGATACGTGAATTAAATTCCTTGACCGCATTGTTGATGTTTCTCCCTTCTACTGCTATATTTTGGGTAAGCTCATTGGAACGAAAAGGGATTGAATTTGTACCATTTATAGGATTATATGTACTGCGGCCACACATCCGCAACATGCGCCTGCAAATCCGCAACATGCGGCCGCAAATCTGCAACATGTGCCTGCAAATCCACAACATATGCCCGCAAATCCGCAACATATGCCTGCAAATCCGCAACATGCGGCCCGCATGCGGTAGCACATGTACGCATGCATTTTGGCATTTAGGTGTGTTCAGGCATGTGCATACACGTTTTGCCATCTGCAACATGCACTCGCAAATCCGCAACATGCGGCCCGCATGCGGCAGCACATGTATGCATGCATTTTGGCATGTAGGTGTGTTCAGGCATGTACATACACTTGTTGCCATCCACATCATGCGCCTGCAAATCCGCAACATGCACACACAAATCCGCAACATGCACCCGCAAATCCGCAACATCCACCCGCAAATCCACAACATGCAACCGCAACATGCTGCCACAATCCTCAACAAGTGGTTGCAATCCGCAACAAGCGGTGGTGGTTGATGGTAGTGGTGCTGGTGGTGGTGGTGCTAGTGGCACTGGTGGTGGTGAAGGTGGTGGGTGATGGTGTTGATGCTGGTGGTGGTGGTGGGTGTTGGTTATGATGATTATGATGTGGTGGCCATGGTGGGTGGTTGGTGGGTGGTGTTTGCTGTCGCAATGTCTAGATGGATAGCCAGCAGAGCCAGTCATTCCAATGATAAATCAAAAATAGTCTTCTGGCACATGCATGTGCACAAGGGCACACACCACAGCATGCACCTACACACGCACAAGGGCACAACATATAGCTAACTAGCAATATCGCATATTAGCATGTGTGCATACGATCGTGAGCTTTATTAAACCCTCATTGACATACCCCCTACAACCTATATGCCATTTTTCAGACACTGCGCTCTCACACATTCCGACAACAATGTCTAGACAAATGGATAGCTGTCAGAGTCAGTCATTCCGATGATAAATTTTCAAAAATAGTCTTCTCTAGGGCTGCAAGTATGAATATGAAGAAATTTGCTATGGGTGGGTGGGTGGGTGGGTGGGTGTTGGTGGTGTGGTTAATGCATGGTGTTGGGTGTAGGTCGTAGTGGTGGTGGTGGTGCTTAGTGGTTGGTGGTGGATATCGGTACTGGTGGTAGTGGTACTGGTGGTGGTGCTAGTGGCGGTTGTGGTGAAGGTGGTGGATGGTGGTGTTGATGCTGGTAGTGGTGGTGGTGATGGAGCTTAGTGTTTGGTGTTGTATGACGGTTCTGGTGGTAGCGGTGGTGCTAGTGGCAGTGGTCGTGAAGGTGGTGGATGGGTGGTGGTGTTGATGCTGGTGGTGGTGGTGGTGCTGGTGCTAGTGGCGGTGGTGGTGAAGGTGGGGCGTGATGGTGGTGTTGATGCTGGTGGTGGTGGTGGTGGTGGTGGTGGTGGTGGTGGGTGTTGGTGATGATGATGATGGTGGTGGTGGTGGTTGGTGGGGGTGTTTGCTGGCACAATATCTAGACAAATGGATAGCCAGCACTGCCAGTCATTCCAATGATAAGTTTTTAAAATTGTTCTTCTCTAGATCTACAAATATGAATATGAAGAAAATTGAAGTTTTCTTGAAGAAATTCGAGGGTTAAAGGGTTAAAGTCTCTAGCGCCCATGTAATGGTGTAACATGAGGTGGTCGCTTCGGGCAGGACTGAATTATACAGTAAAAACATGGTTATAATGTATCACTGCTCTGTAGCCAAAAGGATCTATTTATATTTGTAGTAAACGAACATCTATGATTATGCTATTATGCTCGTAATTTTGCTCTTACTTGTCAAATCTTTACGCGTCGGTAAACAACAATAGCTGGTGAGTGGGTGCACGCTTTATTAAAAATTTAAAAAAAATTCTCGTCGAGGACATTGTAGTATCTTGTGCTTAGAACGAGACGGGTGGTGCTTTAACATTCTTTCATTATTCCTTAACACATGTCATGTTTGTATCTTAATTAACGACAGATCTCATGGCTAATGTGACAGTAATGGTTAAATTAAACCATACGAAACAAATAATCTTTTTATCATACGTACGCTTGACATACAATTCTATAAACACATGGCGCCCTCAGAGACATAATGACTACATTTTAATCATCGTGCAACCACAAGATCTAAAACGACTGAAATTATTGCAAATGCAATATTAAGTATTTAAGAAACAATTTGCGCATAATGTCGGTTAAGACAACAGTCAAAACGTTTTCAAAATATTAAACAAAATAGTTTACTAATAAACTAACGTTAACAACGAAACAGTCAAATCGTTTTCAAAATATCCATCAATATCGAGCATTGACGTAATTCCTCACCCCTCCTCAACCTCGTACTCCCTACTCCTCCTACGACCTCCCTTATCAGACCACCTCTTAAACTCCTTCCTCATATCATCAGAACACCCATTATTTTACTTACCATACCACGGTAGATAACCACTTTTAAGGGTTAACATTTTCAGGACGTCCAATGGGGTTTTACCATGAATATAATAAATATTCATTCTCAAGTGTGCGAATATAGACGGTATTGTTCTCAAAATCTGTCTACCACGTGGGCCTGGACGCCATTGTTCTCGAAATACATTTCCTTTGTGTGCGGCTGTTCGCCATTGTTCTCCACACGATCCCCATTGTTCTCAAAGACACCCTGCAGTGAAGAACAAGAGCGTCTATAAACCTCACTTCACTACTGGTATTAGTTTCAATTTACGCCTGTTTCATTGAGTAACCATTATAAGTAAATACAGTACAGCTCAGAAATAACCCTACATGTTTCCAACACAAAATAAAACACAGCAAAGGCTCCCAATCGAATTAAGTGCAAATTATGCGACAGTGCATTTCCTACGTACACTGTTCTGATACGGTACTATTTGGAAATATGTTAAGCTTTTTCTAAGCTAAGAGGTGTACTGAAAGGAAAAACGCATACCATACACAAGTGCGATAACATACGCAATCAGACATACGATGCCAATGACTTCACATGCTTAAGAATGGCAAAAGATAAAACTATTACACGTTCCTAAAGAAAACAAATGGCAGGGTGATAAAGTCGCCTGGCCCATCAACACATATCAGTTTAACCGCGTTACGTTCATTAGCTAGGGCATAAATAATCAATAAACGCGCCTCTTCTTATCTCTGGGCCATTTAGTCTAAATAACTCCCATCATGTTTCTGCCAATCAGTAGATCACGGCTGTCTGCACTCAGCCCGATTTGCTTAATGCCATTCAATCAATATGAACCCTTTTCTCAATAGGACCAAGAGCAACATTAAGAAATCAGAAGCCTACGTTTGTATATTTTGACTAATGCAGCCACGACGGAAGATTACAACAGCCCATGGACTGGGCTCAAAGATGTTTTCTGAAATGGATGGTATTAAGAACACTCTGTTAGTATATTTATTCACCATTCGATGAAACATTGCACTCGGTGAATTGTTGCTCTATATCCAATTCAAAGGAGGAATACAGTTTTAATTATGCCCCCGCCCACCTCTAGCTAAGCTCCACCTACACTTCGCCCATGTTGAAAATCGATCGATCACTGCACTTTCCGAATCTCAATTTCCAGAAAACCATACACGTAAACTGTTGAATATCTTAAAACTGATATGACTGGGCGCTGCTGCTGTCGCTGGTAGCACCAGCGCCCGGTAAACTAGGTTAAGAATATCCAACAGCTTTTCTGTATAGTCATATGGATAATGAGATTCAGGGAGTGCAGGGATCGATCGATCCCGAAGCGGGAAAAGAGTATGTTAAGCTTAGTTACAGATGGGCGGAGCATAGCTAAAACTATATTCCTTCGTTTGAAGTGATTGATTATGACATCATATATCTTGATTGACGGATCGGATCCCTCGTTATTACACATTAGATTTTGAGCTTAGTGACCAGTCTTCGGAGTGCTACTTCACTATAACGCCAGAATAAGACAACTCCGGTTGTGATTAGAAGTTGAACATTAATCCCTTTTAAACATAGGGTATCTTCATAATTCCATTTTGAGTTAGTCGCTTCATAACTGTAGTCTGTGATGGTAAAGAGACGCCGCTGTCTGGCGGTTCTAATACTATATCATACTATATTGATAATTGTAATTCTGATGTTGAGATGTGGGTGCCGACAACGGCAGACATGTCGATTAGCGACCTCTTGCCCTCTGGCGCCAATCAAAGTGGAGGCAGGTAGGGGGTGGGGGTGCACGTAAATAGCATCTCTGATGCTACATACTCGCAGACACCTCCAGCTTGGACCATTACTACACGCATTATCGATAGCCCTCTAAGCTGTACGCTGCATACTCAGACGTAGAAATAGAGATGTTACGAACAACCCAAGAAAACTACACTAAGATGTTTCACTACCATAAAAGTGTATCATTTTAGCTTTAAATAAAGGCAATTGAACGATAATGCATTCAAATAACCGTGTGCATAGTAACGCTGCAGCTATAACTCTTGTGGTCCTTACGCATCCAAACTATGTACTTAACTGAAAATGATGTTTAGATTGCCAAATAAATAGACAATGATGTTGGCCCCACAGCTCTAGATTTCTGTATTTATTCAAGTGTAAATGAAACTCATTTAATCAATTCATCAGTCTGTGGCAGAGACAGGAAACAATATTCACGTGTCCGATCCATAGAAAGGGTCAACATTAATTAAAGATAACATCTCCATAGAGAGACATTCGGTTTATTTCCACGGAACCGTGCCTTTATCACCAAGCAGTGTACGCTCTGCGAGAATCTAAACGTTTGTCAGATGAGTATATTAAATTCAACAAGGAGAATAGCCTATTACAAACTTTCTTCCATTTATAAGGAATAGCAATTGTCAAGTCGACTAACTGCTTCGCCGAGGTGTTATTAATAAAGCAATGCACAATAGCACTTCATGAGAGAGAGAGAGAGAGAGAGAGAGAGAGAGAGAGATAGAGAGAGAGAGAGAGAGAGAGAGAGAGAGAAAGTGGAAGAGTGACAGAGAGGGAGAGTGGAGGGAGATACATGTGACTGGCATGCATGGGAGGGTGGATGAAGGGAAGAAACCGTGAAGGGAGCGGGTGGGGAGTAAGTGAGGGCGAGGTGCAGGGAGAAAGGAGAGAGAGGGAAAGGGAGGGAAAGGAGTGAGAGGGAGAGATGAAATGAGGAAGGGGGGAGAGGGAGGGAGAGAGAGAGAAAGAGAGAGAGAGAGAAAAAGAGAGAGAGAGAGAGAGAGAGAGAGAGAGAGGGAGAGAGAGAGAGAGAGAGAGAGAGAGAGAGAGAGAGAGAGAGAATGGCTGGACGGATAGGGGGAGATGTAAGGAAGGAGGAGGGAGAGAGGGGGGAGAGAGAGACAGAAAGAGACAGAGAGAGAGAGAGAGAGAGAGAAAGTGGAAGAGCGACAGAGAGGGAGAGTGGAGGGAGATACATGTGACTGGCGTGTGAGAGGGTGGGAGGGGTGGATGAAGGGAAGAAACAGTGGAGGGAGGGGGGTGGGGAGTAAGCGAGGGCGGGCTGCAGGGAGAAAAGGTGAGAGAGGGAAAGAGAGAGAGAGAGGAGTGAGAGGGAGGGATGAAATGCGGAAGGGAGGGGGGAGAGAGAGAGAGAGAGGGGGGGAGGGAAAGAGAGAGAGAGGACAGAGACAGATACAGAGAGAGAGAGAGAGAGAGAGAGAGGGGGGGGGAGAGGCACAGAGAGAGAGAGAGAGAGAGAGATAGAGAGAGAGAGAGAGGGAGAGAGAGAGGGGGGGGGGGGAGAGAGAGAGAGAGAAAGTGGAAGAGCGATAGAGAGGGGAAAGTGGAGGGAGATACATGTGACTGGCGTGCGAGAGGGAGGGAGGGTGGATGAAGGGAAGAAACAGTGGAGGGAAGGGGTGGGGAGTAAGCGAGGGAACACAC
>CM067364.1:56728936-56762474 GCA_034401795.1 Chaetoderma sp. LZ-2023a | reverse complement strand
CGCATGACACGTGTGTTTGGACAATTTATAAACGGACGTGTGAACGAGCGGACGAATGACCGGGAGAATGAATGAATGTATGAATCGAACGAGCCTACGAACGAATGAACGAGCCGATGTACGAACGAACAAGAGTGTGGGTGAGTGATGGATGGATGGATGGATGGATGGATGGATGGATGGATGGATAATTAAATTTACACCTTTACATATGGCTTAAGGTTTGGCTGTAAAAGTATATGGGAATTCTTATTGATTATTCTTGTAGTTGAATAGTTAACAAGCCTATATTATTCCTTATTGTAGTGATTAGTTTCGGATAATTTTTTACAATATTATGGATAATTTTTATATCAAAAAAACAAAAAATGTTTTGAATAATTTTAACAACATTATGGATGATTTTTAAAATATTTTAGCTAATTTGACAATATTTTGGACAATTTAAAAATGTTTTACTTCGGCACTCTATTTTATTTCCCAGGTGTACCATCATCAGCGACAGCATCTGTAGGAACTTACCGCTGCCAAATGACCGAACAACACTACAGATGTACCCAGGAGCAACCTTTGAAAAGATCACAGAGAACATACTGAGAGAACCATCCTGCTAAACACCGATATCATCATCATACACATAGGAACCCAACCACATCGAGCGAGATCCTCCTGCTGCCATCCACAGAAAGATGATCGCACTCATCAATCTTAGTCAACACATCAACAAAGCACAACCCAACCATAGCGATAAGCTCCATCCCTACCGAGACCAAAAGATCACCACAAGACTGACACAAGATGCAAGACCACCAACGATCTCTACAAAGCCATAACCAACACCAAATTCCTCAGAACCTACAGAACATTTCTCCAGTTTGGACAACCAATACATGACCTATACACAGATGGATTACACATCACCAATGAAGGCAAAATTAAACTATCAAACTTTTATAGCCAAGCCTTAAGCCATATGTAAAGTGTAAATTTAATCATTCATTCATTCATCTCCCGTTCGTTCGTTCGTTCGTTCGCTCGTTCATACAGCCGTTTTTAAATTGCCCAAAAAATTAAATTGCTCAAAATATTGTCAAAACACACACACACACACACACACACACACACACACACACACACACACACACACACACACACACACACACACACACGCACACACACATAATTGAAAAATGATCGCACAATTTTCAAATTGTCCAAAATATTGTCAAATTAGCTAAAATATTTAAAATTCATCCATAATATTGTCAAAATTATCCAAAACATTTTTAATTATCCAAAATTTTTTAATTTAAAAATTATCCATAATATTGTTAAAATTATCCAAAAACATTTTTAATTTAAAAATTATCCATAACATTGTTACAATAATCCAAAACATTTTTATTTTTTATTAATTTAAATTATCCATAATATTGTCAGAATTATCCAAAACATTTTTAATTATCCAAAATTTTTTAATTTAAAAATTATCCATAATATTGTTAAAATTATCCAAAACATTTTTAATTTAAAAATTATCCATAACATTGTTACAATAATCCAAAACATTTTTAATTATCCAAAATAATGAAAAAAATGCATAAGGAATTTATTTAATTTAAAAAATTTTTTAACTAAAAAATGTATTTAATTTATAAATCACCCATAATATTGTTAAATATCCAAAATAATTTTAAACTATCCAAAATATTGAAAAAATTACATACGCAAATTATTTTGAGTTTAAAAGGCATTTTCGAATCTAATCACTACAATAAGAATAATATAGGCTTGTTAACTATTCAACTACAAGAATACTAAATATGAATTCCATATAACTTTTACAGCCAAACCTTAAGCCATATGTAAAGTGTAAATTTAGTTATCCATACATCCATCCATCAATCCATCAATTCATTCACTCATTCACTCATTCACTCACGCACTCATTCACTCACGCACTCACTCACCCACCACCCACCCACCCACCCACCCACCCACTCACTCACTCACTCATTCACTCACCCACCCACACTTTTGTTCGTTCGTACACATGCTCGTTAGTTCGTGCGTAGGCTCGTTCGTTCAAACATTCATTCATTCTCCCGTTCGTTCGTCCGCTCGTTCACACGTCCGTTTTTAAATTGTCCAAAACATTGGCAAATTAGCTAAAATAATTTAAAAATCATCGATAATGGTGTTAAAATTATCCAAAACATTTTTAATTATCAAAAAAATCGTTCTAAGTTTAAAAGATCAGCCCATCAAACAAATAATGTTTAATCATTTTCGAGTCTAACCTATTCAACTACAAGCATAATCAATATGAATTCCAATCCCTTAGAACATAGCCGCCCGATCACCACCATCACCACCAAAGGCGGCTAATCCTTTCCAAATTAGTTTTGAATCCTTATCGACCCCTTTGTATTATGAACCCATACCAGGTGTTAATCACTCCATGGCGAATAATAGTACTTTGAACTCTATAAACATCCTTTGATGGCCAACCCACATTCACTCCATGGCGAATAATAGTACTTCGAACTCTATAAACATCCTTTGATGGTCAACCCACATTCACCCCACCTCACCCTAGAACCTCCCCTATAAATACCATGTTTAAACACAGCATTAGTTATGTCCTCTGACGAAGGTAACAACAGCCGAAAGGATCCTAAGGACCACCGTATTATAAGTTTTGATAATAGTTTAGCCAGATTAGTTTTTTTATAATAGTTTTGCCAGATTAGTGTTTTATAATAGCTTAGCCACTTTAGGACCACCTTATTATAAGTTTTGACAAAAGTTTAAGCCAGATTAGTGTTTTATAACAGTTTTGCCAGATTAGTGTTTCATAATAGCTTAGCCACTTTAGTGTTTTAGTGCAAATAATCTAGGAAATATGGCCTCCAACAGAAATCAACAAACGTAAGTTTTTATTGTAATATATATACTATAATAATGTGTTTGTTTTGCTTACAATATAATATATCTTCGTAAACAGACACCATATCTTCCAATCTTGTTTTTAACCACACACACTCACAAGCGCACACACGCACACACACACACGCACGCACACACGCGCGCACACGCACACACACACTACGCGCGCGCGCACGCACCTGTCCACTATGAATCCAGAGGATAACAGGCCACAGACCAGGAGCCAGACAGAGTTACACCCAAAGCCCACACCCACACCAATACAAACCACACAATCAGTCAACCCTACAGAAGAACACACAACTACAACGCACAACCCAACAGCAACCACCCCGCCGTCACCACCACCACCACCACAACAATCGGCCACCTCTGCAGCCACTACTAACACGCACCACATTAACAACAAAAGCACACACGGATGCAGAAACACAGACACGCCTACCACCAATCTTCAGCAAAGACGATTTAGAGCACCCTGTCAACCAACAGCACGAAAAAACATTTCAACAACTATACAAATCCCTATACAAAACAGAACAACTGCAGCACCACATACAGAACATAGAACATGCCATCAAGAACAACACACATATCGTTAAGCCAGACATAGCACTAGCCATCGTAGACCCCAACACAGAAACCACTGCAGAGATCGACTCGATCTTAAAAGCCGCGGCTAACAGCATCCAACACGCAATCCTAGAACATTACTACAAAAAACTACACTACCACAAACAGCAAGCACACATAATTGAAGGGAATCTGTTAGACTCACACACATACGAAGCGGACAGAGCTGTTGCTAAGGCACACAGGATAGCTGCTAAGTTCGCCACAACCAGCATAAAGACACACACAACAAACACAAACAGGACACACAATGACACACACAAACAAAGCACACAAAACCCGGTCATGCGAAAGGCAAACATCCCGCCTTTGATGGATCTACAACATCAAATAAACCACACGCAGAAGCAAGTACACCCAGCACAACCCGCACCAACAGAGAGACGCCACAGACCACCGCTGTTGCCAACACCTCAACCAGCACAAAGACAACACACACAGCAAAACCCACATACATACACAAGACCACAAACACCACAGAACAACCAAACCACAACTCAATGGTTTAGACCTACACAGCTCAAACAGCAACCACAGATCAACACAGAAAGACAACCGAGGAGTAACCCACTTCCCCTGCCAAAAAACGGGGGAGCACCACACATACAGAACAAACCACATTCACCACAAACCACCTTCAAACCAGGGCAAGTTGGACCAAAACAAACATCACAAACCAACCGCCACTACACAAACAACCGACACTTTATAATACCCTACTCAAGACAACCACTTCCCATCCACCACGCACATCCATCACCACCAAGAGAGCAGATGTACCTTCCCAGAACACAACCTATCACACACTCAACACACCAACCCAGAACCCAACCCATCCAAACAACATCACAGACAAGTACAAGCACACCACAAACCAAATCATATGCCGAAGCCATAAAACAATCCAAAAACGAAAATGTGAAAAACTACTCTTAGAAATAATCGGCCAATTAGACGTTTAACATCAGGTACACAACTACAAAAACGCAGAAAACAACGCAGCATCAACAAACAAAAAACAACACCAGATATTGTCGTTAACCTGTCCAACCACAAACTTACCAAAACAGAAAATTCCGTTCTAAACAAAGGCCTTTCATTTGTACCCACACCACACCACATATCACCAGACACACAAATACATTGCATAGATCAATTCATCAGGAAGTTAGAATGCAAATACTACTTTTACAGCAACAACCTTGAAAAACCCACAGCACCATCCAAATTCAAACTACCCTCAGAATGGAGACCAAGCACAACACCCAATGCCATCAACAAACTCCGGTCATCACTCACCAAGCTTATCACCAAACCACCCGACAAGTCACGACGATCCAACATCACACACCATGAGAAAACAGCCCTCAAAACATTAGCTAATAACACAAACATAGTCATCAGACCAGCAGACAAAGGCTCCGCAATAGTCATTCTCAACAAAACAGACTACATTGCAGAAGTACACAGACAACTTACAGATGTCGCATACTACACCAAACTCAGTGAAAATCCCACTTTAGAATATAAAGACACCATAGATGCATACATTAACGAACTTCTAATCACCGGAGCCATCACAGGACAGACACACAGATATCTCACCGAATTCAAAGTCAGAACTCCGCGCATCTACATTAACCCTAAGATACACAAAGGCAGAATACCTCCTCCCGGACGCCCGATTGTATCCAACTGCGATGGCCCCACGTCACGCATTAATGAATTCACAGACCACCTACTAAAAGACACGGAAAATGATATCCCAAATCTACTACGAGACACCACTGCATTCATCCAACATATAGAAAACACTACAGTGGATGCTGGCTCAATCCTATGCACAATGGATGTCAGATCACTATACACAAACATCCCACACGAAGAAGGCATACAGATTGTCACAGAACATTACAGACATACACTTGAAAAAACAAACACAAACAACAATAACCACACACCTGCACACATCTACCCAGACGAATTGGCCCAAATAATGAGATACATTCTTACAAAAAACAGCTTCCAATTCAATGAAGACTACTACATACAAACACATGGAACAGCCATGGGAGCCAAGTTTGCTGTCAAATATGCTAACATTTACGTGTACACCATAGTAAGCAGAATGTTATCAACATGGATGGGCAGCACTCCATCTCACTTAGTTAGATATATAGATGACATATTTTTCATTTGGAACACCAGTGAGAACGAACTACTTGAATTTCACGCACACATGAATAAAGAGCATCCCACAATAAAATTTGACTTGGAATATTCAACGGAAAAAATCCCATTTTTGGACACAATGGTATACAAAGAAGATAACAAACTTAAATTGGACCTATACAGAAAACCTACAGACAAACAACAGTATCTTCACAAACAATCAAGCCACCCTAAAAACACAAAACATTCCATAATCTACAGCCAAGCATTAAGATACAAACGCATCATCACAGATCCTACTAGATTAAAACAACGCACACAGGAACTCACAGATGCATTCATCCACCGGGGATACAAAGAGACAGAAATTAAAGCCATCATAGAAAAAACCGAGAACACACAGAGAGAAGACATTCTTTACAAACAACCCACACAAAAACAGCCTAGGCCAGCTTGCATACTACAATACCACCCATCATTAGAACACATAGGCAAATCCATTCGAACCTACTGGGAAAAGTACATCTTGTCTTCACCAATCTTAGCACCAATTTTTCCCAACTACCCAGTAGTAGCATTCAAGAAAAATAAAAGCATTAGGGACCACCTAGTCCACTCTAGCCTAATTAAAATAAAAAATCCAGATGCTAACAATAAGATCGTACCGACACCAAATGACACTCACGACATAGTAAGGACACTCCGACAATGCAACAACAACAATTGCATCACATGCAAACAATACATGAACACTGCTGACAAATTCACCAGTTTCGTCACTGGTAAAGACTACAAAATCAACACACAAATGAGCTGCAATACCACCAACATTATTTACCTCATAGAATGCAAACAATGCAGCTCTCAATACATAGGAGAAACAAGTCAAACACTCAGCAAACGACTCACACAACATATCCATGCAATCCGACACCAAACAGACACGAGAATCTCATGGCATTTCAACCATCCAAGACATTCTATGAAAGACATCACGATAAGACCAATTGAAAGAATTTTTACAGATAACAAAAAACTAAGATTAAACAGAGAACACTACTGGATCAAAGAACTCAAAACGATGCACCCGTTCGGAATAAACAAAAAAGCATAACACACTCACTCACCCACCCACCCACTCACCCACCCACCCACCCACCCACCCACCCACCCACCCACCCACCCACCCACCCACTCACTCACTCACTCACTCACTCACTCACTCACTCACTCACTCACTCACTCACTCACTCACTCACTCACTCACTCACTCACTCACTCACTCACTCACTCACTCACTCACTCACTCACTCACTCACTCACTCACTCACTCACACATAGGAGGTTTGACGGAAGTTTGCAGACTGGCAGGTATGCATAGGTAACTATGTAAATACCTGGGTCGGCGTTTTTAAATACTAAGGATTATGCAAATATCAGTATTGTTTACTCGCGCGTTATTTACTTCATTCATTCACCCGATATCAATGTGCAATATGAATATGCATATGCTGTTAAGTAGGCAGATGGCTTCATATATTGCACCATATAGTTCACAGCTATTTCACAGTGTACTTCTCAATGCAGATTGTGTAGGTTATCGCACAAAGCTACTATTGTTTCAACAACATTCCAGTTCAAAGTCAAAGATACTGGATTTCTTTGTTTTTCTGAAATAAATTAAATTTGTTTTAAGGTGACACATGTGTTGGATGTTTATTTGTTAAGTCAATTTCAACATTTGCCCTAAGCCATGTTTTAAGAAAGAGTGAGTACTCTATAACTACCAACTTGCCATCGAATGTGGAGTAGTCAGTACCCATCACCACGTAATGTTAACGCGCTAACATTACAGAAAGTGGTCCTATGACAAACACAACATCAGCGTTGATTTAAAAATAACACAGAAAGTAAGTGCTTTTCGCAAGTTAGTGTGATTACGAAATAATGCAGTTTCTCATGGTAAATTAGTAATGCTGATGTACTATCTACTATATTTCATTAGTAGGGATGCACACCTTACCAAATACACAATTATCCCATCTGAAGTGCTAAAATCTATATCACAGGCAAAAATAAGAAATAATATTGATTTACCCCTACCCATATTCAAGGAAAATCCTTCATGTGAAACAAAAAATTCATGTTTCTTAGTCTTAGGATTCTTAGTCTTAGGTCACATATTTTGCTTGCTTTTATGTGGACATAAAGTACTCAGCCAGGCATATCGGCTGACCAAGTTTTATCTTCCAGTCTGCAATAATAATGTTATAACGAGAATCTGTAGTTCATGACCACATCACCAGAAACTGCCTACTTGGCGGATGTTAAATTTAGACATACTCATAAAAGATGGTGATCTGACAGAGAAACCTACCAATTCTGCAATGCTATCACACATTTTCTGTCACTAGGGGTATAGACCTTGGCAAAAATCACTATAAGCATTCGTTGCCCCAGGTGACTCCGATAGCCAGAATCTGGGGTTCTGGCTCAAGGACTATCAGCCAGATGGAAGATCGTGATGTATAGGCAAACACACGTTGCTAAAGATAACTCTATTCCGAAAGGTTGTCACTACCAACAATCACCATACATCTCTTATTGAGGGATCCATTTCTATCTATGCCCCTCCAATTGCTAGCTATACCCCTCCAATTTCTAGCTATACCCCTCCCATTTCTAGCTATACCGCTCCTATTTCTAGTGATACCCTTCCCTTTTCTAGCTATACCCCTCCCATTTATAGCCATATCCCTCCCTTTATGTATGTGTGCCCACATTGTACGTGTGCCTGAATTGATTTCAAAATTTGATGACTGCATTCCAATCGTTTAAATTTCAAGCTAACTAGGTATATACAGGTCATCTGTCCAATATTTTTACCGTACCGGAATGTTGTCATTCTATTACATTATTTGGATCGGTTTCAAATCGTCTTGTCGTCTGGTCGTTTGCATGACAATTATGCCGACATTACAGATATGTCAATCCACGTGTGTCAATCACACTCTTTGAAAGCATGAGTAAAGTCACTCAATCCGTACATCAGTCAGACAAGCAACCTTATTGCATACATATTGCAATCAAAATGAGTTAATACTTTTGAGGAAATCGTTGTTTCTCCAGCAGCTGAAACATGTATTGGTTTCACAATGAGCGGTAATCATCAGATGCTTAGATAATGAACCTTTCCAGTTTATCCATCCATCATATGACGTAATATGACGTCATAATCAACTATGTGACGTCATGAATGACTCGATTTATTCCATTTTGAGCGCTTAATAGTCCGACACCCTTTACGAATTGTATGTTTTAAAAAAAAAAACTAATTTGCTATAGGCAGCAACAGCACCCAGTCAAATTAGTTTCAACGAATTCAAAAGCTGTATAGTTTTCTGGAAATTAATAGTCCGGTCAAGAATCGATCGAGCCCAACACGAGCAAGATATGGATGGAGCCTAGCTAGAGATGGGGGGAGTATAGATAAAACTGGAAATGTCCATTCCGACTAAATAAGGAATATTGATAAAATCGTTAAAGATGTTGTTGTGTCTGACCTTTCGGGTCCAAAGGCTAAGCAGAAGGTCCACCCTCGTTTGTTGGTTACCAGATATGACTGCATTTCCCAAAGGTCGACTAATAGCTTAAATTCCAATTGATATTTAAATAGCCTTAAATTAACAGCTAAAGCTTGGATACCGTTATCACGGTACTCAGATTAAAGGCAACGCCTGTTTAGTTTACCTGTCTACGCACGCTCACATCTTTACTCTCGCTTAATGCAGGAGTACTCGAGTCGAATTTGTACCACGTGATATCGTTTTCAGAGCATACTCTCGGCGTTCGGTTATCCAATCCATGTAACCGGAGCTATGCGACTGAGTATCTACTACCCAGTCAACAATGTGTGTCACCTAATGAATGAAATCATCAACTACCGGACGTCAAGGCATTTAAAAAATGTTACAGACGGTTTTTCTAACAAAACTTCTCCTAAATACAGCCAGTTTGACTGTACGCTTATATTGACATTTACATAATTAAACATATGTGAACGTAGAAGCCATATCAGCTAAATTGTGTTTTGCACTGTAAACATGTGCATTGTCTGAGCTCTTCCACTGGAAGAATGAGGGCGAGGGTAAATCAGTCGGGGTTGGTGTGGGGGGAGAGAGAGAGAGAGAGAGATAGAGAGAGGGGGGAGGGAGGGGGGGGGGCGAGGGCGGGAGTGAGGGCGGGAGAGATAAACATTGGGTTGGAGACACACTGTGGTCGTAGCGCGCATGCGTGACAGAGATATATCTTCTGTTAAAGCAGGTCATAGGGGCGGCGATGGGACAATATATGACTGTAGTGGACACGTATTGTCCTTGTAACGCGCGTTAGGAGAGTAGTCTCTCTTTATCTAACAGTTAATAAACAATGGTCTCACTTTCCATTCCACTACGTTAGCCGTATTTCTTATTTGTATGTATAAATTACACCAGTACGACTATGAACTTGTTATTTCTAATTCATAAATCCATTTCCTCAGTCAATCATATGACGCCATACTCAACTACGCGTATGCTGACGTCATAATCCTGACGTCATGAATGATTCGATTAAGCCCGTCTTTAACGCGTAATACTCTGACACGTTGTATGTCTCTACTATTTAATAAACATGCCGTGTAGTATTTTATAACTAATTTGACTGGACGCTGGTATCATTGGCAGCAACAGCGTCCAGTCAAATTCGTTCCAAAATATTCAATAGCTTACCTATATAGTTTTCTGGTAGTTGATAGTCGGTGAGTTCAGAGTTCGATCGATCCCAACACGAGCGAAGTGTGGGAGGAAAATAACTAGAGACGGGTGGGTCATGGCTAAAACTGGAAAGTCCATTCATTTGACATCCTAAGTGATGAGTATCTATGGAAACAGGCGATAGGCAGCGTTTATCTAAAATACATCAATGGAGAAAACAGCGACGTACTTTCGCTATTGACATTGCAGAGAAAAAATGCAGACCAGTGCATCGGTGGCAAAATGCAGCTTCAAAGGCGCTTGTTTACATGACCCAAATAAAGAATTGCGCTTAGCAGAAGCAACAATGTTTTATTAAGTCCAACGTTGCCAGGCAAGCATACGTAATGCCAATGATACATGGTGCGTGCGTTCCTGTGCCTTACAGCTATTTAGAATAAACTCGTTGGTAATGAAAACAATTTTTACAAATGTCACAAGTCTAGCGCGAATTAACTGTAGTGTGAGCTGTGTAGCGGATCTCAAAGCAAATCAGGGTAGCTAAGATGTGGCCACCTTGATACTTATCTTTGATAACTACACCTCTAGAAATTGCACGAATCATCTTCTATTCCTGATTGATTACAATCAAACTGCTACATATGTATTCTTATGAGAGGTGTGGTTACCTAGAAGATCGCTTCATACTTTAGGTGTTGAGATAAATAGTGATTTTATATAGACATAGTTTGACATCAGAATGCACTGCCCTGCTTTGGTGGGCGTGACATACTATTGTTTAACATACTTTATGCTTATCATTCTATACTAATCGCAATAGAACTAAATCGTATGCTGATAAATAATCCAGAAAAAAGGTTTTGGCTGCTTTCGCCCTCAGTCAGATGGTGGTACCCAGTAGGCCTATCTTCAAAGCGGACGCGTTAACAGGTTGAGCTTTGTAACGGCTCAATGAACATAATCTGACGTTGCCAGTAATATTTGCCTCATGAATCATTTCTCTAATGTCGTCATCCTGGTTAGTGGGATATTCAGTCGATCGGGCAATAGTGTGGGAATTGGCAATACTTATAATTACTCACGCGTTCGTGTATGCATGTATGCTATGAATGCTAAGCTGTGGCCTATCCTCCGACGATGCTTTAGTGACTCTTCCAGAGCAAGGAAGGAGGAGAGGCTAATCTATGCCACATCAGATGGAAGCTTCTTCTAGTATGCGTGCAAAGTTCCAGCGATGCGTTCTATGTGCGAACCTAAGGAAGTTTGGGCAATCTGTTAATTTGGGGAGAACATTTGGGTATTACGTGGTTTGGGGTCACAAGAGCCGTGAGAGGCGATCCTTTTGTGCGTTAGTTGGGCTAGAACGCCCTAATGGTGGAGTAGCCGTGCAGACTGTGAGTGATTAGGTTTTGGTTAAGGTTTGGTCTGGGTGCATACATTTATGCTACCTGCGACCCTATACTAACTTCTCCGTTTAAGTTAGTGATAGTAGACCGTCAACGGGCGTCCCCCACTCGAAAAACCGTGCGAGTGGTCTTGCATTACTAGTAGTGTGGCGGATACAGCGTCGCTGGGTGTGGCTAAAGTCAGGTAAGACAACCACGCAACTCTCCATATGAACACTGATACAACAGTACAAGAAGTGATAACAGAACAGCTGGTTATCGCAAGCAGGACACTTGAGAGCATGGCGTAAGAAAATCCTAACAATAGTTACCTAAAAGTTGACTATATTAAACTGGTCACCTCATTACCAGTTAGCTTCTGAATAGTAACAATATAATTACGTTGACAGCTGATACCTTATAAATGATTACTGTACTCTGCGTCTGTAGTAGTAGAAACATCCTACAGCTTCAATCAGTCCTTCTTCTGTTTTGCCTACTGTGTCTTGTCCTCAACCAAAATCTTTCGCTTCTGGTGGTTCATTCTTCTGAGGTCCTGAGCACGCTCAACAGATTTATGCAACGACGTCCTCTCTTGGCTTTGTATTTATAAGACCTTGTATTGGGCAGAAATTGCAGCGAGTCTTAATCACAATAGTAGATGGGGAGCGAAGTGTGGGTAGCGACATTTCATACTGAACCGCTTGCTCAGCACCCACACAGAGAAGGGGCTCACAGCATATCCAATGAGAGGGCTTGGAGACTTAGGAGTGGGCAGTTGAAAACGATGTTAAGGGTTATCTGTTAGTGTCTGAAACGGTCTAGCATGCTTAAGGTGATGCTAATCTCATCTCAAATGTTGTATTCCACAGATAGATTATCGTTTATAGATTCCATATATTCATATCTTGTCGCATTTCCTTATCTGTATCACCATTATCTGCTTTGTAATCTCGTTTTGTCCCCTCAAGCGATGGTGTGTGATATCATGTAAATACCAATATATTACATTCTTTATTATGTAATACTCATCTCGTTGAATATCTGAACACCAATTTGACCGGAAGTTGTTGAAGCTATTCAACAGCTTATCTGTATGATTATTTTTATACCACATTTCCAAACTATAACTGGCACCTCTATGACTGAGCGTATATACCGAGGCAAATATGCTATGATTTTTTCTAATTAGTTGGAAAGTCAACCATGACTGCCATCATAGGCTGTAGAAATGTGACAACATTTCGCTACTAAAGCATGAATATGTTTCGTTGTCGGCATGATAAAAAGCTAAAATCTGAGTGTTGAATTATAGGTGATAAATTCTATCACATGAATGGTTGGTATAAGATAAGGTGAGATTTCATTTAAGGCCACAACCGAATGTCACAGAAGAAGCACCGCCAGAAAGGTCAATCATTGAATTATTAGAAACAGGTCACTATTATAAGTGACTGACCATTCTGTAACCTTAGCGCTCCGAAAGTCCAGGAGGCCCAAGTCATGAATAATACACAGAAGGCAAGTTAGCACATGGTTTCAGTGCTTACAGCCGAATCCTCGGGCAGGAGAGCAGTGAAGGTTGCTGATTCGAGTCGAGATGTGGAGCCAAGCGAAACGGCTCATGAACGAGGACGGGTATTTTCTTCATTTCAGTTTAGTTACCCTTGTAGTGGCCAGTGCAGAGGGCTTGAAATTGTGCACTGCCTAACTCCCATTCTGGACTCACCACTGTTCAAATTCTATAGGAGCGCACCTTTATCTCACTGCTGTAATACGGTATATGTTGCGTATCTTCAGCAGTCTGCGAAACAACTTATTATGAGGTAAGTCGGAAAATTTGCCAGCCACTGACGCGACCTCTTAACTGGGAATCCAATGCTCCTCCATGTCTGGGAAATTGCGTGCGTTCACTCCCTTATATACTTCTCTGGAGAGCCGGCAAATGAGAGGCACGCGTGTGTAATACCGTCAGCAGTATGTCCTCCTACGACCTAATATGGAAGGAAACCGTTGTATGTACGCGTACGCAGCGTAAATAATGATAACTCTGCGGGTTCTGAGCGGATTTTCATTTTTAACGGGTTTGTGCTGCTGGCGTCCAGGCCATTCCGACGATACTAGTCATGATATATTTCTGATTATTTAATAGCGCATTTTACAGACGTGGTCTTTCGCATGTCTTATGTGAAGAAGTTTCTACATTATATATAGACGGTGTCATCACACTTACTTCCTAGCATATTAATGGGAACCCTGTACGCGTGATGTGGAGGTGGGTGTGGGGTGTTGGTGGGGTGGGGGTGGGAGATGGACCTCTATCAACCCTATGCACTTATGTCAAAGCACACGGGTGAACACTCTCTATAGCTTGTTCCAGTTAAACAGTCGTCCAAATAAAGGCACCTACTTTTTTCTAAGTCTTCTTTCAACACAGATTGTGGTCTTATTCCTGGTAAACATTGTTTACACCAGGCTAATAACATCAAACGCATCATTCCTTAGTACAGACAGCTGCCGTACTCAACTGATTGACCGTCGAAGCACAAGACACACTTATTTAGATAAACTGTTCTATGTGTGAGCCGTAATTATCAGTTTCCCAACTTGTCTTGTAGCTGATAACAGTGAATTGTGACGCAATGCCTTTGCCATAATAAGGCGTCATAATAACCTACGTAAATGGTGAATGCCATCATAATGAAGGAAGTTATTATGACTCCATGAATAACGTGGATAAGTAGGTAGCGAACGCATATTTGATGACGGACAATGTGTTGTACGAATTTTATGTCTTTACTATTTTATAAATTGTCTGTTGTATATTTTGAAACTAATTTGACTGGGCGCTGTTGCTGTCATAGGCAGCAGCAGCACCCAGTCAAATTGCTTACAAAATATTTAAAAACGCCGACCCAGGTATTTACATAGTTACCTATGCATACCTGCCAGTCTGCAAACTTCCGTCAAACCTCCTATGTGTGAGTGAGTGAGTGAGTGAGTGAGTGAGTGAGTGAGTGAGTGAGTGAGTGAGTGAGTGAGTGAGTGAGTGAGTGAGTGAGTGAGTGAGGGAGTGAGTGAGCGAGCGAGCGAGCCAGCGAGTGAGTGAGTGAGTGGGTGGGTGGGTGGGTGGGTGGGTGGGTGTGTGAGTGAGTGAGTGGGTGGGTGAGTGAGTGAGTGAGTGAGTGAGTGAGTGAGTGAGTGAGTGAGTGAGTGTGTTATGCTTTTTTGTTTATTCCGAACGGGTGAATCGTTTTGAGTTCTTTGATCCAGTAGTGTTCTCTGTTTAATCTTAGTTTTTTTGTTATCTGTAAAAATTCTTTCAATTGAAACTCACTCACTCACTCACTCACTCACTCACTCACTCACTCACTCACTCACTCACTCACTCACTCACTCACTCACTCACTCACTCACTCACTCACTCACTCACTCACTCACTCACTCACTCACTCACTCACTCACTCACTCCCTCCCTCACTCACACACTCACCCACCCACCCACCCACTCACTCACTCACTCACTCACTCACTCACTCACTCACTCACTCACACATAGGAGGTTTGACGGAAGTTTGGCATATGCATGCATAGACACACAGACGCACACGCACACACACACACACACACACACACACACACACACACACACACACACACACACACACACACGAGGTTTGATGGACACAAATGACCAGTATGCACACATAGATTCTGTCTAAGTGAGACATACAAAATCATTTACGCTACAGCAGTGATACGTAATATCTCACCTGTTTAGTTTTCAGGAAATTGATAGTTAGGGCATTCGGGGATCGATCAATCCCAACATGGCGAAGTGTGGGTGGAGCTTAGCTAGAGGTGGGTGGGGTATAGCTAAACTGGGAAGGTCCATTGTTGGACTTATCTTTTCGTTGTCCATGCATTAGCCTCACCAAGCGTTTATGGTCTCTCGCCATTTCGCGCTGTTTCATGATATCGTGATGCACAAACTCAGGGACTTAAGCAAATTGTGCTGGGCGCAGCCTAAAACTATCATTTGAATTGCTCAGGGTCAGGTCTCAATGGACCTTTCTATTTTAAGCTGTGCCCCGCCCATCTCTAGCTAAGCTCCACCCACACCTCGCTCGTGTTGGGATCGATCGGTCTCTGAACTCCCTGACTATCAATTTCCAGAAAACTACACAGGTAAGCTATTGAATATTTTGAGACTAATTTGCCTCGGTGGTCAGTCAAATTAATTTCAAATTATTGAACAGCCTGTTTAGTAAATAGTAGAGACATACAATTCTTACAACGGGTCGGACTATTAAGAGTTAAAGATGGGCCTAATAGAATCATTTATGACGTAATGATTATGACATCATCCTTCCACCCCCCCCCCCCCCCCCCCCACTCCACACAACCCCCGGTTAGCTGAGTATGACGTCATATGACGTCAAATCATAGATGCATACACTGGAAAGGTGAATTTTGGGATAAAGTTGTGAAACTCTCATAATTCATTACGTTTTTTCTAAATTTAGATGTACACTGAACATTGGAGGAGAAAGATAACACCTTCACGCCGGTCTCCTCCGTAAGTACCAACTTTGTTGGGAAACTAAGTCATCAAGTATTGCCGGCTGACATCCGCATGCAGCGGCAACTCTGATTATGTCTACCCTTCTTCAAACAAGAAGCTGTCCTCGACATCCTCGGACGACGCAATCTTCCCAGGAGGTTACCATAGCTACGGAAATGTAGTGGTTTGAGTGCAACATCAAAGAGGCAAACCTTAGGTGCAGACTGTGAACATAATAACATCGATATTGCATGCATTCTAGAGACTAAAGTAGCTAAACACTCAGAGCAGCAACTACAGACAGGCCATACGCCAATCTGCCGCCCATTGTGCTCCTCAATAGTATACGGAAAATCCTATCCAATGTTACTCTATGCTGCATCTGAGACAAGATCGATTACTTCACTGGATGATGTGAAAGTGGCTTCAAAGTGGACGCAGCTGCGCAGATATTGTATGGGTTCAACTCATGCTTGTCTCGGTAGTCATGTCCAAACACTGGGACTTCCACAAAATGGGCATTGACATGTCACGAGCCATCGACATAATTAAACGCTGAAGGATCCTAGATAAACTGCGCCAGGCCAGTTGCAATGAAGATGAACCACACCTAGTGAGACTACTACTTGCATACACCAGCTGAGAATACGAGTCAAGTCAGTGAAGTCTGTAGCGTTTGAGACATTAATCGGCTTCCCACAAGGAGATGGTATATCTCCGGTGCTTTTCACCTGCTATCTTGCTGTCGCATTGAAATCTGTCCGAGAAAGTTCCACAGGACCAAACCCCCCACCCCAGTGTCAATACTGGGAATGCCGCTGGAGATGGAATATGCCAACGATATGGGCTTCATAGACAAGGAAAAGAAACCCCTTGACGAACTTCTCCCAATAGCTGCAAGCAAACTAAAAATTGAGAATCTCTTTATGAATGAATCCAAAACAGAGTTCACCCACATATACCTATCGACAAAGCATGAAACTATAGAAAATGAGGACCCACTTCGTGGCGGCGAACCATGGAGGAAAGGTAACACCATGGGCTGACTGCTTTGCAGTACTGCTGACATTTCTGCACGCTGCGACATTGGGAATATGGCTTTCCAGTCCTTCTGGAAGCTATGGATTCGTAGATCAAAGATGTCCTTGATTAAAAGGCTGCGTTTATCCAATGCAACCTGCGTATCCTTGATGCTGTATAACTGTAGCAGCCGGGCAGCTCCAAAGGCAGCTCTAGACAAACCCGATGCCTGCCACCGCAAACACCTAACCACCATCACTGGACACCGATGGCCAGACAGCATAAATTCCAACGATGCACTATACAAGATGTGTAATACGTTGCCGCTGTCTGTAAAAGTCGCCCAGCAAAGATGGTCCATGTTTGGTCATGTGCTAAGGATTCCAGAAGAGACACCAGCACAGAGAGCCTTGGAATTCGCCCTACTCGGAGCCAGCAAATACAAAGCCAGGAGAGGACGTCAAGGTGACCTCACGAAAGCAGGACTCGGTACACTCAAGTCAAGAATGGACATGAGGAAGCTAAGGATTTCGGCTGAGGACAAGACACAGTGGGCAAAAGCGAAGAAGGACTGATTGCAGCTGTAGGATGGTTCTACTACTACAGCCGCTGAATACCGTAATCATACATACACTGAAGTTTCTTTTACGAGAACGGCAATCATTCAAACAGGCTAAGAGAAGGAGCATATCTTCATCTGTTTATGATTAGGAGGGATCCTCCCTGCGTGTTATTTTTACCACTAAATTGCCATGCAGAGATAAATATTAACGCCGGGTCAGACATATACAACGCAACACGGCATGACTCGATAGCAGAAACAGCGCGCAGTTAATTTAGTTTCACAACATTCAACAGAATGCCAATTAAATAGTAAAGACATTTTACTGGTAAATCCTTTTACACTTGAAGGGTTATTCATTGTTCATGATGAACCTAGATACGATATTCATCCCACATGTTGATTGCGACGTCAGCCTGATTACGACGTCACACAAGTGAGCGACTGGTCCGTTTCATCCGTTTCAAAACAGATCTGTTTATCCGGACAACAGTCACCGAGCCAGCATGGTAGATTTATCTATACTAGCTAGAGGCATAGGTGGCGCTGTATTTGTGTCCATAGTAGGGCACTTGCTCAGCCGCCATTAGTATGGCAAAAGGATAGATGGACACTATTATCTTAGACGCATAGCTAACATGACTATTTCATACACAGCGTATAATTGTACGAACAAGTTTGAAAAAGGGAACTGGAATTAACATTTCACCGGTATGTACGCATTCTTTTTATGTTAGCGATCAATTGTAGCTAAGTAAACATACACATACCAGTTTTCGTATGACAGATATTGCATGACTCCAACTTGCAGTCTATCGTTATTCAGGCCTTGAAATTATGAGGAGCAATTAGCCAACAGCAGTAGTGATCAATAGATTCTTCAAGCCGTACTTATTATTGGGTTAACTATTTTATTTGACAGATTTAATTATGAAATTGTGAAATTTTTCACAGATAATGCCAATTTGCAGACCAAGAGAAGCCAATAGTTGACAAATTTCGCATTAATGCCTTAGGAGAATTCACTATCATTACACACACTCATTCACTGTTTGGGTTTCCGTCTCCATTCTCTTTCTCCCTATCTATTCTCGCGTCTTGTGACGCGTACACTACATTTACAAGGTGCTAAATAGTCGCAGCTCGTCTCTCCCAATGGGCGTTATCTGGTGTGGTTCAACTCCACTGTCTGGAAATAAGTAGATTGTGTATGGAGAGTCTGGAATTTCTGCAGAATGCACATATGAACATCATTCTAGTGAGGAGAGCCGTTTTATATTCAGATTTAGTATTTTTACTGATTTGTCATTATGCTATGATATGTATGATGATTAAGTAAGTAGAATTGCTGATATGCAAGTTCACGTTTTATTCACTCAGGCTTTACATAAAGCATGTGAGGGAAAATATTTTACAATTAATATAATGGCGGTAGATATAAACTACATATTTCATATTGTTAGCATTATAACATTAAGATGTAACAGAGCATCAATATTTCTCAGAAATCCTATGTACACTTTGTTATCACATTAGCATTGTTTAAGTTTAATTAAAATGGTCATATACGCTGGCAATTTAAATAGAGCAGGCATACTTGTATACGAGTTTAATATAACGAGCTATAGCTTTATCTTCGCATGGATAATGTATTTACAGAGGTTTATTAGCACATGCATGTTGCATATTGAAAGGAGCCCTTTTGTTTTTATATTCTATGATTGGCAGTGTAGTACTCAGGGACATATTTTTGTCTTCTGTGTTATATTTGGGACAGACACAATGAGAGTGCTGTTCATCCTCTACTTAGTTACATATATCACAAAGACGTGCAGTTCTTTCCGTTCCAGTCCACCTCCCAAGCTAATTTGTGATTTATAGTTCTAAAATGGCATAACGTTCTTGCATCACGGTGGGCAGAATTGGGAAGTAGCGCTCCAATTTACATCGTTTTTTATTTTGATAACCGGCTTGACTCGCTGATGTCAGGTCTACATTTCTCTTTATATTGATTTTCTAAAACTGTTTGTACCTGATTAGTTAATTGTGTTGTATTTATGTTGTCTTTCTCAAATGCTTCATCATAACCTGTTAATGATAGGATTGCTTTTATCTTCTCTATCCGTGCGCTGTATGAATGTGTTGTATACTATATTGCAGGTGTCACATGCGAGGAAGTTGCTGACAGAGAACTACTGCCTGTTTCCAGTACAGCACGCGTTGAATATGAAGCAAGTGAAAAGCTGTATGTATCTATTGATCTTGACCAAAGGGTCCATATAAGGATCATGAAAAACCTGGACAGTCAATGAATTTGAAAAGTAAAACTCCAGGCCTGGAAAACCTGTGAAAACTGCTTTTCCATATAAGTCAAGAAAAAGTCATGAAAATTCTGAAAAAACACTAGTGTCAAGTATTATGCTATAAAAATTGTCATGACAAAAACAAATGCGGGGATAGACCTACCATCTGAATGTATCTAGCATGTTTAGATTTCAAAGGTATATGGACACTGTGACCATTATTATCACCACAAATTGGTCAGTTTACATTTATATGTCAAGAGAAGACCATTTTTGAAAATGTACCACTCGAATGACTAACTCAGTAACAATAACCAGTCATTCCAGTGATAAATTAAAAAAAAATCTCCTGCAGATGGACTCTGATTCAATGAAACTCTTGACTATTAAATGGTTGAACATGATAAGTAACCATTTAAAGGTAATAATGTGTCAGAAAAACACAATATTTGTATTTGTTGATTGTCCAATTGCATGGAAAGAGAAGACTATTTTTTTTAATTTTGCACTGGGAGGACGATCTCGGTATCAGAACCAGTCTTTGAAGTGCTAAATCCTCAAAAATATTCTTGTCCTGCAAATGGACAAGACTTGCATCATTCAGAAAAATTAGCTTTTCTTGACTAATCTTGATCATTATTAACCCTTTAACACTTATATCAGCCAAAAACGGCTTCAGCAGTGATCTTGAGAAATGCCCATTTGCAGACCAGAGAAGAATATTTTTGAAAATTTACCACTAGAATTACTGTCTCGATAGCCGAGCCAGTCATTCCAGTGATACAATTTCAAAGATTTCCTCTCTTGGTCTGCAAATAAAGATTTTGAAAGAGAAAATTAAAATGTTCTTGAAAGAATTTAAGTGATAAAGGGTTAAATGGTAGACCACAAGGTCATAATCTGTCAGAAGAACAAAAGATTTGTTTTACATCCCAGGAGAAGGCTAAATTTACCATTGAAATAACTCTTTGTTACCAAGTTATGGGCTCCAGTGGTAAATCGTCCAAATTATGATCTCTGAACCTACAAATGAACATTCATAAAGCCCTATATGACTTGAAAACTTATAAATATCAAGGAAAAAGGATTTTATACTTCAAAGTCCCTAAGAACGGTAAACCCTGTATATTGTTATACTGGCATAATGATGTCACTGCTATGATAATGTCATGATAATAATCGAAATAATAATATTAAATAATAATGATGGTGACGGTACTAGTGATTGTAATAATGATGATAATGTTTGTAATGATAATATGTACATAGCTATTTGTAAATATTGTTCATTTGAGTATCCCATATATGACAATGTGACCTATTTCGCAGTGATGGCACTGTGTATTCTTGTAAACATGCGTCTAATTACCATCTCCACGTAAGGAGAAGAGGGTATTACGATCGAGTGTGTGTGTGTGTGTGTGTGTGTGTGTGTGTGTGTGTGTGTGTGTGTGTGTGTGTGTGTGTGTGTGTGTGTGTGTGTGTGTGTGTGTGTGTGTGTGTGTGTGTGTGTGTGTGTGTGTGTGTGTGTGTGTGTGTGTGTGTGTGTGTGTGTGTGTGTGTGTGTGTGTGTGTGTGTGTGTGTGTGTGTGTGTGTGTGTGTGTGTGTGTGTGTGTGTGTGTGTGTGTGTGTGTGTGTGTGAGAGAATGTGTGTGTGTGTGTGTGTGTGTGTGTGTGTGTGTGTGTGTGTGTGTGTGTGTGTGTGTGTGTGTGTGTGAGAGTGTGTGTGTATATGTGTATATGTGTGTGTGTGTGTGTGTGTGTGTGTGTGTGTGTGTGTGTGTGTGTGTGTGTGTGTGTGTGTGTGTGTGTGTGTGTGTGTGTACATGTGTCCAGAGATGTATCTAAAAACTACTACATGCACAAGAGAGTTTCCAGGCATGTGGGCCACATAAAAAAACTGGACGCAGATCGGATCAAATTCTGAATTTATGGATATTTCGGAAACTGCTGGTCTGATTTGGCTCAATGTTTAACACTTAGGATTCCATAACTTGTGTAATGGCCCGGAACAAATTAAAAAAAATCTGGAAAAAGGAGGGCGAGGCTCTACAATCTCTGACTTGTTTTGTTTATCAGGTTATTATTTATAAGACATCTTTTTAATTTTTCTGATCCATTTGTTTATTCCTAAGATATTTACCCATTTCAGCCATGCATACCAAGATTAAGTACGATTTTTACCACTTCATTATGTTAAATATTTGGAACCTTAAACTGATTGAAAACAAAATGTTCAACAGTTATTGGGAAAAATTATAATATTTACCAATACAGTGATTACCTTGGTTTGTCGGCTTCCAGCCATGGTTAAGTTCTTTGTAATGGTTTAAGCTCTGCATATATTGTCTTATATTAGGAACCGTTAATCATATTGAAACTAAATTTAGACACATGATTACCTTATACCATATTGAAACTAAATTTGGACACATGGTTACCACGAGGTAGTGCAATGGCAGCGAGGCCACACAGTCAATGTCATCGTGATCTTGCGCAATATTGAAGTTTTTCTAGTTAGGCTTTTCGTTTTCTGTAAATTAACTCTAGGTATTGTCTTGTACCTCCGGATTTCTTCACCCTATTGAAACCAAATTTGGACACATGTTAATACCTATATCAATAGAACACATGATATCTTGGTCTGGAAAGTATGATTATGTATCCAGTCCTCAAGCATACTGTCTTTAATCATAGTTTTATTTATGAATACGCAATCCTTTGCAGGTGCGTACACATATGTAAGAAGAAAATGCCTAAATTCCCACCAATATTGCATCAGTGTACCTCTCATGTCTTGTTTCTGTATCACAATATCAAAATGGACCTTGGCAGGGGGTCACGATATTCCCCCTGAAAGCTTCAAAATTTTACTGGTAAGTTTCGGAGGCAGAATTTCTCCCCATGATTGGTGCCTTTTGGAGGGGGTTGGTAGTCGTGGATGTAGTGGACAAGGTATACATTTATCACAATTGGTGGGGCGACTTGTCCCCTGTTCGACCGATTATATTTAAATAATTCAGAATCCATTTTCAAAAGATTCTGACTAAAAGTAAATTTTTAACAAACTTTATTTCAAAATACTCGGTAACATTTCAAGGTAGCTAAATATAGAACCAGTGGATATTTTTGAAAACGTTTTGACTCTCTCAGGCAGCTAAAATTTCCCAATCTCACTTTTTAAAGTAAGCAGATTTCACTCTACAATTTAACATATGGTTACCTATGTTGGTAATATTAGGCCTATAAAATGGGAGGTATGGTAAATACGATGTTGCTTGCCAGATAAGATGTAGACGCTGGGCCAACGTTGGCAACATGTTAGCAGATCACAGTTGACATTACAACGTTGGAACAATGTAGGTCCAACGTCGGCTGTATCATTTGTTTGCCAACGTTGAGCCAGCATTGGAAAGTTCACAGAAAATCAAACACAATCAACATAATATTCACTTTTTAAGTTGTTAAATTATGCTCTTTGGTGTGCTATTTTAAATATCTTCATAGACGTATGCCCGTTGACTCAACGTGATCCCAACAATATATTGTCAACGCTGGGCTAACGTTGGGCCGACAAGCAAAAGTACGTTGCCCCGACGTAGTGCTAAACGTTAGGCCAACGTTGGGCAAACGTTTGCTTGGTATCAGGGTAACCATTTTGAAAAGGATTTCGCTGATTCAGTTACAAATATCCCTGAAAATTTGGGATTAATTAAAACATATGCCCATCTATATCTTCCAAATTTAATATAAAAATCGTAATTAGTTTTTACTCAACAGTGGTTTGTTTGTTGTGCACGTAGACATGGTATAGAGCAACATCAGTAATGGATGTTACTGACTATTTTAAAAGGGATTTCGTTGAAATGTATACATCTACTTGACCGATGTTCCTGAAAATAGGGGATTATTTAAAACATGTATCCTTCTATCTATGTTCTAAATTTCTCTTTAACATCTTAAGTAGTGTTTACGCAACTGTGGTTTGTTTATATACATAGAGGCGCCAGCCCGTGTTTACCTGTAATAGCCACATCACGTTTTGCCATGCTAATGGTGGTGCCAGCCGAGCTGCACTGCGGACATCGAGCGTAATGGCGGAGTATCTGGCGCGCTGTCCCTAGTCAATATAACTACCTCAATGGCCAACATACAGTCAAACGGGTGCGTAATAGGCACTGCATAAACCAACAATATATAGGTACTGAAATATGTGGAAAACAGTCAGTTGGTTTTGTTAATACATGTTGTCCCCACATGTTGTTGTGTGTACAACCAAGAACAACATTTTTTTCCTAGCACCAAAAATAGACGCCCATTGCACACATATTTGCCTGTATTCATTTCTCTGAGGTGCACTGTATAGTAGAACGGACTAGAACCTCTTCCTCAACCACCGGCCCACCCCTCCCCTGGATCGTTGTCCTATTTCACGGTCTTTCCCTCCAGCTCTGCTCCCGCGGAGCGATGTGAGTGTGCGTATGTTAGAACGATGCCCCTGGATAGAGATAGTTTGATCACGATCCAGTGGTAATCATACTTAAGTTACAGCGTTTGTGCCATTGTTAGTACACGAGACTCAATAGATGGACAGTATGGACAATTATGCTCGTGTAATATTTTGTATTAAAGATTAATAGTGAGATAGTTGGTGACGAATAGATGTAATTCGCAGAACGTCGCGAACGTAATATTTGAAGACGGACTATATATTGTTGTACGAATTGTATGCCTTTAGTATTTAATAAATATCCTGTTGAATATTTTGAAACTAATTTGACTGGGCGCTGTTGCTGCCCAGTCAAACTAGTTTTAAAATATTCAACAACTCAACTGTATAGTTTTCACGAAATGGATGGTCGCGGCATCCGGGGCTCGATCAATCCCAACACGGCGAATTGTGGGTTGAGCTTAGCTAGTGATGAGCGGACCATATCTAAAATGGGAAATGTCCATTTTGTTTTCAAGTGTTTTTGCGTGAATGTGGCCCTTTAAGATACGTATGCCTAATCATGTATTCAGAGGGCATCAAAGTGGTCGCTTAAGATGACGTCTTAATACATAATCTACGTACACTCATTATAGCACGTAATAACGTAGTTATGCGTTCGAGCTTGGTCTAGACATGCCGGGGAATGTGTGACGATTCTAGGCAAGTGTAGACCCACCACTGCTCGACTTGGTGTTACTATTAGCAAAATGTCAGACATTCTATTTATTCAAAAGGAACAGTATTTATTTCTAATCCCATGGAACATCCACTTATATGTCCACCTGGCATTAATTTAGTTAATAGCTTGCGTCACAATTCACTTGAGATATCATTTCCTATTTTTCCAATTTCCCTCGCCTCGTGTCATCAAGATCACTCATGTCCAATTAGAAAGCATTCAACACTTAATATGATGTCGAGATAGATAGATAGATAGAAGGGCCGAATGCGATATTTCTCTGCATTCCGTCCATCCATCCGTTCATTCATCTGTCCACCCGTTTGTCCGTCAATCCACCCGTCCATCCCTCCATCCGTCTATCAACCACCACGTTCCAAAATATTCAGCTTACCTGCATATTTACATATTTGAAATTTGGATCCTTGGAATATTATAAATCGATTCCAATACGCGCAAAACGTGGTGTGTGTGTGTGTGTGTGTGTGTGTGTGTGTGTGTGTGTGTGTGTGTGTGTGTGTGTGTGTGTGTGTGTGTGTGTGTGTGTGTGTGTGTGTTTGTGGGCGGGGGTTGGGGTGGGGAGGGGTGGGTAGGGGTGATTTGAGGGACTCGGCTAGATATATGCGGGCAGAGATAGATGATATTATCCTCTGATGCCACTAACCATACTTATGTCTACTTACTTACGATTGATGAATCAAGTTTATGGATCATTCGTATAGCGTCATAGTCAACGACGTCACGTGTCGGCTGACGTCATAATCAATCACGTTGTGAATGATGCGATTTAGTCCGTCATGAATGCTTAATAGTCCGTAACGTTGTGCGAATTGTATGTCTACTATTTAATAAACATTATGTTAAATATTTTGAAACTAATTTGACTGGGCGCTGCTGCTACCATAGGCAGCAATAGTACCCAGTCAAATTAGTTTCCAAATATTCAACAGCTAACCTGCATAGCTTTCTGGAAATTGAGATTCAGGTAGTGTAGGGATCGATTGATTCCAACACGGCCAAAGCGTGGGTGTAGTTTACCTACAGATGGGCGGGGCATAGCTGAAACTGTATTTCCCCATTGAACAACTCAAATGACATGCCTTCTCAAATACTGACCAATGTGAGCCCGATATTGTCTTACACCATCAATCAGTTGTCCACCTGTTCCTGTGAAAATCAATCCGATACCGCTAAGATTGGAGAATACCATGGGAATTATTCTATATATTTGACAGCATGGCTTGAGTAGCCACTCGTCTCAAGGGAAATGGTGCCAGCGCCGATAATGAGTTATTAGAGTGAATATTGGGTGTATCATATGTCTAAAGTTGGGTTAAGGACAATGATGGGTACTTTGACCATTTCTACGCTTATATGTTAACTACGGCACATTTTGAGAGGTGTATAAAATAACTTGTAAATTTTGACACGTAGTTGACTGGAAGCTGGTGCTCCCTACATCACACATATTTCGCAGTACAGAAAGATGGATAGATGAATTGCATGGACGAATTGGTAACTGTTTATGTTCTAACAGTCAACCTGTATTACTAGTGTTAGTGCACCAATTTTCAAAGCGCCCGAAACGCACCAGGCGGTATTACTCGCTTGTCACTTTCACTCGGGTTACCCTGTCTGCATGAGATGGTACTGCATCTTTCTTTGTCTGTTTGTCCGTCTGTGACTATTTCGCCCGAACTATTAATAGGATTTGCCTAACATGTGTACATGAGACAGTTTATTCGAATAGCATAGCAATGGACCTTTGGCAGTTTACCCATCCATCATATGACGTCATAAACAACTACGTGACCCGTAGGATGACGGCATAATCAATTACAGCGCGAGTGGTCTTAAATAGTCCGACGAATTGTGTATATTTACTATTTAATAGACATTCTGTCGAATCTTCCGAAAATAATTTGACTGCCATAGGCAGCAATAGCACTAAAAATATTTCAAAATATTCAACAGTGAACCTGTATAGTTTGCGTGAAAGTGATGGTCAGTGAGTTTAAGGATCGACCCCAACACAGGTGATGGATATGTCTCTAATGCATGGAGGTATCCATGTCAAGCTTTTACACGCCGATATTTTTAGCTAAGTCCACTTTTACGTGTGTAGGGATCGATTGAAACTTTAATACCTCATTTATAGGAATTTTTATGGTGTCAATACAGGAAAATGTATAATATTTTGAATGCAACTTGACTGATGGATATTGCCCCCTATAGCCGTAACAGATCATAGTCAACTTAGTTTCAAAACATTCACCAGAATCTGTATTAATTATAAAAGTATACAATTCATACAATTTTGTGACAAAGTCTTCGAGGTTCGTGAAGGTACTACGTCAATACGAATGTAACATCAGCTAACAAGTCACGTAGGTGATTATGACGTCAGATGCTTGAGTGGCACATAATATCCATCAATTACTACGGTTTGTGTTTCTCGTCGGTTTAACATGGTTTGTATGGGATAGTCTTAACCCCATTGTGTCAACAGCGCCTGAAAGCGCTCAGAGGGTGGGTAGGGGTGGGGAGAGGTGCAGCAGGCTTCACTAGTGATAAGTATTATTATTACAATAATTATAAAATAAAACCTGTTATAATCACGGCATATGTTACTGTCAAGGCATATATCAGTAATGGTAAAGAGGATTACAACGTTTACTTAGCCAGGGTCTATCGGCAGGCGGAGAGATGAGTATTTTTTTTAATCTACCACTAAAATGACTGGCTCTGTTACCGAGCAAGTCATTCTAGTGGTAAATATACAAAAATACTCTTCGCTAGGCCTTTCAAATAACCACGTCTGAAGACCAATGCAAAGTTGTTTTTTGTCAGCTTGAACATTAAAGAGTTGCATTGACACAAGAGGTGTTAAATAAGAGAAACGTGTTAGATAATATCTCAGAATTTGACAATCTAGGCCATTATGTGCACTTTGAAAATACAAATCCAAAACCCCCGGACATTTTGCATATTTTTAAATGCCGAGTAGACGGAGATTTATGGACCAAAAGGGAGGGCGAATCCGGCAAAAGCCATGCACGTATGACACCCCTATGCAATAGTACGTCAGTTAATTATGTCAATTCGTTTTCTCAGCTCAATGGACCATTCCATTTTTATCTATGCCTCGCCAGCTCCACCAACACATCGCCGTGTTGGGATTGATCGATTCCCGAATGCCCTAGCCATCAATTTCCTGAAAACTATACATGGAAGCTGTTGAATATTTTGTAACTAATTTGACTTGGTGCTGTTGGTGCCTATGGCAGCAACAGCGCCCAGCCAAATTAGTTTCAAAACATTCAACATAATATTTATTAAATAGTAAAAGCAAACAGTGTGTACAGCAACGCATAGACCATCTTCAAATATGCGTTCGTGACGTACTTATCGATATCATTCATGACGTCATTCATTATGATGTCATTCTACACATCACGCAGTTCATTATGGCGTCATATGATGGGCGGGTACTCTGGAAAGGTGAATTCCCATAAGTAAATTAGTTAAACATTTGATATTAGTTTTATTAATTTTGTCACATACATGGGTTGGGTCCCTAGTGTGAGTGGGCTCATGGTAGGTTGCCCATTTTGCCCATTATATGAGACGGTCCACTGACCTGAGGTTCATAAAACATCCTGGTATGTAGCCATACTTTCATTCTTCATGAATACCATTGTTTTTCCTTTAAGCGAAATCTACATTTTTACCACTATTCGACTAAACAAACGCCGCTTCTAAAGACGCCTGGGTTTGTTTTATCAAATTCTCTTTATTGACAGATTCATGTTTATAATGCTTATCTAACCCGCCTTGTGTCAAATTAACCCTTCAAACCTTCTAGTTCAAACCAACCAAAATGAGCTATGTAGTGGTCTTGACGCATGTCTATTTAGAGGCCAAGAAATAGTACAGTAGAAATCGACACGATTTTAGCCGAACCCATAAATTTACTATAGTAAACGAATTTTTGCTCTAACATCAACATATGGGGTTCCTCTAGCTGTACATAAAATGCAACCCTGTGCAACCTTGGGGAAAGTTGATATTGGAGACATCAAACGAAACCGTTATTATTTAAGTAAAATGCTAGAATTCTGTTAATGCATCATGCTGTCCATGAGTTAATGTGCACATGTATCGAATTTAATTCTTTAAAATTGTTTTATGATGTCTAATACAATCACATACATGTATGTACTATGTACATGATAACATTTTTGGCGTTGGCGGCAACATCAAAGAAAAGTTGCACCAGGTGTCTCAGTTAGTTTAATTTTCAATTTCCTTATAGTGAACTTGAACTATATACATTTGTTAATGTAACATATTAGCAGTACAACAGTCGTTTTGCATAAGGACTATATTTAAATATATAATTAAACACACTGAGGGGCAATCCCTTTGTAACAGTTACATGAATGACTATACTAAAGCTGAACAAGATAGTATGGCAATAATTACATGTACTAGTCATCATCAAGATCACAATTAAGACCACCACCACCACCACCACCATCACCACCACCACCACCTCCACCACCACCACCACCACCACGCCCATCCTCAGTCCGTCCACCTATACTCCCATATAATACTACATATAATTCCCATTTAAAACAGTACAGTAGTTTTACAACATCGGTTATCTCTTTATCCTTAATTATTGGACGAATCGAACCACCTGGTATTTTAAATCCACAATCTTCCTTGGCAAAATTAGTTTTTAGTTCTACCCATATATTTTCCTACAAATATACACTCAGTGACTGATAAAAGGATACCTACCCTCTCGTTTGGTGGCGGTATACGTCCAATAAATACTTATTTCATTGATATTACATTCAGTAATGTAGTCCATCAATACTCTACCCTGTTAACCTCACAGTATAGGGTCAACCCGTATCGACTACCATCTGCAGTAACATCTGTCTTTGATGAGGTGTCATCACCAAATATACCTACTACTCCTCAATATTTCTGATTACTGCAGTGTTTTAAGTAACAGTATACTGAAAATAGCTGATGACAACAAATGAAGTATCAGAATGTACATATTTCAAGGCGAAGCAAACTCTTACATGTAGCAGCATTAATAGAAATGCATGTTGTTTTGTTTGCAGGAATATGCCTGTCATATCACTGGCATGGTAAATAAAGAATGAGCACATCAGTGATATCAGACGTTACCTTTATAGTAGTATGGCTCTTGGAAAATGCTACAGCCCTACGAACAATAACAATATCCGCATCATCTTCATCACATACATGGGCTGTAATAACTACGTATGCGACAATTAGCCTTACATCTACTGGTTTGTAAACAAAGTCTGAACCGCCCAAAACTGTTGCATCGGTCCTTTTCATAGCAAAATCAGGAGCCAATCGGTTTTGAAAGTGCCGTCTGATTGACTGTGACAGGCTACTAATAAGAGACCTTGTTTTTGATTGGTCCAGAGCAGACGATCATCCGAACAGTTATGACGGGGATTTTTCTGGTGTATATACGGTTTCTAGTTTGAAGGAACATGGTTAGCAGCCCGTATGGGAAAGGAAATGGATCCAAATGTGAGAAAATAATCTTGGTTTTCCAAACCTTTGGAATGATTGCTTTGGGTTGGGTCAGAGCTTCCTGATGGTCAGACCTTATGAAGTTTCTGTCCTTACTGTAGCCATATCACAGCACTTGTTGCAGGCGGGTTTTTTCGCTCTCATAGGAAATGATTCCCATGACAGTGAAAACAGATTCTCGCTGAATATTGTCCTAAATTCTTGGGAAATGTTGGCCCAACCGGGTTTGTCAGTATCCCTCAATTGCTCTTGTCCACTCTGTGGTAGAGATGGGCAGGCATCAAGGACCAAATCGTCAGGACCCGTCTACCTAACCCGGATGGCATTAGACCGCACATGTTCAAAGCTTGCCCAAAGGCAAACGTGATTTCTGCAAAATCATGGACCAAAGCATCCACACCAATCTCACTTACAGAACTGAAATTGCAGGAAATTCCCAGCTAAGGAACATAATCGAACTCATAACATGTAAAAGGTGGGAAAACCCCAATGGTGGGAGTGGGGGTGCGGGTTACAAAATGCACATTTAAGAAATGAATGCAAGAGCACATACGCTCAATCATCAACTTCCACAAACATATCTGATATCATCAGGCCCTGATGATGAGAACTATACAGTTGGGAGAAAGGCAAAATAAAGCCATTGGATACATCAACGTCATTGTATGCCTCCGGTGGCCATCAACCAAGTGGGATGAGGGTATAAAAAAAATGATCTCCCACCTACGTAGTAATTCAATCACCTACTTGGCCAATTGCTACACCAACTTTAGACAGATAATTTGCCAGTAATTCAATGAAAATATGTTTATTTCAATTGGTGGACAAAAAACTGGCTTTATTTGCAGGAACAGGCATGCCACTCTTCACAATTATGCCAGCTGAATGTTCTTGATGTGGTCACTCCGTAGCTTCCAAACACATCCAAGTGGCAGTAGCCGAGTGGTTAGCGAGTCGAGCTCGTGACTCTAATGTCATGGGATCGATTCCCGGCCGGGCTGCGGCGTTGTGTCCTTGAGCAAGACACTTCACTCTGCGTTGTTCCAGTTCACCTGTCTGTAAAATAGGTACCTGTGAGGGCAGTGTCGGCAATGTGGAATGTCAAAGCCTCTGAGCGCCTATAAAACGGCAGCCGGGCTGTATGCTCCCAAAAGGGAGTTGAGATTGTCAAGGAGTGAAATGGGCACAATGACCAGGGGGTAAAGTTGGAAAGTCGGCTGAGCACGCAAGTGGAAGCAGACTATAAACCTGACCTATACCTATACCTATATACATCTGACGATACATACACTAAATGGTTACATAACCCAAATAAGACGAGCACATTGTTTCTAATGATATTCGATGTAGAATGACACACGCATCCACAACTTCGATGAAACTTCGACACAACAATGTCTGTATATAAGATTGGTGGACCTATTTTGAGCTAAGAGAGATTTTCGTTTCTTTGTTATTTTTACATCTTCAGGGAATAGAGCAGATGATACATTTACGAATTCATAACCAAAAACAGGCTTATCAACTAGATCAACCTGCATATGTAATAGACAATACTAGTGGGTAGATTTCTGCAGATGCCTTGCATATGTCTTTACCACTTTCTAACATAAGGGACTTCTCATCACTGCAAATGATGTTGCTTGGTTGGACTTTTTCAACGAAACATCACTATATTTCATGTCTGATTTGTTTATGGATTTTATTACCAATACTTTTAGCACCGTCGGCATTAACATGCTGATCAGCAATACCACATGTTGCAATATACTTCAACTGTGAATCGTATCATTTATAAATATAGTTATGACTCCTCATGAATGCTATGAGTTTATTCAAACCATCATAGTAGATGTGACCAGTAGATGTGTTATTTCACTATGCTGTTCAGACCATACACCAGTATATCTATCAGTGAGAGTATGGATACTATCTGCATACCGTGCAACAAAGTGGACAGATAGGAGCCATTTGGTAATTGTGGCTTCTTTGTGTTGTCTTGTTGATAAGGTCATGTGTTTGTGTTGTTGTCGGGATCTTATTGACCTCTGCGCTATTGTCATATCTGCCCATGTTCCACATCAAGAAAGGTTTTCAGTCCGATGCACAGCAAACAATCCATTCATAAAGGCGTCTTTTGATCATCGTATGGCTTGACAATCTTGCAGATATAGACGACATCACTTGTTATAGTTGTATGGCTTGATGTAGCCAGAAAGTGCAGCATATCATGTGTTAATTAAATATACAATGCACAATTGCCTATTCCTTCAACTCTAATAAGCATGCGCGCTGTATAAACAAATGCCATAAACATTAGCCAAAGTTGTGCTGTTCTCACATTCTGATATTTAGAAGTCATCTTGTCTAACATTTTACTTTACTGAGTTCTTGTCGTATATATTCAGAATATGTTTCTATTCCCTGGTCAC
>CM067364.1:56716436-56721436 GCA_034401795.1 Chaetoderma sp. LZ-2023a | reverse complement strand
GTGTCGGCTATTTTTAGCTCACCTGACCCAAAGTGCCACGTGAGCTGCTGTCTATCTACAATATCCGCTACCCAGTTGCACCATTCTCAAAAAACATTTATTTGAGCAAATTGCACCAACTTTGGTATGTGAGTAACCCCTATGATTGCGGAGTGGAGGAGGGTATTAACATTAGTCTCTTTCCAGAAGTGTGGGTGTATAGTGTGTGTGTGTGTGGGGTGGGGGTGGGGTTGGCAAAAGTATTGGGTGGGGGTTGAACGTAGTGGTGGATTTGCGATGATGCGCATCATCTACTGAATAGTCTGGTTCTGTTGTTGTTGTTGTTGTTGTTGTTGTTGTTGTTGTTGTTGTAGTTGTTGTTGTTTTTGTAGTTCTTAAGATATTTTAATAACTCTGGTTCTACTGGTGCATTCTTCTTCAAATCTAGGTGGGTTAAGGTGCCTGTCTGGGCTATGGATGGCGGAACAGGATGGCGGATAGGGGGGGGGGGCTGAGTACAACTACCAGTATGCTATTAGCTACACATCCAGACGTATTCAGTTATTAAACTGTCATACATTTGAAAATATGCGTTCCTCATAAATACCAACCACATCGCACAATATGCAGCAAGTTGGCAGCAATTATCCAAGGCTGTAAATACCTGGAGGGAAATTACGGTAAATACCACCCTGGGAAATAGTCTCAAATGCGGGAAATACCAGTACATACTGGAAAATACTCTAATAAGTGGGTCATATTAATTAGCAATGTTCAATTTTAGACTAAAATACTTTATATATTAATCAGTTGTCTAGTATAGATACGCATATATAATGTAGGCTGAAATATGAGAGCAGCTATGCAACTTGGTTTCAGCACAGTATATGCATAACCGCAACAACCCTACCTAGCAGCTGAAACACATACGTTTAATGCCCAAATTATTTAGCTGAATATTTTAAAACTAATTTAAATAAAGGCTAGAACAACTTCCAGTCAAGTGTTTCAAAAATAGTTCTCCGCATGCTGACTCCAAGGTAGATACGGTACACGCTCAGGACAGTGAAGCAGAGCAGTGAAGTACCATATATTAGATAATCTCTGTAACTAAATCACAATTTATGCGGAAGTGAGAAAGTTTTCCTTCCGGTGACGGATGTAGTCAAGTGAAGTTTGCCCATTAACAGAGAGGGCAGTATATAATGTTAAGCAGTTACATAACTTGGCGCACGGTGCGGGATGCGTCTCATAGCTCTTGCGGCGTGCCTAGCAAAGTCCACCAGACTGTGGCCAAAAGTTAATTAAACACACACGTCATGTAGTGCGGAATTTAGTGTCCACTTTTCAACATGGTCGGCAGATCCGGCGAGTCGTCCACCAAGAATCACCGTATGTACATGATGTATACCGACGGTGATTCTTGGTGGACGACTCGCCGGATCTGCCGACCATGTTGAAATGTGGACACTAAATTCCGCACTACATGTCGTGTGTGTTTAATTAACTTTTGGCCTTGTCTGGTGGACTTGGCTAGGCACGCCGCAAGAGCAGGATCACATTCTGGGCCCGCACGGCACCTCCCAGAGTTGCATTAGGAAAGTCCGGATGTGGAAGGTCTAACTTTAAATTAATTTATTACTGCCGGATGGCCGTCCGGGAGTTTACAAAAACTGGTGGAATCCGAGGATGTCCTACCACTGCGGATGTGCTGGGTTCCGGAAGACACCTGTGGAAGTGAGAATCACTGGTAGGTCAGCAGGTTACATCCATCCTCCTGATGGTGCAGAGGTCCTGCGCTGGCCGGCTTCCACCCAGGGAATGCTCCTGATCCTCGATTTTTCACACCTTTATACTCGCTGTGACGCCGGAGCTGGTCGCCTCAACCAATCAGCGGCCAAGCGCCAGCCAATCAGCGTGCTAGTATACTAGTGACGTATCATCCACGTGTACACATCACTCTGTATTTAGTTTAATATATATAGCACTATTCTGAGTACAATTTAGCGGGGAGCTTCGACGATAACGCAGGCATTTCTGGACCGATTTTTAAAACGGTTTAATGGCTACCAAGATCCATGAGAACGGATGCATTCTGAGCATTTACGAGTACCTACTCGGTACACTATAGACATGCATTCGCTTTCAATTCCGAGACGTGTTGTTAGGGAAGCTCTGACGCGCGCGCATGCGCACCACGTGTTCTATCAGCCGATTTTGATGAGAAACCGCTCTCATAGGGCTTATGTACGCGTGTGTAATAAATATGCTTTGGGTTGATGCTAGCCACAGGTTTTACACTGATTTTCTCCTCACATACAAAAACAAAATTACATTTTTTCTCAGATCATTCCATCTCGAAGTGTTCTTTCATGATAACGTTCTGTATTTAATACAGACCACAGATAACGGACAAAAACCGGATTATTGTCTGACACATGGCATACAATATATGGTTGCGTTATGATATTAGCTACAGTACAGTTCAATTATAATAGATTGTTAGTCACACTCCCTGTAGACCTATATAGAAAACAGATGCGGCACGGGGTGACAGTTTAATGAAATAGACAAACATAATAAATGCTTGATAATGTATGCACAATTTAATTATGTTGATAAATTGCCGATCTCCTGACATATATAACCTGGGATTTGTATTATCTTGTCTGTGCAAACATGTGAATAAACCTGGAGTGAGTGATTGACATATGGGATCAGCATTAATAATGGACCTTCCGGTTTTAGCTATGCCCCGCCCATCTCTAGCTAAGCTCCGCCCACACATCGCTCGCGTTGGGATTGACCGATCTCTGAACACCCTGACTATCAATTTCCCCCCGAAACTACACATTTAACCTGTTGAATATTTTGAAACCAATTTGACTGGGTGCTGTTGCTGCCTTAGGAGCCTTTGCCTCATCAAAAAACGACAGAATCAGAATTAGTAACTCTAGCTTCTCGTCTGCTGCTATGACATGATATGTTCCAACTATTTGTAGCATTGCGAATAATGTCATAGCTAACGGATATGTATAAAAATCGCCACTGAAGGAACCAGTTGTTATGCAGAAGTGTGGCTGGTAAGTGTGTCATTCATGGTGAGAGATTATGTTTTTATTTCAGTTGATTTTCTGAACAATGATGATGAAATTCCGTATGTGTAGTAGTAATTCAATACAGCACGCCACTAGCCAGTTACAATTATTCAGATCTACAGGTACGAAGCAATCACGTCAGTTTTGATTAGGGCACATCATTTGAGAATGATGTCGTTTAGATCTGAGACATAGACTGATGATTAAGAACAAATATGCAAATCTAATACTAATTCAGCAGAAAATATGCCCACACTTTTCGACTTCAATACCGTCATACATCACATGCTAAGTAAACTTGAAATTCAGTTTCTGGGAATTCATTTTCAGCGTTTCAAATTTGATTCCAACACGCGTAAGAAGTGGACAGAGCGTAACAGGAAATGGGCGGGGCATTGCTCGAAGTCCAACCGGTTATCATGATTGGCCATTAGAATCAATGCAGTACACAACGCATCCCACTACGCTAGTGTATTAGCCGTTTAAAGAATAAGCCAACCAAACCCGTTCTCTACAGTGATCCTGAGGAATGTCCATTCGCTTGCCAATAGAAGAGTATTTTTGAAAATTTGCTACTGAAATAATTGGGTCGGTAAATCAATTATTCCAGTCGTATTTGTTTGTCAAAAATATTCTTCTATTAGCCAGCAAATGGACATTTCGTAAGCATATATTGTTATATTCTTGACCAAATTTATCCATTTTAAAGGGTTATTGTTTCTATCCAAATTCGATAGTGCAATGCTGGTTATGCCTGGTCCTACGTATCAGCGGCATCGATCATCAGCACTCGTCAACCAATACTACCCTCTACAACGTGGCGAATAAAGGGCCAACGTTAAGTGGATCATGCATACATATAAAAGTAGCACACACCAAAGTCATTCTCTATTTCAATGCAATAGTTGTCGTAAATGCCAATGATTCACCATTTTTACATGTTGATACTGCGATCTCATTGGACCTTTCCAATGTCAGCCATACCCCTCCCATTTCTAGCTAAGCTCCACCCACGTTTCGTACATGTTCGGATCAATCACTGAGCTCCCTGACAATCAATTTCCAGAAAACTATACTGTAAAGCTGTTGAAGATTTTGAAACTAATTTGATGGCGCGCTGTTGCTGCCATAGGCAGCAACAACACCCAGTCAAATTAGTTTCAGAATAGTCAACGGCATGTTTATTAAATATGAAGGACATACAATTCATATAACAATGCTTAGTCCGTCATCAATTATGCGTTCGTAACGAATTTATCCACATTATTCATGACGTGATTGATTATGGCGTTAGCCCACGCGTCACATAGTTGATTATGACGTCACATGATGGATGGATACACTGAAACAATTGACATGTCCATAATGGATGACATCACCAGCAACTACTTTAGCTATATTATGTATACATAACACAGGGTATGTCTAATCCCACGAAGGTTAATGAAGAGTACCATATTCTCCAGTCAAGACACGCTGTCCTGTTTCTGGAACAACTGTTCACGCATGTTTTAAATTTATGACGACTTCTATGTAGCCGTAGCCACAATATAAAGCATTATTGCCACAGTAACAGGACTTGTCGCTAAGTAACAGACATCTCACCTTCGTACAGCGTCTGGCCATTTCAAAGCATCATTACTTGAGCGACATAATTGGAGTGCACAACTGCTCAATTTATCACCCAATTATAATCTCAGACATGTAACATCCGCTTCCCGGTCCCGCCAGGCTGGAAAATGAGCAAGACTGGCTTTCCATAGAAACTGACGCCTCACACCTCACGCCTCACACCTCACACTACATGCGCGTTTCCATCAATGTCATTTAAACCAATCCACGCTTCATTTCTGAATACGGTTTGTTGGCTGGATTAGGATGGATTCTTCCGACGAAGAAACGTTCGCACTGATGCTACTTTTA
>CM067364.1:56679216-56715936 GCA_034401795.1 Chaetoderma sp. LZ-2023a | reverse complement strand
ATATATATAAATACCTTAGTCATACGTGAACGTGCGTGAACCGTCACTATGGTAACACTATGATGTAATATGTAGTTACTCTTCTGTGAATACTTTATCAATGCTTATTGGTTAGCGAGCTTTAAGAATATAAGTGTGATATCAGATACTCATGACATAACTTAGGAGAATGCTATAATTGTGACGTCAGATACTCGAGATGTAGGAGAAATGCTATAACCATTTAAGAATATGATTGTGACATAAAATTAGGAGAAATGCTATGATTGCGACCTCAGATACTCGAGATGTAGGAGGAATGCTATGATCATGTAAGAATATGATTGTGATGTAAAATTAGGAGAAATGCTATGATTGTGACCTCAGATACTCGAGACGTAACCTAGGAGAAATGCTATGAACGTTTAAGAATATAATTGTGACGTCAGATACACGAAATGTGACTTAGGAGAAATGCTATGAACATTTAAGTGTATGATTATGACATCAAATACCTGCGCGACGAAGATAAAAAATCCATGACATCTTTAAATAGTTACAAAATAAATGCAATATTCGGTGAATATTTTACCATGAAATTGAACAAAACCGTATAACGGCGTTTTATTTAAGTATGCTGAGGTGCATAATGAAATGCGCTATTCATCGCCAGCGTTACTCTATCAATCATTCACCTGGGTCATTCTTCTCTAAAGAATAGCAATGGCACACGCCGACAAGTGTCTCATTCAAGTGAAAAAAGCTGCCTGTGAGTGCGGAGGAGGTGGGGGGAGTGAATAGCGAGTCGCTAGCGACAGATAGATAGAGAGAGAGAGAGAGAGAGAGAGAGAGAGAGAGAGAGAGAGAGAGAGAGAGAGAGAGAGAGAGAGAGAGCGAGCGAGCGAGAGAGAGAGAGAGAGAGAGAGAGAGAGAGAGAGAGAGAGAGAGAGAGAGAGAGAGAGAGATAGAGCAAGGTGCTAGTCCTGAACAAGTGAAATCCGATTCTAAAACTTTTTTGTTAATACAGACATCAATAATACATATCGCTACAAAAATATGATTATACGGAAAAAACCCCAAATAACAAATACAACATATTGTCCAAAGCTACAATTGACGAAATACAACAATTAATTATGTTATTTTAAAAAAAGAAAAAAAAAGAAAAAAGGCATAAATCAACTAAGTATTGCAACTTTTTTAGGATTTCATTAAAAATTATCTGTGTATTAATGCTTAAAACCCGGTTAATTTTAAATAAAACTAAATAAATCAATACGCGCATAGAGAAAACATTAATTATAGTTATGGCGACAACATCTGTTTTTCATATATTACATCCACAATGTACCTATACCATTCCATCATACACATGCGGTACAGATCAGTACAATGTTCATATATATCGTAATGGCATGTTAGTTGAGCACAATATTCGGCTTCGTCCATTTCTAATAATGCTGCCTCATTATACAGTTCAAAATTGTCAATTAGATTAAGGTCCATATCAATTCCTAAACAAGAATGTTCACGTTGACTCGGATGATTTACTAGACGACCGTAACAATCTCGCACAACCAACGAATGTATCTTTTCACACAGCATGAATGGGAATAATTTCTGGCTAATATTTTGCACATGATCCGTAGGACAATAATGGTGTGGCTGCTCCATAGTTTTACAATTGTGACATAATTTGTCGATATCATCATCGACAAGAAATCTCATTGAGGTATATAGTGTCCATAGTAAGCATGGCGTGATTAGACATCTCTGCGGAATCACTAGTGAATGGAATGTCATTCATGTTCTCACTTTATCTTTTTTCACACCGTAAAAGCACTGAGGTATCGGGCTAAACAACACGTCATCGCTCACATCAGGAGGTACATCACAGTTAGGTAATGCTGCCAGCAAATTACTCGCGTTCTGGTTCAATAATTCCCACTCGTTGTCTTGCAGGTATACACCACTACATGTGGGGCGTGGTTCTGCGTCAGAGCAGAAAAAATAGCATATGTCAATACACGGAAATTCGTCACAGATAGAAATGCGAACAGAATTGTCCAAAGAATATGTAAATAGTATGCCTTCTTTTTGTGCGCACGTTTTACCATGTCTTCAAGATTGGGTATGATTTGTAACAGCTGTTTAAACGCTACTACGCTGAGATATAAACGAAGTTTAGTATGAAAATCGTCAGGATGAAACTGTCATAGATCGATACACCACTTTTCACCAAAACGTATTGTTCGTGCTTTACGCGAAATACCAAGATTGCACCAAAACGCTGAGCGATTTAAATATTTAAAGCAAGCATCAGACGCCATCGCGGAGAACAAATAATCATAGCGTGAACCTGACGAGTTTATATATCATTAGTAACAATAACGATCATCCGCACACGGTTTTAATGCCATCTGGTGAAAATACTATGCACACAATGGCGTACAGAGGAACACGAGCATTACAATGACGTACATAGACACGCTTAATTTGAATATATGGCGCGCGTGTGTTCGATCAATAATGTACATATTCACGTGGAACACACAATGTCTTCTACCACTCAACACACACTTTATGAGCAATAACACGTACGACCAACTTTTAACCACTACACAACTGAGAGACTCAGTACACTAAAGTCGATGTGTATTATCGCTGGATGCGCAACATATTTTGAAAACTATCTGACTGTAAGTTCATGGTGGATGCCAACTATACCTGAAATGCGTGCGATAACTAAGCATAAGTTATGAATGAGAAAGACATTGATTAATGTAACTTTGCAACAATAATACGTGAACTCAATGCACTATGTCCATCCCATATTTGGTTAATAAACCCTTGCTAATTTCAGACATGAGTATAATTCTTCCCGCATTAAATATGCCATCTCTTAAAGTGAACTGCATGCTCCTCATAAACAATTCACGCATTTTATCCTTATCGGCATTACACAGACTAGCAATATATGCTATCATAGTGCGGGCAGCTAGTGCGGCTTCGTCGGACATGGATGACACCGAAATTGTTTACGTACTGTCTGAAAGAAAGTGCACTGCTACTATTTATATTATGCTAGTGTAACCATATGGTACTGATGATAAATCTCCCAGTTTCAAAATTCATTTTTTAAAGATGGGTCTGAAAAATCCTCCTGCTATTTACTGAAAGAATTCTAAAATGATCAGTGTGCGTGATTTGTGATGGGTAGCGTAATAGTACACTATTACTATCCATATTTCCACCATCGTTTATAATTTGTTCAATGGATTTTTTCATTGTATCAAAATTAACTTGTTTTGATTGTTCAATACCCAGTGTTAAACCTTTAACCTTCGTTACCTGTATTAACGATCGATGGATCATCACAACGCTTCATTTCACAACTATAGTTTTTTGGACGGAGTGTGCAAAAACTTGTTAATTCGTAATCGGATGGGATTTCACTCATCCAAGAACCTAGATACCCACTTCGCTCTTGAATGGTCGGCTCACCTTCCCGGGTACTAAATACCACCGAATCCATATAGGCTACGTGTCATCCCAGTAAGGACAAGACTTCGTACAGTTTTATTCGGCCATATGCTGTCACAAAAGAAGCAAGAATACAGTGGGTATTTAATGGTGACAGAACGTACTCATCATTGACTGAATAGGAGGCCATTAGAAGTCTATCGTTCAGGAAGGTAATGGCGCCTACAGTTTTACTTTTATCATTCAGATGGGAGAGAAAACCTTTACGTGTTGATATCATGCTATTCTTTTTATGATCACGAAGAGAAAATCCTCCACACAAAATATTCAAAAAGGATTTAGCAACAAAGCGCAAACCCAGGTTATTCGATATTTTGGCAGGGTCGAGCTGTATTCCTTTATGTTTATAATAGTTAGCCATGTAATCCATCTTTTCACTCTCACTACCGACACAATCAGGATAACCAATACTTTCCTGTTTAATTTTCAAAAAATGGTTAATGTATTCTGAAAATAACTCATTGTCGCCATGCGGCTCATATTGTGATGATGCACGATAAAGTCATACTTCATACATTTTTTTAATGACATAACTGTTGCGTATAGCTAGCTTTAACTCTGGAGTAGTCCATGCTCCGCATAAACTGTTCTGTTCTTCCGTATGTTCGCATACAGAAGATTGTTCATTGTTTGCACATTGGGCACATAGTACAAACATGAGGTGCGAATTTATTCTAGCAGGTAACACGGGAAATTATAAATCATGAGGTGGAAGGACGTTGCATTTAATAAGACCAAAGAGCCATGCTCCGTCTTAGAACCGTATATGAGCCTTCAGGAAAACAACATTGTTTCATCACTGAAGGATACATGGAAACACAGTCTAAATATTCGAGCGTGGTATGCTCTTCCGCTTCCATAAATAAATGAATTGCGGATGAACGTCTACCGAATAATGCTTCACGTGGAGATATTTGGTGGGCTAAGTCCAATTCGGTGATAAAATCATTTAGCACGGAGGAATCAGCGGCTTATTTCTTAAAGTCGCATTCCCACATAATTCTCACCATATATTTGTGCGATTCAAATAAAAAAATGCGACATTGAAGTGCAGAATATGCTTCTTCATATGTCTGATCACCATATGGTGTATATGTCGTGTCACACTTATCACCGCAACAAGCAGACTCATGTCCGTGGAATTTACAACCTGAAAACTCGAAAATAATATTTTCAGATACATCAATTCCATCCACAAAATGTCTGCATATTTTCTGTTCACCACCATTTAACGCATGCATGATTTGGTGCCCCTCGCATTGACTGGCCCATTCCATCCATTCTACACCCAAAATGCTATAAGCACGTTTTGCTCTTAGTGAGAAATCAGGTAAAGTCTGTAGCTCTTAGGTCGAAGCCATAAAGCGCGATAGGCTAATATGTCATTGGATGAGGGCGCAATGCAGTCAAGAAGGGATGCATTGTCAAATAAATTTACATCGTAATCATTAAGAAGGCATACTAAATCCTGAGATAGGTCATTAGCAAATGGTGCAATACAGTCTGGAACTGGTGCAACGTCAATTACATTTAGATCACATACATCGGTCGAATAATTAGGATCAATTACATCACAATCGTACTCAGTATGGTACTCAGATCAGGAATAGTTAGTTCAGTTCTCATATGATCAGCAGAAGCAGGTTTAGTAGGTATGATTACGTCATAATCATATAAATCATCCAGATAATTGAAAACATCAGCATCGGTATTCATAATAGACAGTTCAGGAATGACTTCACATTAATCAGGAACAGAGTTGACATCACTATCATTTACATCGCGGAATGCAATGTCGTTATGTTCAACAGATACGCACGTTTGCGGAATTGTAAAGTCGGGTTCATATAACATAGAACCCAGATATAAAAGGTTATCCACATGTTCATCAGGTGGATAGGGTTGATCCATGTTTAATCTAGAAACATCAGAGTCACGCGTCTGCTGCAAAATCATATTAACCGCCTCTTCATGTTCTTTAACATCGGCACTTAAATTATCTGCCATTTTGGTATGCCTTTAACACACACATAATATTTTTAAAAATTATTATCTTTAAATCTACACTCAATACGTTTCTTTAAAAAAAGAACACATATCAACAGTGAACTAGACAGACGCGCTCTGCTTAAATACGCGCAGAAAACAGTGCCATGCAGAGACCGACTGGCTGCCATAGCATTCCTCCTCAGCCTCCCCCATCCTCCTCTTACGACCTCCGTTATCAGACCACCTCTTAAACTCTATTATCTTTACCTTACATACCACACTACCACGGTAGATAAACCATGGATGGGGGGGGGGGATCGTGCCGCTAAGTTAAAACGTAAATACCCAACTTTTAGGGGTTAAAATTGTCAACAATTGGGCATACAACGGGGTTTTACCATGATTCACATATAATAAATATTTAATCTCAAGTGTGCGAATATAGACGTCATTGTCCTCAAATCTCTCTATCGGGGGGGGTGGGTGGTGGGGGTGGGGGGGTGGTGGTGATGTCATTGTTCTCACATACCAGTGCGGACGATCGTCATTGTCCTAAAAACTCGAAATCGGGGGGGGGGGGGGGGCTATAATCGCCATTGTTCTGTAAATACATTTCCTTTGTGTGCAGACGATCGCCATTGTTCTCAAGATGATCCCCATTATTCTCAAAGACCTCCTGCTGAAAAGAACAATAGCGATTATAACCCCCATTACTCTGCGATATGGACACATAATGAGGATTCAATTCTCACACTGACCTATTTATATGGCAATTTATTGGATATGAAATACGTGGTTAAACGATGATGGGAATGCCTGTGATGCTATATCATCGATAATGTGGAGCAACAAAAATGGGTACTAAAGGTACATAGTCTAATAATGATGCTTAACCGTTTCATGGTGAAACAGGTCTAGTAGAATAACTTTCAATACCTGGATATCAATAGCGATAAAAGCAGATTGGATTGCTTTAAATTTGGACCACATTAGATTTTGAAAATAGTGTAATGTATTGTAAGTAATACATGGCAATATTCCAGAAGGCATTCTCCTTATAATAAAAGACTTATACCCTTAAATTCTGCAAACAATTATTTTGGTGGGGCTTACCAGTTATATTTTGTTTGACAGCTGGTTTATATATACTATAGTTTGAGGTATGTAAATTAAAACACTATTTGACACACACACGCACGCACGCACGCACGCACGCACGCACGCACGCACGCACGCACGCACGCACGCACGCACGCACGCACGCACGCACGCACGCTCGCACGCACGCACGCACGCACGCACGCACGCACACACACAGATAAATTAGCCCTCATTTGAATTACCCTGATGTCGCGATATAGCATTGCAAGATAGCAGAAAGGAAAGATCAAGAAATAACAAAGCGTGACAAAATTAAGAATTTTCCAGTGAAAATTTGTAGTAAACATATTCTAACTGTCAAACAAATTGTCTGAGCCTGAAAAAGTACTAACTCTTCCACAAGATCTCATTTGTAAGTATTGTACAGCAACCAAAGCCAAAGCACATCAGTACTGCATTGCATATTCTAAAGGAATTACACTGAGAAGTTCATAACTCTAATGAATCCCTCAGGAATATATTTATTTTGTATACTTATCAACGTGGTTGTCCATATTGTGAATAACATTTTAAGGCGCTATTTTAATGTATTATATAATGATTATTCTAATTCTTTAAATAAAAATATTTGCCGAACAGATGTGTCACATGATATGATGTCAACTCTGTAACAATGAAATTATCTGAGGTGTTCACTACACAAGGGAAGTAACTTAATACAATCATTTTATACTGGGTTACTTCCCCTCCATTTACCCGTCAGAAGATTTTTAAAGTCAACCATATATTACAGTTTCTTGTTTACGAGTTTTAAAGGTAAGTATATAGAAACGTACTTTAAATTGCTGTCAACACTGTTACATATAACACACTTCCCATAACAGACGAAACCTTGATTCAGCTACATATTTATAATAAGAATATTAGCTATTTAATCTATAAAGCATGCGTATGCTGATATTCCACTATGTCTTAACCAGTGAACTTAGAAATAAGTATAAATTAAAATCCTCTGTAAAAGAAAGACAACTTCTATTAAAATGCATCGAAGGACATATCCTGAAAAAGTATAAACCACAGAAGGCAGCTCCGCAAAGTTTCGGTTTTTCGAGAAAAGGGTTCAGAACCAATAGACAGCACCCAGCCAGTTTTCTTTATCACCGGAGGCAGCAAAGAAATCTAAACAAACACTTGCAAAGAAAAATGGTCCAGTCATTCCTAGAGCAGGATGACAATTCAAGAGCACCAGCTGGCAAGAAAGAAACAATAACGCGTAATAGTGTGAAAAAACAAGAACGTTTTTTTGTGCAACACCATGAAAGTGTTGCATGAAAGTGTTGCACAAACAATTCTGCACCATATATCAATTTACACGTCTTTCTTATCCATTATTTTGTAAATTAAAACCGTTTTATATCTTGTATCCCGGGAGACATGCCTTTGCATTTTGCATGGAAATCTGAATTTCCAGGTCCAAAGATTATGTCAACTTGGCATTCTAAAACATGCAACCTTAGATGCGTTAGTAGATAGTATTGTATGCAATAGAAAGGATAAGGCATGCATGTATCAAGAATGTCACAAATGCAAAGACCTCTCTCCAGATTTTCTTGAGTATACACCTGAATCCAGTGTGTGGTACTGGAAGTGGGCATCTAAACATGTCGAGAGAGAAAAGGTCAAGAACGGTCGAAAGGTCAGGTTCATGGTTAGACTAACTTCTAAAGAACAGGTAATTGCAGATCTTGGAGATCTTATACAGTCATTTCAGACAGATTTAAAATGCAAATTTACTAAACATGTGTATAACCATTATAACCAGCATACATGGTACAGGAAGCTTATTGACAGTAATAACTCAAGTACTAATCTAATTGATGAACCAAACGTACAGTCCACTGTTGCAGAACAGACAGTTGAGGTCATTATACACATAGATTTCTCAGAAAACTATCAATGTAAATTTGGGGCAGAAGTACAAGCAGTGCATTTTTAGAGCATCACATGCTCAGGCAAGTTTACATACAGGTTTAATATATGGTCGGGATAAAAAGACAAGTGCAACTACAACTGTCCCGTCTTGTTCAATTTCACAGTCTTCATGACATGACCCCTCCGCGATTTGGGCTCATTTGAAACCTGTTATACAATATGTGCGTACAACATTTAATAATGCTCCAATGATACGCTTTTTCAGTGATGGCCCTACAACCCAAGGTAGGAATAAGAAGAATTTCCATTTGTTTTCTGATCTAATATATGATTTTGGGTTTTAATCAGGAACATGGAACTTTTTGAATCAGCTCATGGGAAAGGGGCCGCGAATGGGATTGGAGCTGTGATTAAGCGACGTGCTGACCACCTTGTTGCGACAGGCACTGATATTTCAGATGCGAGTACCCTTTATAACTGCCTATATGGTACATATACATCGGTAATGTTGTTCTACATTAACGAAGCAGATGTTGATGCTCTTGATGATCGTGTACCCACTTGGCTTACAGCAATTCCCAAACCTATATAGATATATCAGTGTATGACTTGTAAACGTAATATTGTGCTTGTGCATGCACGCATACTTAGTTGCTTTTGTTCGCATCCCGTCTTTTGTCAATGCCATTCACCCATTGTTAAGGCATTTACGAACAGACTAAATAACATAACAGAACCTCATCAGAATATAACAGAGCAAATTAATTGTGCTGAAAATGAATCGAATGAAGGCATTGAGGTACCAGAGGTGGGTACATGGTGTAGTATCCGGTATGACGGCTGTCCATATGTTGGCATTGCTTGTGACTCTGACCCTGAAGATAAAAGCATTGAAATAAATGCCATATATAAGTCAGGGATTAATACATTTGTTTGGCCCAAGACACCAGATAAAATCTGATATTCTGTTGATGACATCATATGTGCCATTAGAGAACCAACTTTGCACAAACGTGTTATGTCATTAGATAAGAACGTTTGGGGTGACTATTTCCATAAAGGTCTTGTTGACTAAATATCTAATGCAAATTGATTAACTGCTAAGTCAGCCAACAGCTCCGGTTCTCTTGAGAAAAGTGTATTTGTGTTGAAATTTGAACATTTATGACTGGAATGACTGGCTCACTAAGGGAGTCGTGCAGTCAACTTAGTGGTAAATTGTTAATACATTCTTCTTTGAGCATTCCATATAGTATGGCAGATATGTGAAAAAGATGTTCCATTCTGGCAGAAAGGATGAAATTTGGCATATAGGGGGTTTAAGGTACCCTGATCATAATTAGATGCGGTGCCACGTGATTCTACCAAGGGAACCCATTCAAAATGGCGGATTCAAAATGGCGGCCTTCCCAGCGGAAAATTCGCATTACTCAATCTCTAGACGGAGTAGAGAGATGGGATTAATGTAAAATTAGGGGTTTCATGGGTCAATCGTTATAATTCTACTCGCTACCATACTCTAAATATGTAAATATCAATCCTTCTATAGCGATCCAAAATGGCGGATTCAAAATGGCCGCCTTCCCAGCGTAAAATCTGCATTACTCAAGTTCTAGATGGAGTAGAGGGCTGGAATTGATGTCAAATTAAGGGTTTCTTGGGTCACTGGTTATAATTGTACCCATTACAATACTCTAAATAGATAAACATGCTGAAAAATATATTGGTCCACACGTTTTCTCCAGTAAATGTAATTGTATGCCAGCCCCTCGCTTCACCAAGCATTATTTCGTTGCGGATTTCCATATAATTATTGTAGTTTCCTAAACTCACACTGACTATTTAAATATATCAGGAGATTACATAGCTGCATAGCAATCACGCACACACGTATTGTGCTCTGCTTATAGACAGAGACAATAGCCTATTATATTCTCGCATTCAAGTTAATATGTCAAAGAAACTGAAATTGACATCTGATCCCACAGTGGATTTAGTACACACGAACTGGTCCATGTGTGTTATTTACCAGCAGTCCACAACGGAGCATCTCATAGATCCATGTAGTAACACAAATCGTGACAATGTGATTACGAGTTATAGGTCATTAGCTGATTACCTTGATAGGCTGCAGCAGCTCCATGCCCTTCCACCATGCCTGGATATATGTAGGTTGACTGATGGATCTGGAATTGCGGAGACGCGAAAACTGTGCTAGGTGGCACAAATCTTGTTGGCATCTCTGTAGCCTGACTCGGGTTGATCGCGCCGTGAAAAGAAATGCGAAATTAGAATCCAGCTAGGATCTCAGGTCACCAGTCAAATCCAGATTGAGGTCTAATTTCACCATGCCAAGTATAAATGACCCCACTCTACCACTGTGCTTTTTCTGTGACCAACCAATAGAGAATGACATTCATAGATCCGCAACATAAAAATTCGACCAAAACATACGCAAACTGGTGACAGAACTGAGAGATACTAAACTTCTTGCTAAAATGTCATCTGGAGACATGGCAGCATTGGATGCTATTTACCACAAGACTTGTTTCACAAAACTATACACACGACATAGATCTCTTTCGAGAAGCGAATCTGATATTGCTGACGATATGAAACCTGACTCTCATATACTCTCCTATCATCAAAATCGGTATATGACCCAATCAAAAAGAACAATTTGGCTTTCTTCAAATCAAAACAGAGGAAGAGTACCAGAACCAACAAAAGCTTGTTGCAATGAAGAAAGATGTACAGTTATTCTCTAGACTGTACATTTCCTGCCAATCCAGAGACGGAGACCGTGATTCATTCTTTGAGCATGAGAATCATCCATGGCCCCCATCACTTGCTGAGAGCAACGCAATGCGCCAAGGCAGCAAATCAGATCTGATGGGATGTTTTGAAGCATTAGTAGCTCGTGCAGCTGATTGTCCAGAGGTTGAAGTGAAGATCACTGACGGAGCAGCTATGATGCATAATCTAGATCCCAGGAAATCAAACGTGGTTGTGAACACATTTGGAGATTTTGCAGAGCACGTCTTCCTCCCACACATTGCTAGACAACTACAGATGGTTAAAAGATTGGATGTTGTATGTGACGTGTATAAGGCGGGAAGCTTGAAGACACACACTAGAGAATTACGGGGACATGGTGAAGCTCTTCGTGTTGCATCGAGTACAAGACTCCCTCAAAATTGGAAAACTTTCCTACGAGTTGATGCAAACAAAACAGGCCTCTTCACATTCTCGCACATACATTGGAGTCATTCGAGCTACCAGAAGGAAAGATACTCTTCACAACATGTGAGGAAAACGTGCTGATGAGGCCAGAGCATGACGTCTCACAACTCGCGCCATGCATGCAAGATGAATCAGATGGTAGAATGTTGCTCCACGCCGTCCATGCATATCACCAAGGTTATCGAACAATAATGATTCATGCTATGATACAGACGTCGTACTCTTAGCCATACGGACAGCAAACTTTCTTCATGGGTGTGATCTCTGGGTCGCATTTGGCCATGGGAGGACCTTCTGCTATGTATCAGCTCATGGTATTGCAAGAGTTTTGGGTGCAGACGCGTCACAATGACTGCTATTTATGCATGCTTTCTCTGGGTGCGACACTGTGTCTGCATTTTGTGGGATTGGGAAGAAGACAGCATGGAAAGTTTGGAGGACTTCAGATCTATTCAAGTCACTATTTAGGAGACTGTCTGATGCCCCGGCGTCTCTGTGTAACAATGACATGGACACGCGGGAGAGGTTTGCCGTACTACTGTACAAACGCACATCACCATTGTCAAAGGTTAATGAGGCACGAAAACGGCTTTCCGCTTTTGGCAACAGGCAGCTAGAAAACATTCCTCCAACTAGTGCAGCTCTGCTGCAACACACCAAACGTGCTGCGTTCCAGGCAGGTCATCTTTGGGGCCAATCACTCCACGCAAATGCAAAAACGCCATCGCCAGCTGACTGGGGTTGGGTCAGAGATGGAGACACTTGGTCACCGCAATGGAGTTTGCGTGCAGACGCATGTAAGGCATGCCGGGAACTCGTGAAACGTGCTAGCAAAAGTAATTGCACTGGCAGATGCAAATGCTATAAATCCAACTTATCTTGTACACAGTTGTGCTCATGTGGTGCACAGTGCGTGTGACATCTGTGAATCATGATTCAACAACCAACAGCACCATGTATAGCCTTGCATACTCTATTAGGATAATTGAACGTATCTATAACGACCATTACTCGGTTCGATATTAAGAAATCAAGTAATTTAAACTATTTCTTGATGCTATATTGCTTTTGTTCTCAAGAGATGGATCTTTTAGATAACACACCTTAAAGAGCCACCGTGTTTTGACATCAAACACAGGTGGTCTATATACATGATTGTTTTACCATGTTATCAGGGCTTACACACGATATACTAGCTTGTATCTATGATTGTTTTACCATGTTATCAGGGCTTACACATGATATACTAGCTTGTATCTATGATTGTTTTACCGTGTTATTGGTGATGGTGTAAGGAAATGGTCAATTAATTTATAATATATTTTATGCTTGTTCATGTCCTAAGCGGCAGGACCATAATTTATCCTTGGTTATGTCCTAAGCGGCATCACTATTTTGGAGTTTGATTGCCATTTAGAGACCGCGTGTTGATTATATTTTTCACGCGCTTTACAATTTAGTATCATGCCTCTCCCCAGGTACTTATGTGGTTGTATATAATGTCATTGTCTTTTATAATTGTTAGTTAGTTAAGCGATTTCGAGATTATTTCGCTATTTTTAATGGTTTTATTGACGTAACCATATCGTACCGGGCCGTTTCACGCAGTTGAGTTGTTTAGATTTAATACTGAGTAGTGATAGATCGCTAAGATGTTGATTCGTGGATATGTCGTGGTAGGTTACCGAGTCACAGTCCAACCGTTATGTGAATGTATATAAGGGTCATGCAGGAATTTCATCATCATTTAATTTACATTATTTGCTCCCCTAGTCGTAATAAGTTGTTCATGGGAGATAACTTGAATTGGTATTCCACAGATGTCGCATAGTAATTTTATGCATAGTTTGTTACATAATAAGTCTGCATACATACACGCGCACAGGCATACACATTACACGCACGCACACGCACATACATGCACGAACGCACATACATGCACGAACGCACATACGCCATACGCACGCACGCACATACATACACGTACCGTCTAGCCACATACATGCCCGCACGTACATACATGCCTAGCGACAAATATTCTACCAGTTGGAATAAGTGCAAATGTGAGTACAAATGTAAATGAGATAGTGAAATGAAAATTGCTACTGATTAAGTGAATTAAGATATGTTATGGGTGTTGCGTTGAAGGGTGTTTTACTGCGTCATGTTGCTGTTCAAGGATAGCAATGTTTCGTGTTCAAAGAAACGCCATTTGTCATGTTCCGATTTTATTGTTATTCTTATTGTTGTGTAGAGGACTGTTTCTTCTTATTGTTGTGTAGAGGACATACCTCGTTATAAAAGATCATGATAATCTTGTCTAAAAACAATTACTCTGAGAGAAATACAATTAGTGAGTGATTGCTCTGGCACTTTGTGTGTAGGATGGAAGGCCTGTATATTTCATACTGTATTATATATGTTCATTTCATCCTGTATTATATATTCATTTCACCACATTTCCCCTATGTAATAAAGATTTGGAGTTTGATTGACATTTAGAAACCGTGTGTTGATTATACTTTTCACTTGCTTTACAATTTAGTATTATGCCTCTCCCTAGGTATGGTCGACAAGTGAGCAAAATATACGCCTCGGGTAACACTTACACACAATTAACTATCTATGATTGATTTACCATGCCACTGGGGCTTACCCATGATATACTGGCTTGTGTCTATGATTGTTTTACCATGTTCTCAGGGCTTGCACACAATATACTAGCTTGTATCTATGATTGTATTACCGTGTTATCGGGGATTAAACAGAACATACTAGCTTCTATCTATGATTGTTTTCCCGTGTTATCAGGGCTTACACATGATATACTAGCTTGTATCTATACTTGTTTTACCCTGTTATCGGGGCTTACAAACACTATATTAGCTTGTATCTATGATTGTGTTACCATATTATCGGGGTTTACAGATGATATACTAGCTTGTATCTATGCTTATTTTACCGTGTTATCAGAGCTTACACATGATATACAAGCTTGTATCTATGGTTGTTTTACCGTGTTATCTGGGCTTACACACGATATACTAGCTTGTACCTACTATTGTATTACCGTTTGTCGGAGCTTGGACGCAATAACCTAGTTTAGTATCTATGATTGTTTTGTCATGCTATCTGGGCTTACACACGATATACTAGCTTGTACCTACTATCGTATTACCGTTTGTCGGAGCTTGGACACAATAACCTAGTTTAGTATCTATGATTGTTTTGTCATGCTATCTGGGCTTACACACAATAAACTAGCTTGTATCTACTATTGTATTACCGTTTATCGGGGATTACACATGATATACTAGCTTGTATCGATGATTGCTTTACCGTGTTATAAGGGCTTACACCTGATATACAAGCTTGTATCTATGATTGTTTTACCGTGGTATTGGTGCTTACACACAATATACTGGCTTGTATCTATCATTGGTTGACTGTGTTATCATGGCTTACCCATGATGTACAAGATTGTATCTATGATTGTTTTACCACGTTATTAGGGTTTACACATGATATACTAGCTTGTGTCTATGTTAGCCTTACTGTACTATCTGGGCTTACACACGATATACTAGCTTGTATCTACTATTGTATTACCGTTTATCAGAGCCTACACATGATATACAAGCTTCTATCTATGATTGTTTTACTGTGTTATTGGTGCTTACACACGATATAATAGCGTGTATCTATTACTGTTTTACTGTGTTATCATGGCTTAGCCATGATATACTAGATTGTATTTATGATTGCTTTACTGTGTTATTCGTGCTTACACACAATATACTAGCTTGTATCTATGATTGTTTTACAATGTTATCGGGGTTTACACATGATATACAAGCTTGTGTCTTTGATTGTTTTACCATGGTACTAGAGGTTACCCATAATATACTAATTTGTATCTATGATTGTTTTACCATGTTTTGGTGCTTACACATGATATACTAGCTTGTATCTATGATTGTTTTACCGTGTATCTGGGCTTACACACAATATACTAGTTTGTATCTATGATTGTTTGACCATGTTATCAGGTGTTACACACGATATACTAGCTTGTATCTTTTATTGTGTTACCGTTTATAGGGGCATGCATATGATATACAAGCTTGTATCTATGATTGTTTTACCATGTTATTAGGGCGTACACACGATATACAAGCTTGCATCTATGATTGATTTACCGTGTTATCGGGGCTTACACATGATATACTAGCTTGTATCTATGATTGTTTTACCATGTCATCGGGGCTTACACATGATATACAAGCTTGTATCTATGCTTGTTTTACCGTGTTATTGGTGCTTACACAGAATATACTAGCTTGTATCTATCATTGTTTTGCCGTGGTATCAGGGCTTACCCGTGATATACTAGCTTGTATCTATGCTTGTTGTATCCTGTTATCAGAACTTACACACAATATACTAGCTTGTATCTATGATTGTTTTACCATGGTACTAGGGCGACCCACAATATACTAGCTTGTATCTATGATTGTCTTACCATTTTATTGGGGCTAACATAGGATATACTAGCCTGTATATATCATTGTTTTACCTTGTTATCGGGGCTTACACACAATATACCAGCTTGTATCTATGATTGTTTTTCCATGTTATCAGGACTTACCCATGATAAAATAACTTGTATCTATGATTGTTTTACAATGTTTTCGGGGCTTACACACAATATACCAGCTTGTATCTATGATTGTATTACCGTGTTATCAGGGATTAAACAGGACATCGTAGCTTGTATCTATGATTGTTTTACAGTGTTATCGAGTTTTACACATGATATACTAGCTTGTATCTATGCTTATTGTACTGTGTTATCAGGGTTTACACATGATATACAAGATTGTATTTATGATTGTTTTACCATGGTACTAGGGCTACCCACAATATACTAGCTTGTATCTATGATTGTCTTACCATGTTTTCTGGGCGAGCATATGATATACTAGCCTGTATATATCATTGTTTTATTGTGTTATCCGGGCTTACACTCAATATACCAGCTTGTATCTATGATTGTTTTCCCATGTTATCAGGGTTTACCCATGATATTATAACTTGTATCTATGATTGTTTTCGCGTGCTATCGGGGCTTACACATGATATACAAGCTTGTGTCTATAATTGTTTAACAATTGTGCTAGGGGTTACCCACAATATACTAGCTTGTATCCATGATTGTTTTACCGTGCTATTGGGGCTTACACACAATATACTAGCTTGTATCTATGATTGTTTTACCGTATATATGGGCTTACACACAATACTAGCTTGTGTCTTTGATTGGTTTACCGTGTTATCTTTGCTTACACACATTATACTAGCTTTATCTATGTTTATTTTACCATGTTATCAGAGCTTACACACGATATACTAGCTTGTATCTAGGATTTTTTACCGTGGCACTAGAGGCTACACACAGTATATTATCTATCGTTGTTTTACGGTAATATCAGAGCTTGCATGCGATATACTAGATTGCATCTATGATTATTTACCATGGTATCAGAGAGTAAACAATACATACTTGCTTGCATCAATGATTATTTACCATGGTATCAGGGCTTACACATGATGTACTCGCTTGTACCTACTGTCGTTTTATTATGGCACCAGGGCTTCAATTTAAAACATATGTGTTGGATACCACAACCTAAGTGGACACATTTGAACATTGTTACATCACATTAAAATCAAATTGAATAGAGGGATCCACCTCTAGCTAGGCCCCGCATATTCATATTTAAGCTCTACCCACGCTTATTCCATGCTGGAATCGATAGACCCCTGAATTCCCGCAATCCAATGCTAAGCTAAGCATACTGGAAATCTGAGAACTATTTTGGAACTAATTTATCTGGGCGCTGTTACTGCCTCTGGCAGGTAATCAACATGATTGTCTGATTATATGTAAAAGTGTATCACCGAATAACATGTGCATTGTTTGATCATTTCATACTTGGTTGAATCTAAATAAATCTCCATGTATTTATATACAAACCAGTTGTGAAATGGCCGCGCAATAAATACGTTAGATGTTTTCTCGGATTTGGGAATGCAGTACAGTCACGCGTATAGTACAATAACCCGTTTGCAAACAATTTAAAAAACACGGTATTCAACTTCTAATGCATAATTTTCTTGAAACAACTAGGACAATATCCAGGTTAAATATTCCTTGGAAAGACGATCTGTTTGGGAGAAATATGTCTACTTAAAAGGTATTTACATTTTAGTTGGAAACACGAATACAAATATCTGTCCATAGTGACGGAATTCCGCTAGACCTTGAAGCATATTGTCAGTCTGCCAACCCACTACCCATGATAATGCCAACCGAGAAACTATACAATCACGGTGTTATGTTACGCCATCAATCAATTAACTGACAGCTCGGCTGAGAATAGACTTGATCTCGAATAGCTATGAGATCAGGATATCCCATGACAATTGTCATGGCAATACCAGTAATTCTGACATCGCTGACTGAACAATTGTTAGTCTCCAGGGAAAAGGTACTAGAGTGGGTCATTAGGGTCGATTGCACGGCGGTATATCTGATCTAAAACATGGACATGCTCTACGGATTCATGTATATTTTGACATCGTACTCTTCTATATATTGGTTTGTGAGCCTGACTTGGCGTCAATAATGGCTATTATCATGAATATGCTAACTGCCACTTGGCATGCTATCGCTCCTGTAACGGCGAGGCGCTAGTAGAATGCATTATACTCTAGGAGATGGGTGTTGGGTCGCAGACGATCTCCCCATAGACTCCCTTATTCCAGCGCTCTGGTATTCCTATTAGTCTTGTAGCCAGGGGAACTCGCCATGCTCATAGACAATAAAACCATATTTTGCTGAATTTAACGGAATTGTGTTTTGTTGTTGAACTTGTCTTTTCGCAATTCACTGTCCTAATGGCGCTTACCAGGAAATTCATACAAAGCAAGCAACAATCTTCATATCTATGATATACTGTGCATAATAATGAATTTATGAATTTCAGATAAATAATATACCATACATTAGGACACAATGACATATAACGTTTGTAATGAAGGAATCCGGTTTAAGCTATGCCCCGCCCATCTCTATCTATGATCTACCCACGCTTTGCCGGTGTTGGCATCAATCAATTCCTACACTATCTGAATCTCAATTCCTAGAAATCTATACACGTAAACTGTTCGTCATTTTGAATCTAATTTGACTGGGCGCTGTTGCTGCCATGGGCATGTTATTAAATAGTAAAACATACAATTCGTACAATTTGACGTACTCTTAAGCTTCTATGACTGACTATTTCGCGTCATTCATGACGTAATTGATCATGACGTCAGGCTATATGTGGCGTACCTAGCTATGGCGTAATATGATTGACATATAGACTGGATTCATCAATTGGCCATGCTTCAGTGGATCGCCCATTACTGACCTTTATGGCGAGTAGCATAGTACCAGTACATCAGTGACCTTACTGTCCTACAGGAAATCAAATAAAGCAACATGTAAATGGAATATCAGAGGTGAGGTTAACAGATCAGTCTGGCAATTATCATAGAGTCGCAATGGGCATGTCTTTATTATATTCTCACCTTAAAGGGGAGTACACCCGGAGATGGGTTAAAGGACGCTTTTATAAAATTTAAATAAAATACAATTTATTGTTTGCATATTTTCGTATTTCTTATTAGTTATTAGTAAATTTTGCAATGGAAAGTCACTTATTTTCAATTTCTCATGGGCATAATGGAGTGACGACCGACGCCGTGTGAATGATTGTTGTGGTATGACGTTAGTCATTGCATGAATAATAATTTGATGTTAATCGCTAATAGCTCACAAGAGCTAAATCATACACCAGCAAGCAGATGCAAGAGAAACGTGTTTGCTGGTTAACCTAGAACTTGGATCGGAGCTGATGTCCAGTTTGGTAACTTTATTAGACACCCGTTTCTTCTAATCACGCATAGTTTAATCACAATCCACGTGGTAAAAAAGTCATACGATGGTGTCATACCATGCATTTTATGACGTCAATATTCAGGACATTGACCGAAATTATCACAGCGAATTAGTTTGTGAAAATCTGTCAACTAGCTTTTAATCTATAAAATATATAACTTCTTTTTGGATATTATGACTTTCGCCATCTTAATAATTATTCAATCACTGTTATATCGTTGCAATCTATCCAAATGGTGGTCAATAATTAACCACCACAGGTCATATAAAGTCATCAGCTCTGACTCTGTACCTGTTCTATGGACTGTCTCGATCTGGTACACTGCACGTTTTATCATCCACTGTGACCCTGCACATTTTCTATGGATTGTTTAGATCTGGTGCACTACACGTTTTGCCATCCGCTGTGACACTGCACATTTACTATGGTGAGTCTAGATCTGGCACACTACATGCTGTGTCATCTGCTGTGACACTGCACATTTACTATGGAGAGTCTAGATCTGGTACACTATACGTTTTGTCACCCGGTCTTTTACTGCACATTTTCTATGGAGATTCAAGATCTGGCATACTGCAAGTTTTGTCATCTGCACTGGCACTGCATATTTTCTATGACACTAGATATGGTACATTACACGTTTTGTCAAATTGCACAATAGCTAAATAACTACACATTTTGAAGAAATAAAACACTCATTTTATGAGTCAATATCAAAACTTGCAGGGATTTGTGTACCTCGACCATCACACACAAACTATGTAATTCAGTTTTGAATTATGACTAATGTGAACTATAGTTATGTATGGTGTTCCTAAATGCAAAAATGAATCTGATGATTGACCTTTTATTTGCACACTAAAATACCAGATCTCTTGAATTGTATTGTATTGGTCATGTCCCTGTGGTACCCATACAGATAACCTATTATGATAGCTTAATGAAATGTGCTTTTAGAATATCATATTTCTTCTCGATTCAAGCATAACATGAACACATTATATAAAATCCCACTAAGAAATAGGGAAATGTGATGTAACAGCAAAAACACATGTTTATTTGCCCGTCCCTTGTTTCACTGTCCCTCCTGTTACATTCCTGCATATTTGAAAAATAATAATTGATCCGCGCATTAGAATTTAAGTACTTCCTGTTTTCTTGCAACTACAACTTCCTGTGGAAGAGAAAGAGTGTGCTCATCAACATCAACCCATCAACGAGAACAATAAAGATAATTTGGTAAGTTGACACAATATAGTATATTTTTACCAGTCCTTCCTGTTATGCGTTTATTTAGGCTGAAATATTTGACACATTTAGACTCCACTTCATCATCTAAATATCCAGCTGATGCAACATTTAAAAGCACATGTTCATTACTCCTCTGAGGGAGCAGGCATTATTTAAACTAACTATGATAATTAATGTGTCCATTCTGTTACTATCCTTTCTGTTACCTACTAAATTGTAACAGGATGGACTGTTTTTGTAACAGGATAGACGTTTCCCGATAAGATCTGCAAGATTACATTTTATTAGAAGGAACATTTACTTCATAGTTACATGCTATTATGCATACATCAAATGCCCAAGTTATGACAAAATCAATTTATCTGTGTACTATTTGTATGTCCCATTCTTCTAAAATACATATTTGTGGAACAGGATGGGCATGTTCCATTATGGTAACAATGTCATATTGTAAATATGGGATTGTCTTGTGGGAAGTCATGACCCCGCAGGATGTCTTATATTTCAAGTAAGCCCCAAAAGAAATTATGCTTTGAAAATACCAGATGAGCTAAAGGTCCAGATGACATAGTTATTTTAATGATATATATTTATGATTCCGATAAATTGGAATCAGCATAGTGGCTGATAATATTGTTTATTAAACATCGGCCAGGTACATTTCTGATAAATGGTTAGAGTACTGGATATAGCACAGTGATGCTAATAGATGAAATTAATAATGTAATATTTGGAATAAGTGAATTGATTGGAAAGGATTATATGGTTCTGAGTTGATGTGTATTTGAAAATAGTTTAGGTAAAAGTTGTTGCTGTTCACTCAGCATTCACTTTTATAATATTCAGCAGTTGTTGGTAATCTTAGTTTAGAAAAAAATCAATGTATATTAATCAATGTTGGGATGGGTGAAACTGAACGTGACAAACGGACGTAGTTGATGACGTAGGTGATCAAGTCTCTCACACTAGGTTGAAACACCACCACCTGGCAATGAGCTCATACAGCTCATGTGCTTCTACACCCTAGTATTCTTAGGACTTCTCCATCAATAGGCAATGGACAGGACATGGACATTGTAGTGTCCTTCAGGAATTAATAACATAATCGAAATTTGTATATCAACTATATGTCACTCATTGGATGGCATGCAACAACAACACATTCCATAATGTTGTTAGTTAGCTGGCAGATCACATCAAATCAGAACCGGTCCCCACCATTTTGTCTATCTGAGGCACCATCTCCATGGAAGAATAGGACAGAGTATGATTGGTTAGGATGACGTCATAACCAACCAGCGTTAGTCAAACTCTGTAATACAGAATTATAAGGAATAGGCTTATGTAGTGGGCAAGGGATGAGGGGATCACTGATTGGTTGAAAAGACCAACATTTATCAGGTCAGAACTTCTAGGAAGAAATAAGCAGGAGTTGATTGGTAGACTGATTGTTCGGCCAGTCAAAACGTGCTTATGGCATGCCTAGAAGAATTGTAGGAATATATTTGAGAGAAATCTAAGTATTAGCATTATTATAGAACTTGGTTAGAGAGACGGATTAAACTGTATATAAGACGAGATTTCAGTCTTATAATTTAATCCATCACCATCTGTGATTCACTGAACACATCGTGAGCATTCAGTTTTGCGTAACAAAGCTCTGTTAGACTTAGCATGGAAGTAGCTTTAGGAGATAGTGAAATTCTTGTAATTTGTACACATATTTTGTACCAAGTCTGTAATGTGAGCGATTTTGTTCTTGCTTCAAAACTTGTAATATTTATAAATAAAAGTTTAATCTTACATTTATGTAAGACCTGAGTTTGTCAGTAATTTAGAAGTTAGGAATCTAGTCGTGAACTGGGAGCAACACCCAGTCCTTACTTGGAGATCCGAATAGTCAGATAGGCCCAGCAGTCATTAAAGTAATATCATCACTTCACCATCTGTCTGACGAGGCGAGCCCAACTGCCATCATCCTTCGTCATTATCAGTGGTCGTTGTCGCAGCAAAGCTAGTCAGCTACCAGTAGCGGTGAAGAATAACATCATCATCATTAATTAAGCAAGAAGGAGTTCATGAAGAAACCCAAAATCTTCATTGGCGAGCCTGCCAGGATTCTTCTAGATTCGGTATAGTTATAAATTTGTATAGTTCATTTTGGATGTTATTATTCCGCACTGGAGTGCAAAACAGTGAAACCATGTAAGTACTTTATAAAATATGAGTACTCCGCCATCAAGGCCTGTACTTTCAGTATTGAATGATTTAAATGATAGGGTAAATAACTACATTGAACTTGTGAAAATCACTGAGCATCCGAAGGTTATGCAGCATAGAGAATATCGTGAGATAGTAATGGACATCAGTTGCGAGGAACTACCTCGTTTGAAACATGTGGTAATACGGTTGTTTTAGCAGTAATTCGTGTAGAACTCGACAGTACTAGAGTTGAAAGATGGCTTCTTGTCATGCAGACCCTACTATGCCGGTGGGACCAAGATGTGAAGTTCCGGCTATACCTCAGCATGACCCACGTCAGGAAGCCGTTGAGGTGATGCAGACGATAGGCTCCACCATGGCCCAGACAATAACATGGGAAGAAGACAGGCGTGAACAAAACAGAGTCTACCGCCAGGAGGTGAGAGAGTTAACGCAGCGGATTAAGCCCTGTGATGGCCTGTTGCCTGAGGAAGTCAGACAGTTTCTCGATGAGACGAGATGGGTGTGGCAAGCCAGCGAGGGGAATCTGGATGGGACCCCGGTCTACATAATGACCCGTGCATTCAGGGGACAATTGTGCAAGTCGATAGACCAATTCGTCTTGGGGAAGGTACGTGACGATGTTACGTTCGAACAGTTGTGAGAATTCGTGACCCTCAATTTTGTGTCGGCAAATGAAACTGAGATGGTCAAGTACGACCTAGAGGCGGTGCGACAGAGGATGAATGAGATGATCATCTCATTCAATCACTGCTATATAGAGTAATCAGCCCGAGCGTACCCAACTCAGAATGAGGACAGCCAGCGGATTGTACCATCCGCATACATAAAGGCCCTGAAGGATCAAGGCATGGGAAGGTGAATTGTGACCAAGGGTGAAGAAGGCTGTAACGATTTGCTACAGGCCATGCACATCCCCGTTCGTCATGAGCGGGAAATGGAGGTCGACATGATCAACGAGGAAGAGGGCAGTGTGTGGACAGTTATTAACAGTATGAAGAGGCAGATCACCCAGCAAAGCAAACTAATAGAAAAACTTTGCGCTGTTATTGAGAATCTTCAGAGTGGTCCAGCATTTCGACCACCACACAAGCCACCACAACAACAGCAGCGAGCTGGAGCTGTGACGAAAACAGCGCCGAAGAAAAAGGAGGCACCAACCTGCTTCAATTGCGGTCGGAAAGGCCACTTTAAGTGCGAATGCACTCAGGCAGTACAACCACCGCCAAACCGACCAACTGCAACCCATGCACCATGCACACAGAGAGTACAGAAACCTATAACCTTCTTTAACTGTGGGAAGCTAGGACATATGGCTTCTGACTGCTATGCAGCACCGACCGCGCCATCACCACCCAAGCGATTGGTAACATGTTTTAGATGTCAGAAGGTAGGTCATTATCAGAGTGACTGTCCATCCAACCGACAAGCACAGCAACCACCATGACATGCAATAAAACGACAGCAACAACTCGACAACGACAGCTTCCGACAGGAGTCGCCAATGCAAATTGATGAAGTGGATCAGCATAGCCAATATGATGATCATAATTCTTACGACTCCGGACGTGAACTAACTGTGCGCAGTTACTCAAGGAACACTCGATGCGATTTAGTGAACCAAGTGAATTGTGATCAAGAATATGAGGATCGCGATGGGTTCATATTAACGGACGAAGGGACAGATGAGTATGGCCAGTATTTTCTTCAGTTTCAGAGGAGACTCATCTGGCCGAAGACGGTCATATGCAGAAGCTGTAGATGGGTGCCGACGCTAATTAAACGATTTCGGAGGGAACCAGTGATGACTGAACAGTTCCTTATCTGACTCGAGGTGGAAACAAGTAGTCAGAAAGATAAGGGTGAGTACATCGATGCTTTGATAGATACTGGTGCAAGTACTTCCCTTGTCAGGAAAGATATATGGAGAAGCATTTTGAATGCTCGTCTATTAAAAAGGGCTAAAACTTTGTTGGCTGTAAATGGTTCACCAATCAAGGTCTTGGAAGAAACCCAAGTTAAATTCAAGGATGCCTGGCCAATTTTATGTATGATTGTGGAAAGCATGAGGCATGAGTGTTTGATTGGTGCGGATGCTTTGTATATGGGGAATGCAAAGATAGACTATAAGACCAAAGAATTAGTATGGTTTGGTAAAATATATCTGTTTAAGATACCATTTAGAAGTCAAAAGGATTATGTATATGCCAGTTGTAAGGAAACGATCGGATATGCAGTTATTGACAAAGTACTGAGCGACTTTGCCAATAATTTCAATATGGCTCGTCCAAATACTTTAGGACATATACCCAAGGTAGAGTGTACAATTCCAACAGGAGACCACCTTCCTATTCAACAGAAAGTGTATCGAATACTGCTAGCTAAGGCTTACTTGGTTAAGAATCAAGTTAAAGAAATGCTAGCAGCTGGCGTCATAAGACCATCATCGTCACCTTGGGCATCACCTATCACCTTGGTACCCAAGAGGGATGGTGATACCCGATTTTGCATAGATTTCAGGAAATTGAATTCAGTGTGTCGTAAGAACAGTTATCCTTTACTGAATATCTCTGATATTGTTGATTCAATGAGGGGCGCAACGATATTTTCTACAATGGACTTGAAGTCTAGCTATTGGCAGATACCCATGTCTAGCCAAGACATTGAGAAAACACCGTTCATTTGCATAAAAGGTCTTTTCGAATGGATTCGGATGCCGTTTGGTTTTTGCAACTCAGGTGCCGTATTTCAGAGGGCAATGAATGATATTTTCCGTGAATTTCTAGGAAAATATGTGCATGTTTTCGTCGACGATATAGTCGTATATTCACGAAATCCGACTGAGCATGCACATCACTTACGTCTGATCATGCATAAGATTCAGGAATATAATTTACAATTGAAGAAAAAGAAATGTGATTTTGCAAGTAAGTCTGTTGACTTGTTAGGATATCGCACTTCGCCCCAAGGAGTGGCTCCTCAAGGTCAGAAGGTTAAGGTCATACGAGAAATGTCACCACCATATGATGTGGGTGAGGTGAGAAGTTTTCTTTGAGCTACCGGCTATTATATATCTTGTGTAAAGGGATATGCTGAAATAGCTAAACCATTAATATAATTGACCAAGAAGTATAAACGATTCGAGTCAGGGAAACTCGAGCAGCAAGCGTTTGAGAAATTGAAGAACTTGCCATCTGGTGAGACCGTACTCACCTATCCAAATTTGAATAAACTATATAAATTGTATACTGATGCGTCTAGTTATGCGATAGGTGCGATTTTAGTACAAGTTGATCGTAATGGCATTGAGCATGTGATACAATATGTCAGCTCAACTCTTAAAGACAGTCAGTTAAATTGGCCTGTAATAGAAAAGGAGGCTTATGCTGTGATTTATGCATTGAAGAAGCTTAGACCTTATCTATTTGGCACGCAGTTCATTGTGTATACCGACCACAAACCTCTGAAGAGGTTGTTTGTGGGCGAGGTCAAGAATACTAAGGTGCAGCGCTGGGAAGTACTGATTGCTGAGTATGGATGTGCGGATAGAATACATCCAGCGTTCTAAGAATATCCAAGCCGATATGTTATCTAGGTTACATCGACCTGTTGAAATCACCAAGTTAGATACTGGTGACTACGTCATACCAGAGGTAGACGAATGCATCTTATCTCATGTTCCTTTTGAGGTGTACGATGTACCTTATGCTGGATTGTGTACCGAACAAACCAAGGAATTCCCGGAGTTGTTTAAGAACACACCGGAGGAGTATATGGTAAACAACGGTATATTGTATTCTTTAGTTCCACCTTCAGTGTTGGACGCTGAGTACCCCAGAATCTTGTTACCTACCCTGTTCCATGAGAAAGTGCTCCGGAAGGCTCATGAACGGGCCGGTCACAAAGGTTTGAAGAAAACTATCGGTATGGTGAGAGATTCTTTTGTTTGGCCATCATTAAGAAAGGATGTGGTATGTATGTTAGAAACATGTACGACATGCCAGGTTAACCGACCTGTCACGACTCGACCTAAGTATACTGAGATGCCTATGGCCAATTATCCTGGTCAGATAATTGGAATGGATCTAATTGGTCCACTCTTAGAGTCAAGTAAAGGTAATATTTATATCATGATGGTCATTGATCATTGCTCTGCATGGGTGGAGGCATACCCGATTGCAACAAAGACGTTGCAAAATGTCGAAGACAAGTTTTTCAATGAATATGTAGCTCGTCATGGTGTTCCAGAAATTCTTATTACTGAAGAGGGAAAAGAGTTTTGTTCGAATTGGCTGGAGCAGCGATTTCACGAGCATGGTATAGACCATAGGAGATCGAGTTCGTACCATCCACAGACTAACGGACGTACTGAACGGTTCAATCGAACTCTAAAGGAGTTGATTAAAAAAGGTGTAAATAATGAGTTTCAAGCATGGGAAGATGAGTTATGTGCAGCTTTAACTGCATATCGCAACACTCGTCATTCTACGACTGGGTATACGCCATTCTATTTGACGTATGGTCGACGTGCTAGACTTCTGTTTGTGATTCCACTCGATGCAGCACAAGATTTAGGTGAAAGACTGACATGTCTTAACAATGCCTTATTGCTTTCTCGAGGAGAAACAGTTAAGTCTCGAGAAATGCACTGGGAACAGATTGATAAGCGTGCGAATGCTGGCGAATACAAAGTTGTTGATTCAGTAGTTGTAAAAGCTGAAGAGAGGATGAAATTGACATCTCGCAGTGACCCTGAATACGAAATCTGCAAGATTAATGGATCAGTGGCTCATGTCCGCCATAACAGGTCTGGAAAGGTGCACGTTCTTAACATCTCGAAACTACGTGTAGTCGATTCAGAAATGTGCTGGGACAAAATAAGACCACGCCCTATTCATAACCCTGTAAAAGGTACGAAGGCAAGCCATCATGCACGAGTATTGCCATTGCCCGAGTCCATACCTTTTTCTGTACCCGGATCTGATCCGACGCCCTGCAAAGTAGCTCGTAGGAAGCGACCAGCACCCACTGGAGCACCAGAAGTGCGTAAAATGGGTAGGAGAGTCGATATGGATATAGACCAACCGGGTACGAGCAATGATCCTATATATGAGTCACCGATGGATACGTCAGAAGCTCCTGGTGATGGTGTACTGATGGATACCTCAGAGGAGGTACCCGAGCCTGCCAACGAACCAATGGAAGTGTTTCCATCGCACTCCTATAATCTGCGCAAGCACAGTCATGGTCCTGATTTCGGGTTGGCCAGTAAACACGCTAGGATTGGCGCATTTGGCTGGTCATGACATGCTGACTTTGTTAACCGTATCAAAGCCGTTATAAGCTGACGCAGTACGAGAAAGTTTTAATCATGGTTCGAAACTCTTAGCAGTAACATCTTACTTATTAATTATCAGTCATGTATTGCTTTACGTTTCTGTGTAGCGCTAGTATTTGTTAATGTAGCTTTTGGGCTTTGTAGAAATTCAAGTAGACTTCTCGGAGAACTATGTTTGCAAAATGGGATCAGAAGTGCAAGGAATGCATTTTGGTGCATCTAAAAAACAACTGTCACTACACACTGGGAGTTATTTTGTAGGGAAGACGATAAAGCAAACCTTTTTTACGGTTTCTGATAGCATTTACCATGGTCCTGGGGCTATCTGGGCTCATTTAAAACCCATATTACTTGAAATGGTTAAGCCTAATGTCCGTAACATTGAATTCTTTAGCAATGGTCCCACCAGTCAATACAAGCAGAAAGTAAATTTCTTTCTATTTTCAACAGAAATATATAATCTTGGATGTGATCATGCTGCTTGGAACTTTTCGAAGCAGGCCATGGGAAGGGGGGTTCCAGACGCAGTAGGTGGGGCTATGAAACGAAGTGCAGATAGTAAAGTGAAATATGGCCATGATATTATATCTGCTAAATCGTTTATTGAAAATATGACCATTAGTCAGACAAGAACTAAGGAAATATTAACAACGATATAGCTGATATGATACACAAGTTCATCAGGTCCTTACTTATTCCCCTGGCAACATTTCATATAAAGATGTGAGTTGTAACTGTATTCAATAAAAAGAATGTAAGGAGCACATACTAAAGTCCCGTCAGTTTAAAATTGAAATTTACACAGAATCAGAAAAAACTCAATATGACTTCGTAGAACATGGTAATATGATTGTAAGCGATTCTGTAGGTCATGATGTGATTGTTCGTAGCAGCGTCCAGCAGGATGCTGTGATGATTGATAATACTGTAATGAATAGTGGTCAAACTGTTAGTACGAATGAGAGAGGTAAGCATACTGTGCCATTACGTGGTGGAACAATTGCTGGTCAGCAATTAGAGCTAAGATGGAAGGCTGTTCCAGAACCGGCCAAAATGTGTTGGGAAATATGTTATTATAAAGTATGTATTTGACGATAACACTCAAGAGAGAATCTATCCATGGTTTGTTGAGGCGGTTGATGGACAAGACTTGTATGTGGAGTGTATGCACAGAATAGGAAAAGGCACCAACAATTGTTTTTATTTGCCCAAAAGAAACAAGGACAAATATTGGTATGATAGAGCTAATGTCTTAGCTATTATTCCACCACCTAACCGAATAGAAGGCCCATGAATACAATTCGAAGTCAACCATGACATATGGGAGGCTGTCATTAAAGTAAATTCGACAGATACCAAAATAAACTGCACTACTGAATGTCACCAGGCGGTCGATCATGGTGAAATGGTTATACATATTACTCATGATATGGTGCCAGCTACTGACTCTATGGAATATAACAATGTCACTGTTAATGACAAGCCTACGGATGATATGCTTGTTATTGCTGCAGATTGTGCGCCTGTGAATGATGCTGACAGTGTGGTTGTTATGAATGCTGACGGTGTTGTTGTTCATGATGCAGATGGTGTGGTTGCTATGGAGTCCATTGGCGTGCACGTGGCTGCTGATGATATTGATGGTGTGATTCCTATAACTACTGATGGCATCATTGGTAATGGTGCTGATAGTGTGGTTGCTGTGGATACTGACAATGTGGCTGTTAATTACACATATGGCATGGCTAATAACAATATTGACGGTGTAGTTGCTATGGCTATTGATGATGCTGATAATGTGGTTGCTGTGGATACTGATGATATGGCTGTTGATGATATGGGTGACGTGGTCGTTAATGATAATGATGGTGTGCCTGGTATATCTACTGATGGTGTCGGTGTTAATGAAACTAATGACGTGGCTGGTAATGAGAATGATGGTGAGATTATTAATGACACTAAGGTTGTGGGTGTGAAAGGTTTTGTAGAGCCTGATAGCATAGCTATTGATGGTATGATAGAGCATGCTTGTTTAACTGGCAATGACGTGGTGGGTGATGGCACTGAGGAGCACACTCCTATGTCAGAGGGATTAGAGGGAAAATGTAACGATGTTCCAGAAGTGTCAAAATGTGTGGAGGAGTATGTGATCGTAACATATGAAAACATGCTCTATTCAGGATTTGTGTAAGATGTTGATGAGCATGACTTGTATGTGGAGTGCATGCACATAGCTGGAAGAGGAAACAAAAATAGGTTTTATTGGCCCAAAGCACACAAGGATAAATGTTGGTATGACAGAGCTCATGTTTTGGCTATTATTCCACCCCCTAAAAAGATTGCAAGTTTAATAGATTCAGAATTCGAAATCGATGTTGACATCTGGAATTCCGTACCAAAAAAATGTAAACAATATCTAATGTAATTATTAGCTAGCACTGTGTCACGTTTTGTATTACACATTCGTTGATTGTAGACAAGTATAAAGTGATACGTTGTCTAACATTAGTCTTTCCTGTAACATGTTGTCACTCCTGTTACATCATTTTAGTGTTTGTAGTAACATTCAGAGTTTTTTGTTATTCTATTGTGTCTGTTAAGATGTTCTTGACAAATCAACCCTTCAAGATAATTAATACGTAAACATTTATTTCAATACATTGAGAAAATGTCAGTTCTTCAGATGAAATGCTGAGAGAAATCCATCCTGTTACATTCTCTGTCCATCCTATAACCATGTTGTCCTTCCAGTTACGGGAATTGTTTTGGTGATTGAAAAAAATGTATAAGATATTAAACACTGTTACAAATTACCTTTTTGTTACCATACTCGTAAATGGTGTACAATTTGCAATCAATATATGAAAGATTCTATATTTTAAAATGTACATTTATATGAGACATGCCATGTTCCAGTTTGATTTTTTAAATCTAAATAGTGCATTATAGATAATTCAAGCAACCTATGTATGAAATTGGATGCTTGTAAAATATTTGTGTTGGGAATCCAGAACAATGTATTCGTAACGGGATTGACACGTCACACAAGCATTGTGGTAATAAGCTCAGAAATTCTAAAGAAATGGCTGCATTAAGGTTGCATTTTGTCATTTTTCTTGTCTTGGTACTTCACTTTATTGGAAAAATTAATAAAATTAGAATTTAGAAAATACTGAATTTTAGGGTTTTATTGAGCTTAAATTTCTGCAAATTTTGATATTGGCACTTATAATAAAGATGGATCAGTATTTTAAATAGCAATTATTTTCCAGAATAAGAGAATTGTGTTTTATTGTTGAACTTGCCCTTTCGCAATTCAATGTCATAATGACACTTGCCTGTAAGTGCATATAAAACGAGCAGGAATCTTCATATCTATGAGTGACACTGAATAATCATATATTGTGCAAATAAAGAATACATGAATTTTAGAAAAATAATATACCATATATGCCGACACCATGTCATATAAAGTTTGTAATGGAGGAATCCGGTTTAAGCTATGCCCGACCCCTCTCTGTCTAAGCTCAGCCCACGCTTTGCCCATGTTGGCATCAATCGATCCATACACTATCTGAATCTCAATTTCTAGAAAACTATACAGGTAAGCTTTTGATTATTTTGGAACTAATGTGATCTGGCGCTATTGCTGCCATAGGCAAGTTTATTAAATAGTAAAAACATACAATTCGTACAACTTGATTTTCCTTTATTAGAAGCCAGTTTCTTCTAATCTGAAAACCGGTATGGGTTACCACAATCCACGTTGTTAGTAATTCACGCAATGTCATCATATCGCGAATTGTTATAGCCTGTACAATTCCATGATATTAACCAAAATTCTAACAGCGATACAGTTTGTGAACTTCTTTTTAATTTATAAAAGATGTAAACAACTTTTATTTTTGCCGTTTTTTATTGAAATCTAATTCTCGTTTGTTATCCCCTTAGTATTCATTGATGTCAATATTGTGCACAAAATAACTGTACATGAAATTGATAGACATTTGAGGTTAGGTCGAACTTGGGATGCATAGAGCACTCGGACAGGTTCCTGACTTACCAGGAGGTCCCAGAATCATATTACGCAAACACTCGCTCTATTTTGCCCGTTGTATTAATGCCGATATTGAAGCATTATTGGTATCACATTCAGTATTGTTACCTGTAGTAATTGTTCTACTAACTTGAAGTCTTATCAGGGGCATTTAGAACTGCTTTGTTGTGAGGTACAAATACCATGACTTAAGCTAGAATGAGTTTTGGAAATTCTCTACACCTTCTCATGATTACATAATACACGCAAGTATATTGAGGTTACTCAAGGCACCAAAAATAAAAACCTAAGATTTTGTGAAATATTACATTTTGGGGTCCCTTAAACTTGTGGGGCTCTGTACAAATGCCCTTTTTGCACTGCCTATGGTTCGGTCATTCTTTGAAGTTAATGTTGATAGATGCATCGTTTCGCCAAAACTCCAATATCTGTTCATCTAAGTCGAATTCACGAATCACATTGTTTTTCTCATATTCACCAGTGGCACTATGTTGTCAAAACCCAAGTAACCGTACACATAAATGGAGCATACATGTGGTTAATATACAGCAATGACCTTGTTTTCCAGGACATGCAATAATTGTACAAAAATTTAATTCACGAATCGAATAGTCAATGCATAAACAGCCACGAAGAACATGACAATCTCAAGATCAATATTAATCGATGACCAGCTGGGCTATATCCTGGGCCCATTGTGTTGTCAATGACAGGGGATAGAGAACTAATGCTGAACATTTATAGACGATATACGCGAGAGTGCCCAGTGAGATATATAGTAGGAGGATTCTATACCATCAGCTCCAGTCAATTCATGTGGTTATGAGACGGGTAGTTGAAAGCTGGTCCGCTGGAAGAGGAGTGTTGTCCTCTGAATGGCGGATCGGTTACAGAGTACCCGCCTCCAAAACGGATCGAAACTGAAAGAGGTGAAAGTTACATTCCAGATGTCTGAATGAGCTATATCAGAGTGTCAGTGCGTGCCAATGAGAGGGATCATAGAACTCCGATTTGATATTCATGAAATACGTAATTACGAGTGCTTAGTGATATAAAGGTGGGATCAGTGAGCGATAAAATGATCTGGATGTACGCCATCAGTTCTAGACATATATGGTGGTTGTGAGATGAGTACATGAAAGCTGCTCTGCTGGAAACTATTTTTGTCCTCTGGACGGTTGACCAGTTACGGTGTACAGTGATTATGGGCCCTCTGAACCAAACAACGTTTTCTAGTTTTGGCTGAATTGACATTTAAATGGTTTCATTATCAGGAAAAAGATTTGCCTTGTCAATCAACAAAGAGAGCCCATCTCATTTTAGACACGTTTCTCAGTGCATCATCCCAATGGACATGATTGAGATGAGAATACATTAGGAAATGTATCATTGGACTGGTTGACTGAGTTACATAACCAGTCATTCCAGTGATACGTTTTCTAAAAAATGCTCTGCTTAACTGTAATTATCTTACATATTTTGAATGAAGAATAAAATAGGTTAAGTATAAACATCGTATGACATGTTTCTCTCTTCATTAAAGTGTAACTGTGTTATTGCTTCCTTTACAGATGCATTGTTTGAATACATCCTCATACACATGTATCGTGTGAAGCAAGGATATTGGAGTCCCAATCCACGTGTCCTGACATCGATTAAGTCGTCATCCGATTATGAGTAACAAATTTCCATTGCAGTGGAAATAGTTACAGCAGACTCTGATTTGAATCAGAATTGATTATACTGTTAATTGTTTTGTTACAATTGGAACTATCATATTTACATGTGCATCTGCCAATCTTGATAGCCAAACTCTTTACCATGGCAATATATACACAGTACACGCAACCTTTTCGCTTATGAGCTCTCTTTATGGCTATATCTCAATTTAATCCTTTGAATAAGAAACCCCTGTTAACGTACATTCAATACAATGAATAACATATTCAACTGAATACCTTGGAATAATATGAATGGAAATGGTTTCTGGTCTAATTATTATGACTAGAATCCATTTCTAGTCATAATGATTTCAAACTACCCAACAGCTTTCCCATATGGTTGGCTTTAAATTGATATACTGGGAATTCATGAGAAAATAGGTTAAACACAAACTATGTACAGGAATGTTGCTGAATATTTGAAAATAATTTGAATGTATGTCACTGCTGCTGTAGACATAAGCTTCAACATATTCAACATACTACATGTTGCATAGCTTAGATCAAATGAATTGCTCATAACAGGTCTTCACAATAGAACATGTTACTTGTTATGATTAACTAGAACCATAATATTTACATACATCTGCATGTGCAACTTTAGAATTTGTGTTTGTAAATGTATATCCGTAATTGTCTCATCACAACTGTAACCAGTATTTTCTCATAGATCTGCATGTGACAATGTTTTTAAATTTCAATAAATCTTACTAATCTTACTCTATCAATATCTTTGTTACTTTGGTAGATCAAACAACTAGCGAAAAAATTGTTTTCCCACCAAGCTACTGAGTGAATTTTGACTGTATGGCAAAATGTATTGGTCTTTGTCCTCCCCGAAGTGTACATGATGGGCCTTGTTATTTCTTTCATAGCGAAGTCGGCCAAAACGATCTCTGCAGTGGTCTTGAGGAATGTCCATTTGCAGGCCAAGCGAATACTACTTTGGAAAATTTAGCCACTGCAATGACTGACTTGGTGCAGTCATTCCAGTGGTAAATTTTGAAAAGCAGTTTTCTCTTGGCCTGTAAATGGACATTAAATACGCAAATATGTTGATGTTCCTAGCCGAATGTGGTCATTAAAGGGTTAAATGAGGTAAAAACCCATGTTCAGTCTGTTGACAAGGGACATTTGTCATCAATGGTGGAGCATGAAACTCTGAGCATCAGCACATTTATGACTCCAATGTTTGCGTATTTATTTCATGATTACCTGTACACATACCCACATAATACAGGTTGTCCATCCGGTGGCTGTATCTATGTTGGAGGATCTCTAACTTCTTACTATTTAATATCAAATGCTACAGATTCGTCAAATCTCAATGTCACTCAAAATGAAATCTTACTAAATTATTGTGATCAATTTGATATGGTATGGCTTGGGGTTTGAGATTATGTATATAAGCAGTAATTATGTTATAGCAATGATCATGATATCTGAAACCAGAATACTGCATGTGAAAACGGTTGCCATAATTTCACGTAAGAAATTGACCGTAAAAATTACGATAAAATACTGGCAGCCCGGTTGCCAGTAGTATACCGCTAAATCTACGGAATACCGTTTTTCCAAATACCGTGATTTTATGGTACACACGAATATGGTATGCAGTTAAATTTGCCTCATCTGACCGTAAAATTACGGTAGATGGAAAAACGTATGCCGTAAATTTAATGGTATGCTACTGGCAACTAGGCTGTCAGTAATTTACTGTAATTTAAATGGTCAATTTTGTACAGTTATGCATAGGCAGCAACAGCACCCAGTCTAATTAGTTTCAAAATATGCAACAGCTTACCTGTATAGTTTTCTGGAAATTGATAGTCAGGGAGTTCAGAGATCAATCGATCTCAACACGAGCGAGGTGTGGGTGGAGCCTGCTAGAGATGGGCGGGGAATGGCAAAATATGGAAAGGTAAACTTTGTGCAATAACTCAATATTTATTTGTATGTTTAATGAATGTGAAAGGTGCATGGTCAATATCGAAACAAAACCATTGACAATTGTTATGTTGCGTATTTGGAAACTCATTTTACAGGCAACCTCTACCCAGCAACCTATTACCGCAATACGTTGTTAAACGATAGAATAACTTACTTTTATGTTTCTGTCCAAACTAACATCCTGGGAGATCGATGTGCAAACGGTTTCATCGTGTGAAAATAATAGTTCATAGTTGAGTGTATATATATATATATATATATATATATATATATATATATATATATATATATATATATATATATATATATATATATATATATATATATATATATATATATATATATATATATTATAAACACCGCTTTCTGCCTGTTTAATATTTC
>CM067364.1:56626716-56674216 GCA_034401795.1 Chaetoderma sp. LZ-2023a | reverse complement strand
ATTTATCATGTTAGATTAGATTAGTCCCCTCGTGTGAAGTTATAATCTTCTGAGTGGTATCTTAATCTACGCCTGATGACCAATTATATTCTCTACAAGAACAATCTCTGTCTAGAAGAATCCTATCAATAACACGCTACGCCTCCGTCAGACCTATCGACTGCTGATAGCGACACTCACATCCATCAATATCAGAGTCTATCTCGCGAGTCTCTCGTGGTTGGACGTGTTTGTATAATTTGATGACTTTATTGAATAGTGCTGTCCATCTTTATTCGTAAATTATTTGCTTGAATTCGTGTATGATTGCAAGAAAATGTTTTATTATTAGGAACAATTGCAGAACCGTGATTATTTTCACAATGCTAGTGTTTCGAAGTAGCATTATGGCGGTTATAGCAATAAAGGCTGCAAGTATGAAGGGAAGTTTGAGAAAACGATAATGACAACCTTGACTACAATACGAATAGAAGGACCTATAAACAAAAACGCATACGAGAATGAAGTGTTTTGTGCAGAAAAATGGCATCTCGAATATATTACTGCTGTCCTTCAACTGTTCCACCTGTTAATTTCAGGAACAGTATTTCTTTTTGCCTGCACAATCATAATCAATCTTTACTGAAAATGTGCACCGAAGTGGGCAAGTCCTGGCCATAACACCGAGCATACTGCACTTTGTACAGCCATAATTAACGCGTTGTGGCCAGCCTACCATTGATGCATGTATGATATTAAACTTTCTCTGTTAACCCTCTAAATTATCATGTGTCAAAGGAAATCATTTAAAGGTCAAACCGGCCAAAGGTGAACTTGAGGAATATCCATTTACATGCCAAGATAGTTCTTCGAAAATGTATCAATGGAATGACACTCATTTCAGTGGTAAATTTTCAAAAATAATCTTCTCTTGGCTTGAAAAGCCTATGGATATTGCCTATGCAAAGATTTTGGTTTTCTTGACCATTGGTTCGTTATGACATAAGGCATACTATGTTGACTATTTTCAAACTAATTTGACTGTGTTCTGTTACATGCGTACAGCATAGCTGGTTTTAGATACTGACATCTCAATAGGTTAACCAACAAATCAGCAAGCAGAGAATACATACCCTCGCTCTCCAGTTTTAGTTACGTTGTGTTATGGAATCCTGATGTACAGTCAGAACTGTTCTTGTCTTCACATTTGAACACAATCAGACAGAAGCTTCTGAGATATTCAGTGAGACGGAATTTGATCAGGTCATGATCATGGTACGTTTATCTGGGTCACTTAGTGTACTGCAAGTTCTTTTGCTGTGGTAAAATCTTAGACAACTCGGATCAGATGTTTGTGAGATACTGCTCTGAACATGCGTGTGCGTGCATGCGCGGGCGGGCGTGTGGGCGGGCGGGCAAATGGATGGATGGATGGCTGGACGGATGGTGGGATGGACGGACGTATGGACAGACAGAAACAAAATATCCTCTTCCCCTTATAGTATGTGAGGAATACTCACTAATTCTTAGTAAATATAATATTGAACAGGTATAATATGGTCAACATGGTATTTACAAAGCCATGCAGCTAATTTTGAAAGGAAGTTGAAATTATCTGTATCACATAAGCCGTATCCAAGGAAGATCTAGCAGATGCTTGGGGACGATTGAGCTCTGGAGGTTCGGAATCTATACCTTGAAAATAAAAGATATTATGTTGAATTAAATTGTAAAGTTGTCAGAAATGGCTTCTCAGGGCATCCTATTTTCAATGCTCATGGGAGAGGGCTCCCTGATTAAACTATCCCCGTTAATGGGCCACAACCGCCAAACCCTCACACAGAGTAACATAATCCTGTCTTCGAATATAAATGCTATTTATTTCTTTGAAAATGTATCAATGGAATGACACTCACACAGAGTAACATAATCCTGTCTTCGAATATAAGTGCTAAGAAATCACGTGTCAAACTTTGACTACTCAATTCCGTCTATGATGATTTACATACAACTATCAGCATTCCCTTAAGATGGCACCCCTTCCTATGTGGGCATGTCCAAACTCGGAAAACTAAGCAAAACAGACACACAAACAAGGTTTTATTCGTGGATTGGTTCCTATGAAATGAGAATAATGCTTTAGCTGCCTTCATCATCACTTATATACAAAAAACACACCCTTTCAACACCCATGCGGTCATCGAACAATATATCCTAATACTAAATTAAAGCCACAAGCCTTAATCAGATTGACTACAACTTGTGCAAGGCGAATTCAAAGACGTTAGTCGGAGACTACGATCTTACTGTTGTACACACCTCAATCTCAACCACAATCCGGTGAGTACTTGATTGCCGATTGATCAAATGTACCTTATCAACATAAGCGGCCCTAAAACCAAAGTATAATCCAAGGTCAACCATGATCTCTAGAAGGTCATTAAGGCAACACATAGGAAAACAATAATTGAGCAGATGGTCATGGTTGCGTTAAACATAATTTGAGTGTGCTGATTTCAGAAAATCTGTTTGTCAAAATGTATTTCGAATATCTCCCTTTGAGATTGGAGAAAGACAAATGGCCACCACGAAAACCTTAAAATGTCAATATCCTCATCTGTATACTAGTCTATATGTACAATTGTGGTTTAAATATGAATATCTGTATACTAGTCTATATGTACAATTGGGGTTTAAATATGAATCAATCATTTACTCAAGTATTGACAAATATTGTGTTAATATCCATTTCCATAAATTCATGCAAGAAATATTATATCGGCAAACCAGACTTGATTAACACTATCTGCTCACTATTCGGATGATGTCCTAAATAGCGTCAAAATTGATGGCAACAGTTGATGCTTACAAATAATAATAATAATAATAATAATAACAATAATACTAATAGGAAGAATGCAATTACTCTATACATGTGTCTGTCTAACCTTCTGACCGTAGTCACCATTCTAGCTGCGCCTAGCAACTAATATATTTATAAGTTAAATGGCCAGCCAGTCGGTCAGTCGGCTCATCTCTCTGCCCATCCATCTGAAGAATGTTGGCATCTTTGGTAAAGGGTCGGCCGTATATCTTAGGATTAGATAATCATATTGCAACACGAATTTGACACATGGTTCGGTACATAATGTGGAACCAGGGACCAGATAATACTCACTGAGTTAAATGGCAAGGTCGCAAGATCAACGGTAGAAATTATCAAGTTAAATGTCAAATCAACCATTTAACCTGTGTAGTATATGTCAGGCGACGATTCCCCAACCAATATATGGTGCCACTGAGAAAGGTGTGATTACTATTGCGAATGCTACACACGAACGTCAAAGGCTTAGAGACATAAAAGACAAAGACACAATAGATAGACTGTTGGAAGTCTTGGATCATTCGCCCACTAAATCTCCAGTTTTGCGCAAGTACTGTTATGCTAGCTATATAATTCGAGACACAATACAGAGATTAAACAATCTAATGCACTAGATCGTACAGCTGCTCGCAGTTCTGGAGATTCTCCAATGGCTATAAAAATGTTCGTGACTCCTCGTCATGTCTTCGCAGTAAAGCACAAAGAAGGCATTGGGAATTATGTGTTTCTCCTGCCAAGCGGCAAGTTGCACCAACAGATTAGCATCTGTTAGGACATTTAACATGAGTCTGAGGGTATTAGATACTGCAAGGTTTGATCAGCATATGCGTATACATGTTTCAGATGTAAGTGTCCTTATTGCTTCTGGATCATTACATTTTTCAGAAACACTACCGAGACTATAGGAGGTCACAAAACAGTGACGATTCAGACATTATAATGTGTTGCCTTACCAGTGAACTGAAGCATTATGCCCAACATGGTGGTGTATTAGATATCGATATTGTTTCATCATAAAAGAACACATCAATGGATTCTACGAGATATTGGTTCTGCATGGTCAGGCACCAACAAAGTAACGTACTGTATTGGTTCCTGCCAAATTTAGTTACATTCCTGTTTCGATGATGAAAGAAGCTACAGATGATGAAACAAATCTCACTATAGAAAAATATAACCAAAAGGAAGAAAATCGTTTTCTCTCTATGATCCATGTTGCGCTGACGCTTACAGGTGATATACTTTCACATCCTCCTATAAAGGTGTTGATATCAGTGAACAGAGTGCAACGAACTGTGTGCCACAAACTGTATACTATACATGTTTCTTAATCTATTGTGTGTGGTCAAAACAACAATGTAGTCATTCTTGCACCAGTAATCACAAACGTTGCTAATCTGTCCTTAGGGTGTGGAGACTTCCCACCTCCAATGAATAAGGCCTTGGTGACGCCACTATTTAAAAAGTCATCGCTTGACCCAGAGATACTCAACAACCACAGATCAGTTTCAAACCTAACATTCCTATCCAAACTGACTGAAAAGGTTGTCGCAGTACGAATATCTGAGCATATGCAACAGTATAAACTAGCTGACAAATTCCAATGCGCTTATAGAGAGCACCATGGAACAGAAACAACATTAGTTAGAGTTTTGAACGATATTCTCAGATCACTGGACAGTCATAGCGCAACTTTCTTGGTATTACTATATCTATCAGCTGCGTTTGATACGATTGAACACGAGATACTCGGTGAGCGCATGCACAATAACATTGGTATTAGCGGTACAGCCCTGTCATGGATACGATTATACCTCTAAAAACAGATATCAGGCGGTGTGCATCGCTAATTCGCGAAGCTCTAATATCTTATTAAAATACGGTGTGCCACAAGGGTCCGTTCTCGGTCCGAGAATTTTCACAGTGTACTCTGCCCCGTTTGCAAACATACCTAGACGACATGACCGTAATGTGCATATGTATGCTGATGATACTCAGCTGTATATGTCATTCAATCCTAACGTGCCTACACAGGAAGATTCGGTTCTTCAAAAGATCAGAAATTGCGTTTCTGATATTAGTCTGTGGATGACCAGGAACAAGTTAAAGCTCAACCGAGATAAAACAGAGTTTCTGGTCATATCAACAAACCAACAACGTAGTAAACTCGCCACTACGGAAGTTCAACTAGTAGACAGTAATATCATGCCAACTGGGTCCGCCAGAAACCTAGGTGTTAGTATTGACCAGGCTATGGACATGAATGCACATATACGATCCGTCTTGCGCTCCTGTGGGGATAGAGCCTTCAGTGTTGTTGCCCCTAAATTATGGAATAAACTGCCTCTTGCTATAAGAACATGCAAATCAATAAAAAATTTCAAGAAAACGCTAAAGTCTCACCTATTCACAAGCGCCTATGAAAATTAGTTTATCGAGATATGGCGCTATGTAACTGCTGCATTATTATTATATATTATTTGGTCGACGTCTCGTGGAAGAAGACAGCCTAAATAGTGACAAGTGGGCGTTATCGAGATGCCTCCGAATACTTAGTATAGCACATGACCTAGTTTACACAGTTAGTAGAGATAAACATCTGAGATCTAAACACATTGGTCTGTGTAGCAGTCTTCGTCAGGTGGGTTGTTCTAAATACCTTGTCCATATGTTTTACAATGCAGGTAATATCGTAAGCTATAGCGATATCCTAAGGCTTGATACCACCTTAGCAGGAAACACACTCAAGACAATGAATGGAGATGGAGGCGTCATACCGCCAAGCTTGGTCAACGATAGATTTGTGCACTTCACAACTGACAATATTGACAATAATGAATCCAGTATAGATCGTAAGGGCTCCTTCTACACAACGGGCATGGCAGCATGGCAGAGAGGGCCATCATCTGGCAAGCTACTCGATAGCATTGAGCTTTCCCAAAATGTGACCTTGCATATTCCCGATGCCATAGACAGATTCTATCCAGCACAATAGTGTAATAGTTCAATCAGTGCATCAGTGCAGCCATGAACAGGAATAGAAACCGAGCGAAATCCTATATTGATGGTTACAACGCTGTCTGAACGACAGAAAATACTGCGACTACATATTAATCAAAGCAGTCGAAATGAACAGCAAACTGAACTCAGACAGAATCGCAATACGATCCTCCGCCAAAATCAGTGAACCAGTGAAAGACATCGCTATACTATGACCCGATTAGCAACCATTTAAGAATGTTATGCGAACATTGACCCCTTTTGTGTCACCGTGACGTTTAACGGCAAAAAACAACTTTACACTGGTCTTCACCTACAACCTTTTCAAAGAAATATACGCCACACTTTAAGTGTATGTAGCTAAGGGAATTTAGGAGCAGGCTAACAAAGAAAAAGTACAGATATACTATTATGATGACTACTGGAAGAGCACGGTTAGATATCCTTGATACAGAATGGATGGGTTCAAATACACGTCCATGGTGCCTAATGGCATCGCAGATAGGCATCGCTTGTAGCAAATCAGTGTTCCTGAATACATGACAATTAGAAGAGATTGGGAAATATGCTTTAATGAGATGGTCTCAAATAAGTAATGCGTATTAACGAGTATATTAAATAATTAACCCTTTTGTGTCAACAGCGCCTGAAATCGCTCAAAATACTACTTGATATAACAATTAAATATTTTAATGGTCAATATTTTTAAAGATATTTAAATTTGAGAAGATTATATTTGTAAGTTTACCACTAATTTATTTTCGCTGGCTTGACCATGAAAGGGGTAATTGTAAAGCGAATTAAAACTTTTACTTGGCCAGTGTTTATCTGCAGGCTGAGAGAAGAGTATTTTTGAAAATTTACGACTAGAATGGATGGCTCGCTTACCGAGCCAGCCATTCAAGTGGTAAATATTTAAAAATACTCTTCTCCAGGGCTTTCAAATAGCCATGTCTGAAGACCAGTGTAAATTTGTTGTTGGTCAGTTAAAGGGTTAGGTTGACACAAGAAGGGTTAATGATCGCATATAAATACCTTATCGGCAGGACAAAGCACAGATGGGTGGGTTGTGCATTACATTAAAAACAATCCGCATGGATGGGTGGTGTGGATATATTCCTCCCCAACTTCAGGCTTTGTATCACTGCAGACTCTCAGGTTAATAGATACAGATTGCGACAAACAAGACAATGTACCCGGTTTGTCTACGTCTAGGAAACAAACGTATCTCCATAATATATGAATAATACAGATAGCACGTTGGACGGTGCCAGACTATGAAGACAAATTATATCAATTGACACTGTCTGAGCACAGGCTACAGATGCTATGCATTATGGGATGCATGAAGTAATTGCTAACACATTTCCATTACTCATCATCTACATAAGCGCCACCGTATGCTAGTATGTTTGAGTGGATTTCTAGCAATGCTTCCCACTTTTATAGCTAAGATCCGCGCACTTTGTAGACATGTTTCAATTTACTTTGAACCCTGAATTCCCAGAATATAAACTTCAAGGTGACAATACAGGTAAGCCGTTGAATATTTTGTTATCGCATGTTTTTTAGAAACTTACGTCAGAAACAAATTAGACGTATATGGTCCGAGAAGAATTTTATAACAGGGTATGTAAGTTTTGCCGATTGCATAATAATGTAAAGCTTTTGTCATGAAATGACTTCTATTTAGTAATTAGCAAGTGCTAAGTGAAATAATACATGCATTAACATTTTTTAATTTCTCCAAATAAAAGTAGCGTGTGTAAATACCCAGTATCGATTTTCAGAGAATTGTTGTGCTTATGTACCAGTTTCTAACAGGGATGTACATCTATTATTTATATAACAACAAGCTGGTGATATGACACCACTGTCTATTACATTACAACAGGAGAGTTTGTCAACAAAAGTAATGATACAAACGCTGCTAAACAGGGAACACAGCTTAGGTTGTTGTAGTAAAGCTAGACCTGGTCAAATTCCATGTTTCGTAATACCGGGTATATATATATATATATATATATATATATATATATATATATATATATATATATATATATATATATATATATATATATATATATATATATATATATATATATACATATTGGGGATGGATGGGTAACTATTTGCCATATCCGGTCACTGATGAGCGAGCTGGATGTAACTCTGGGTACTCACTCTAAATAGAGTCCAGAACTGTAGGGGGAACCCAGCCTGGGGTAGGGCACGGGCTCGGTGCGATTTGATCCACTACATCATAGGGAGGGAGTGGTCCAGAGGCGTGGTTCATGGGTGTGGTCCAGAGGGTTTGTGCAGAGGTGTGATCCAGAGGCCTGGTCCATACGCCAGATGTGTGGTCCATGGGCGTGATCTCTAATGCGGCTATTTGGTCCAGATCTAACATTATGTATACTGCTCCCATTTATAGATCGGTGCAGGAGTTCCAAAGAGATACATGATTAGATAGTATATAAGGTCAACAGCGATGACCACACACACGAATATGTGACACTGGCAAATGTGCCAGATTGGCGTTCCTGAGCCAAGACAGCATTTAGAAAGGCATAATTGCGATCAAAGCCATACAAGACAAAAGGTGAGAATGACAACACATATGCTCCCATTTGATTGGCCGCTGGCTGATATGCTTTTTAGCGATGGACTTAACTTTCGTAAACTGGAATGACTTTCTCGAATGTTCATTCAGAGCTAATAATGTGCCGAATTTGAACTTAGGAGGTGAAAGAACGCAAAGGAAGACATTTCATAATCAACATCCATCAGATAAAGGCTGCCAAAATGTCTCATTTTATTGGGCCACAATGATCATGGCTACCGAAGCATTCAAGGGATAAGTTTGCAAGTTCCAAATTTGTCTTTGGAAGGGGAAAGAACCCATAGGACTAGATTTCGCCATCAAAATCCATAAACAATCTAAATGACCACTGAAGTGCTCTCTCATTCTATTGGTCCCTGGGGGCAATAAGCAATGCAACTCTTGTTGCGCAAAATGCTAACCGATATCGGTCTTGAAAAGGGAAACCCACAAAATAACTACATCAACTAAATACTTTGTCTTTGCGAAACAGTGTTAACTTTTACTGTTAAATTAGTGTTTACTTTGATAATGTTTGTGGCATCTCTAATTTCTATCTTGCTTGTAGAAACGAATATTTAGACATCGATGGCGAGATAGCATTGTCCCACTAGAAGACTTTTTGCAGATAATTCCGTATACAAAATGAATAGATGTCGGGGCCATCGTTTCATTAAGCCACAATACCCTGTTACAGCATGCGGTTATTGAGCTTTTTAAGCATATGTTTAAACGCCATATCTACCATTACAATAATTTGCTTAACATTCTAGGAATTCACCTTTCCAGAGTACACACCCAGCATATGACGTGATAATGAACTGCGTGATGTGTACAATGACATCATAATGAACGACGTCATGAATGTCGTCGATAAGTACGTCACGAACGCATATTTGAAGACGGTCTATGCGTTTTGTACAAATTGTTTGCTTTTACTATTTAATACATATTTTGTTGAATATTTTGAAAATAATTTGACTGGGCGCTGTTGCTGCCATAGTTACACAATATTCAACAGCTTCCCTGTATAGTTTTCAGAAAATTGATAGCTAGGGCATTTGGGGATCGATCAATCCGAACACGGCGAGGTGTGGGTGGAGACTAGAGAGTGATGGGCGGGGTATAGTTAAAAATGGAAAGGTCCATTAGTTTAAAGCTTCATGGGGGAATGTATTTCGGTAAAAGTATTTTCAAAGTATTCACTATTTTTGTGCAAACCTACCTTAAAATGAAAATTGAGGGATGCAAATCTTAATTGAATGCTGAGTTCATTTGGGTCTTAAACTATTAACATTCCAGGATCTCAATTTCAAAACAACTATACACAGAACAGATGCTGGATGTGTTATAAACCATGCTGATTGGAACACGTTGCTGACAACGGCAGATACAGCTGCCAATAAAATTAGTTCCACATGTTTTACAAAATATGTCTTCCTCATAAAAGATGTGTCATCATTTTATGTGATAGGTTTAATCCAAAACCGGCCTACTTAGTGGTCTACAGGAATGCCCATTTGCAGACCAAGAGAAGACTAATTTTTGAAAATTTACAACTGGAATGACTGTCCCGATAACCACGCTAGTCATTCCAGTTGTACATGTTTAAAATTAATCTTCTCCTGGTCTGCAAATGGGCATTCAAAAAGCAAATATTTAAAATTTCATGAATAAATTTCGTCACTAAACTGTTAATTCTTGTCTCTGGTTAATGATTTTCTACTTATCCTGACACAACGGAGGAATCCCATGTTTGCCATACCCCTCCCATCTAAAACTCCGCTCCAAACACTCTTTGCCCGTGTAGGAAACAATCGACCCATGCTCGTTCTAGATTTCAATTTCCAGAACACTATACAGATAGGCTGTTCACTATATTGAAACTAATTGGGGTGGGTGCTGTTGCTGCAAATTAATTTCAAAATATTTTAAGACAATGTTTATTAATTAATAAAGACATGCAATTCACATGATTTAGCGGACTATTAAGCATTGGCAAAATGGAAAATCGCGTCAGTCATGCGGTAATGGATTATGACGTGAGCGTACATGTGGCGTAATTGATCATGGCGTCAAAAGAGTGACTGAGAAACTGGATTCATCAATTCAATGAGTTACATTGCTTAGTGCACTGCACCCCGCAATACTTCCCCATTTTACAGAGCTAGCTGAAATAGAGTGCATTGCAAACGCAGATCAGAAATTCCTGAATAGCATGGCCCGTGGGCGTACTTGTAGAATGACGACCCACGTTCCATGGTGTAAAGAATAGATGGGCTCTCCCAACGCCATGGGAATGGATGAATCCACTTGTATCTAAGACTCGCACATTTCTAGCTACGCCCCACTCGGCTTTGTGCGTGTTGGGATTGCTTTATATTCTTTGAATCCTGAATTCCTAGTATCTCAATTTCAAGGTAACCATACAGCCTATGGCAGCAGCAGCACCCAGTCAAATTGGTTTCAAAATAGTCAACAAAATCGGTATTAAATGATGAAGACATGTAACTCGCACAACTGACATATTATTCTAGCTTCATGGCGGAATATAATTCTCTGTCAATTATGATTGTGACATCAGCCTACATGTGCCACGATGTATTATGACGTCATGCCATGGATCGACGGAGTGGATTCATCAATTGTCGTGGTGTGAAGGAGCTATTTTAGTAGCAAAAGGGAACATTTAATTTGCTCTAATTTATTTCCTTTAATCTTTTGGACCGTGAAAGTACCAGTCAGTGTCTGACTTTCACAATACTCGTGCACGCAAGCTGTTGAGCAAGGGCTAAGTTAGCAACAAGTTCCATTGAAATTTGCTACAAAATAGTCCATAGGCATTAATATATCTGATCTGTTTGAGTGAACTACAATAATGACCAGCTACCGCAAGCATCTCATGGAACAAAATGATATGCCACTCACAGCCGCACGTGTATAGTGGTCTTCCAGTAACGACATACATTTATAACCCTTCCATTTGAGCTCACTGACAGGAAATAAATAACAGCACGGCCGATTATAGCTAAATCTCATCTTATTAGTTGAAGCCCTATTTATCATACACAGCGGTCCATAGTGGATCGATGTATACACATGATTTCTCCACCTTGTCAAAGGAACAATGTCTACTGTAGATTAATAGCTATGGTAGATTGCGTGTGGGATTTACGTACCTACGGAAATGATTGAATTTAAGTAGTGACAATCTGGCACGGCACGCGGGGTGTGTGTGGGTGGGGGTGGTGGGTGGGTGGATGGGTGGGGTGGTGAGTGGGAGTCACTTTATGAATGGTATTTGTATGTCTTGCGGTGGAGATACTCTTCTGACAGAAGTATGTCAATATCACGCGATTATGGGATATGTTCATTATATGTGCCATTGCTGGTTACGGTATATCCAGGTAACACGCCATCACATAATCTGTCTCATTTGTAAATGATGGAGGCTCATATATCAATTTGTTATCGACGCGCCCGGTTGTAAACGGCGAAGGTTCATATGGCGATTTGCTTTCGGCGCACCCGTTTATCAACGACGCACAGGCCATATGCAAATACGTGTATGAATAAACGCACACGTATAACTACCAGCAATGTTAGAATTAATGAATGGATGGATGTATTGCATATTAGTGCAAGTTTGATATTGACCTATGGGAGGTGCGCCGTTTACAATCGGTTGCACCGATAACCAATTGCCAAAGGGGCATGTGCCGATTACAATAATCAATTTGCATTTGAACCTGCGCCGCTCGCAAATCATGGCCGCAACGATAACCAATTGGCACATGTGCGATACGCCATTTACAAACGGTTGCTCCTATAACAAATTGGTATATGAGTATGTACCATTTACAAACGGTCCTGCGCCTTTTACAAACTGGCCAAATTGGTTATTCGGTCACTACATCCATACCGTGTATCCGATTCTCTCTGACAATAATCGATGCCCGAGTCAGCGCAGGGATTTTCTGTCTACCTTTATTGCTAGTATTACCACCTTATCACCTTCCTGACTAGTCGTACACAATCCGATCAGATGTCTATTTGTCGATTAAATGGTCAAGCTGGCCTAAAGAAACGGCACGCAGAGTGATCGTGGAGAATACTCATTTGTGCGCCATAGGAAGACACTTTCCTGTCTTTATCACGGGAATGACTGGATCGATTGCTGTTCATGTGGGCTTATATAATGACCATAGCAGCTTTCATGTAAAACCATGAATATGTTACCTCTAAGATAAGGTAAATATTAAATACTATATCTGTGAGTTACCGTATTTATGAGTAACTCTGGAATTACATTATTTATAAACCAAAGGAAATGTCATAAAAGAGATTTTTATATACTGCTATCGAACGCGGATTCTCATCAACGCCCTTCAGCCTCTCGACAAATTCAATTCAATTCAATTCAAATTTTTATTTTATTTTATAGTAGCATTTCACATTTGTATAACAAAGGACAGGTAGTCCAGCAAAGGCAAAGCGTATGTGGTGATGGACCCCTAACATATATTAGACAATGAAACATTAAATTTCTGTACATATTACAAATAACAACATTACAACACCACACGTAACGCACACACAAACATAATTAAGTTACTAGTAGTTAATTATAATAATATAAGAAGATCTGCAGTTTTAAGTTACTAGAGGTAATGGAGAGAGGGGTGGGGAGGTGGGCTTGGGGTGGGGTGGGTGGGTGGGTGGAGGGGGGGGGGGTGCTTGTGGGGAGGGGTAAGGGGCGTTCGTCGAGCTTAAAAATCGTAATCCTGTATGTGATGTATTATTATTATTATTATTATTATTATTATTATTATTATTATTATTATTATTATTATTGTTATTATTACTAATTTATTATTATTGATACTAATATAGTGTATGATGAGCCATAATGTATGATGAGCCATGGTGGTAGTGATGATCTTCCTAAAATTAATGTGATTGGTAAATCATCAGACCTCCACAGCCATACTCCCTCTTCATGTGTTCTTTTAAAGGGGTTTACCAATATATGTTTAACCCTTTCCCTGACGAGTATCCTATATCTCGCTTAAGTTCAGAGGCAATAATTTACGAAAACTGTTGAATATTTTGAAATTTCTTCTTCTTCTTTTCGTTCGCTGATCATACCGCCAGTCCTGTAAGTGACTATCGATCATGATCATTTTGAAATTATTCCGACTGGAAGCTGACAGATGAACACTACAAACATTAAATTACACGTTTCGAAAGATCCAACTATTGCACATTACAAATATAAATATATAAATAAATGACGTTCCTATCGTGGGAACCAAGGACCGTTTGCGGCTGTAATGGGTGAATCGAATCTGTCACTCAAGCATATGACGCCATAGTGAATTACGTCAAATGTAGACTGACGTCACACGCAAAATGTTTAATGAATGACGTATCTAAGTCCGTCAGAACCATCGACTAGATCGTCAAGTGTACAGATTGTATGTCTACTATTTAATAAACATTCTGTTGAATATTTTGAAACTAATTTAACAGGACGCAACAACGTGGGCGGAGCATGGTTGGAAATGGGCGGGTCATAGCTAGAAATGGATTCCTCTATTAGATAGTATTCTCACGAGATGGTCCTTTGTTGACTGTCTTGAGATCTTCGCGATACTGAGATCTGATGGTGACCGACCCGAGATCTCACCAGGGCTGACATGTCGACTTCCCGAGCCATCTGCGACACTGATATGTTGACTCTTCTCTGGTACTGAGGTGTTGACTGTCCCGGGATCTCTGTGGTACTAAGATGCTGACTATCCCGAGATCTTTGAGACACTGAGATGTTAACTGTCCAGAGATCTCTGCGACATAGGTGTGTTGACTGTCCCGAGAGCTCTGAGACATTGAGATGCTGACTATCCCGAGATATCTGAGACACTGAGATGTTGACTGTCCACAGATCTCTGCGACATTGAGATGTTGACTGTCCCGAGATCTCTAAGACACTGAGAGGTTGACTGTCTCGAGATCTCTCTGACATTGAGATGTTGACTTCCCCGATATCTCTGAGACACTGAGATCTTGACTGTCCTGCGATCTCGGTAGCACTGAGATGTTGACATCCCGAGATCTCTGTGACACTGAGATGTCGTCTGTCCCTCGATCTATAAGACACTGAGATGTTGACTGTCCTGATCTCTCTGTGACACTGAGATGTCGTCTGCCCCGAGACACTGAGATTATGCCATTCCATTGTGGCTGACGGATTTTTTGCAGAGGGAATTTTGCAGAAGATGGCACAGGTGGAAAGAGAAATGTGCATGCAACGACAATAACAATCTAAAACAACAGAAGGAGACAATTCAGTGAATAGTAAACTTAATGACTCATCTTCGGGTCGCCCAACTGGGGATCTGGCAGAAACCATTACACACCTTACAGATCTTCCAAATCCAATTAAACGCCGCTTTGTCGACAGGTCTTTCCATTCCTTATGCAAATTGAAATGCGAATCGGGAGTATGGTTGAAAGATATGCTGCTTATATGACAATGAAAGCAGAATCTTCAGCTGGTGGTACAGCGGTAATGTGAATGGAACATGGTGAATTTGATAATGGAAACAATTGTGAGGTGGGAAATAAAATACACTACCCAAGAAGCAACACTCTTTCTATGAACATCCAACTTGGTCTGGCTTTCAGTTGACAATCGATATAATCGTGCCTGCAATGCAAAGATTATACTCACCATTCATCAGTACGCGAATAGATATATCAGGAAATTAACACAAAACTAACGGGTGATTAAAGGAAACCAGTAATTTCTTTTAATTTAGGACTTTACAACCCTGCAAAGAACCTACATATGGCTCATCAAGACATTGGCAAATTCATTCTTCAGGGAGATTAGCGTTACACTATGAGGGAACAATTGAGATCAATCAGTGTCTATATAGAGAACAATGAATTGACCTGTGCTAAGCTGAAGTACAATTGCATGGATCTGTAACTGGTAAGTAAATTATAGATGGTAACATGTGATATGATATCGGATAGCCCATACTATGACACTTCAAGCTGTCTTTGCCTTTGCATCAAGAAGCCGTTTCTTTCAACATCCTCAGTTGATAGTACCATTGAAGAAGCCGCACATGGACTTGACAGTGCATTTCAAGAAATCAACAGCAAGCGGAGCAATGCTGTAATTTGCACACGTTCCCAAATGTTATATGCTATTGAACCCTAACAGATAATGGAAGAATCATCAAGTTGGCGATTCAGAGTGAAAGCAGTATCTCTTTCTGCTATGTTCCATTATATACAGATGGTGTTATAAATTACGGGTCTTTATCATTATCAGAGCAACCCTAGAGATAGGAAACAATTGTTCGCACATAATCGTCTCTATTATGCAAGCACGATCGCCTGCCTCAACCTAGGCGAAATAAAGTCACTCATGACATCGAATCCTGAAATCTATGAGGAATTCCTTGAATGCAACTAGGTAAAAATAACAAATTCAAATGTACCATTTTGTGATCACAGTATGTCATGCTCTTGAGCATATAATTAGATCCAGATAAGTGTTTGGCGGGTTAGTTGGAATTATTTGAATCCATCTGCGAAAACTAAGTTCTTCTTGACGTTTCCTGAACTTTCCAGGCTAGCGACAGTCAGGAAATGACCGGCGTGAACTTATCTAATCAAACACAACATTACAACATGTCTGTTGCTGTACTGGAAAGCCAGAAAATTAACATGAGAATTCTCACAGCAACAGTTAGAAATCTCACAGCAACAAGAAGAAGCTAATCAAATATGGTCATGGTTGAAACTGTAGGCTTATTTAACTTGCTCACCAAACCAGTTTCTCCAAAAGAAGCTACAGAAGATCGCCGCAAACAAAATGGTATCCACAGCAGATTATTTCCAACATTTGTTGCAGAACACATACAACACACAGATACTAATCGGTTGTCACCAATGACGAAGAAGAAACTAGCCACGCTAATGAAACTTAATCAGCAGTCAATGAGAAACTTGTCGAAATCAGAGATGACTGGTCGCTATTTGCCCCACTTGTTAGTAGTGTGCAAATCATGGCCATTCATTAATTTAAAGGATGAGGTTAGCAAACATGAATTTTCCCAGATCAAAGTTTGCTGCTGATTGACACAAGGTTTATTGGTCGATGAGGAGCAGCTTGATGAGGATATGAGATACACTACCTGTAACTAAGGACACACACCTCAGTGAAAAAAAGCAGCCGTGAATTTGGAAAGCCAGCAGACAGAAAGATGCCCGTAGAAGAGGAAGAACAAATCCGCATTAGACGAGAGAATTGGTTGATACACAGCCAGAGATGCAATCAATGGGCAAACCAGATTTAATAAGGGCATGCTATGAGCTAGCAGATCACTGTATAACCCATGTGTTGCAGAAATATAAAATTATAATGAGATGCGCTTGGTGTTTGATCCATATGCCATAGACAATTTAGTCAAGATGGCAATGCATATCATGAGAAAAGAAAGGCAACCAATGGTGTTTTACCATTTTACTGATACAAAACACATTGCCAAATTACCTATGAAAATTGTTTTAAAACTAAAAGACAAAGCTGGAATTAATCACATACCTTGCAGATAAGATACTAACAAACTGTTCATTCAAATCATGATATTGTCATGGCATATGGAGACATGTGCACATGTAGATACAAGGGCATGAGCCATCTAAATAGCGAACAAGAGAACGTGACATAAATATAGTGTTGCATGTTGTGAATGCATTGCACCATACCATTTGTATTTCTTCTTGAGCAGCAACCACCTTAAGTCATTCATCCTGGAAATGTTTGTGTTCAAGAAATGCAACTGACTGGCAAACTTCTCGATGACAAAATATGTTTCATTTGTTGTGTTTGTGGTTCTACTAAGATTTTCTCATGTCAGTAAAAATGCCATCACATCCCCCCTTGGAAGACCCTTCCAAAAAGTAAGTTTTGCTCTACATACACAGCAACCAGTGTTAGCTGCATCACTGAGTGCATGGGATGCCTAATCCCAAACTACTATCACGTTAATGATATGAATGGAATCAGCTAGAACAGGAGTGGGTTCCTACAATGAGGCGTAGGATGAAAACAGTTGCCAGCAACTGATGTGATACTCCATCCTGATGAGTGTGGATGTGGCAAAACCCAATGTTCTACAAAGTACTGCAATTGTTGAAAATCTGGTTAGAATTGCACTGATTTATATGGCTGTGACAATGATGACTAGTTCGAGAAGTGAACAGAAGAAAAGGAAAACAGTAATGGTTCTAATTTCGTTCAAAAGAACATGTCAACTTTTATGTGATGCAACACACTTCTTAGCTAACCAGAAACAAACCTTTAGGGCCCATTATGTATACCGTGCAAGTACTCGTGGAATACAAGCTTCTCACTTATGCTGTGAAAAAACGGCACACAAAGGCCATTTCTCTGAACGTATTATACATTTGGCTTAGAACGATGCTTCTGTAGAAAGTCATCTAGCAACTACTCGAAAAAATGCAAGCTACTTAAAGGAAATCTCACTTTATGTTATATTAAATATACAGGTGATAGAATAATCCATCCCAGACATATTAGCTTTTTATCATGCTGACAATGAAAGATATTCAGGCTTTAAATGATGATCCATTTCTACAGCCTATGATTGCTGTCATGATTTATATTTCAACCAATCAAACAAGCTAGCGTGCTTGTCTCGGTATATACGCTCAGTTATAGAGGTGCCAGCTATAGTTTGGCAATGTGGTATAAAAGCAATCATACAGGTAAGCTGTTGAATATTTTGAAACCAAGTTGTTGCTGCCATAGGCAAAAGTGGAAAATTGATAGTCAGGGAGTTCATTGATCGATCTCAACACGGGCGAGGTGTATGTGGAGATTCGATAGGGATGGGCGGGGCATAGCTAAAACTGGAAAGGTCCATTGTCGGTTACTCACTACACAGTATTAAATGTGCTTTAATACGATACTAAACTAAATGTTAATTGTCCTTGTTTACTAATAAATCAAGGGATATTTAAATATATTACAAATGCAATCCTTTCTGTTGCATTGAGATTTTAACCCTTACCACTATATTCTACTCATACTGCGGCAATTACAATAGTAAGCAACGAAACTGGTGTACATGTTATTCACGATTTTGGTGGACGAGGTTACTGTTTAAGATCGGAATATCTTCCATTAAACGTGTTTTCCAAATATACAGCAAATTAAAACTGACTCTTTGGAATTTGGATCCTATGGGTTAAGAGTTTCAATTTCCTTGTGTAATTTAGACAATTAAGGACAAATACAACAGGTAACTAAAATGTCATTAAAACGTTGCACAACTTCATAGGCTGTTACAAAGCAGATTGTAGTCTAATAAGATGCGTTTTGTATTGATCTAATTTATGCTGCCCATCGCCCCACCCCCGGGCTAATGAACTGGCTACTCCCATGGCTTCACCCCGTCCATGAGTGCGCCTTGATAATCTCCGCGAAGTATGTTGACCATATAAGGCAAACGTTGTTCTCTGAGTCACCAGTATGCTCGGTGCCTGCGGGGGAGGAGTGAATTGTAAAGGCAACCGATGCAGAAACGTAAGTTTACCTGCCTTTTTGAAAGAAAAGTGGATCTGGTCGATAAACATGGCGCATGGACCGGGCATCAGCAGGGCGACGAGCAAACATAATGCCGCGTATTGTGTCCATGTTGCCCAAATAGCATACATCAGTATTCTAACTGTATTAGAGTTGTATATTAAGCTATAGTCTGTGGGCTGGAGGGGCCCACCTGCATACCCCCACCCCCACATTAATTTAGGAAGCTATATGTATACAGCTGTTGATGTCCCCTTTAAGATTATGTATGTTAACATGTGATAAACTGGGGCTCAATATGGTTTTTGATGGAGTATATTAGAGTTAATACCTACAGTTAATACCTACAGTTAATACCTATAGTTAATACCTACAGTGAAGCAGACAATATTAAGAGGTAGGGATATAAAACATTGAGATATCATTTGATAGAATCGTTGTAGATTGGTGATCGACCCACTCAAACTGTTGCTTATAGTATCGTCAACGATTGCATAACTGTTTATGCAAATCAGTTTCATAATGAGGTCGGCAGATTTAAAAAGGTAACAATTCTTCGCCACAGCTTAAAATCTAGCAACTGTATGTTGCTATCACTGACTAAGCACCGGTAAAGGAATATTCTAGCCTTAACAGCTTACGATTGATTAAAAGGCACCATGTGACAAATACAATGAATAAAAGTTTACTCATTTGATATAATATTGTTACTATGACAAGTGACAGCATAGCCACGTTTTGAGAATCGATAAAGAAATGCAATAATTGTAAATTAAATTTAAAATGAGCTTATCATCGAATCGAAATTGCGAAAAGTATTTACTTTACATATAGAAGGATTTTATATGCAAATTAAGCAACAAATACCGCACCAGGAGTAAAAAAATAAAAGAAATAAGATGTAAGTAGAAAGCATTTGATAAATAACATAATATGCCACTGGAAAAGAGTGTCTAAGAATGTCCAAAAAGGCATCTGCAGATGTTGGGCAGAACTATTGTAAGAGACAAAAACGCAATGCACACACACACACGCACGCACGCACGCACGCACGCACGCACGCACGAACGCACGCACGCACGCACGCACGCACGCACACACACACACACACACACACACACACGTCTCACATTGTTTATTAGCACACTGTTGATACAACGATTTGCTGTGACGTCCATTAGACCATAGTGGCATGTAACGATTGAATGAAATATATTAAACAAACTATATTAAATAAAAATATTAAGTCAGTTTTACAGAGCAAACTAACTGAAAATACATTTGGCCAGTTGGGCACGACGATGGTATAATTCACGACCACCTCAATAATGAACGGGTTACAGATTTTGAGATACAAGCCTACATCTGTATAAACATAGTTCAGCCATGTTAACATGCGTACATGCACATATTGGACGTACACACGCACAGACAGACGGACGCCCCATACACTGGGTCAATGAACCAAAGAAGACAACGTATACATGGCGTGAACGATCACAACAACCTGATTCATTCTAAACGTAAAAAAGCAGTTTTCAAAAGAAAAACTAGAAACGGCCAATTATAGTCATCAATATGTATTCGGTTTTAGATCAAAGTACGTCAGAATCGGCCTCCAACAGCAGACACAGTTGGTAACTGGTCTGATTAAAGAACGTGATTTGGTCATAAGCATCACAGAACGGACTTGTCCTCTTTTATCCTTGGTGACATCTGTAACTCGTCCTAGATTCCATGAATTTCTAGGGGTATTGTCAAGAATCATAACAATGTCATTGAGCTCAATATTCGGGTGTGGGTGGAGCCATTTCTGCCTTTCTTGTAACAATGGTAGGTATTCTTTGGCCCAACGTCGCCAAAACAAGTCGCCCAAATAGTGAATTTGTCTCCATCGACGATGTGCATAGTTGTCATTTGGACCAAATTCACCTGGAGGAAAAGATAAGCCTTCACATATAAGCAGAAGTTGATTTGGAGTGAGCGCTTCTAGCTCTTGGCAATCATTAGATACATGTGTTATGGGCCGGCCATTCATAATTGCCTCTACTTCACAGAAAATGGTAGCCAGTGATTCGTCGTCAAGATTTATTGTCTGTTGGTGAATGAGAGAATACAGTATGTTCTGGATGAAACGAATCATTCTCTCCCAAACACCTTCATGGTGGGATGCAGAGGGCGGATTGAAAATCCATGTCCGGTTTTCCCTCTGTACAGTCTTATGATGTTTCATTTGATTGAATTTCTGTATTTCCTCACATAACTTGCGTTCACCACCGACCAGATTCGTCCCATTATCATATTGAATGATATTGATACGGCCTCTACTTGAGATGAGCCGTCTGATAACGTTAATACACGACACTGTTGTCAAAGAACATGCTATTTCCAGATGAATAGCTCTCGTAACTAAGAAAGTGAAGACCACACCATAACGTTTGACTTTTCTTCTGCCACGCCTAACCTCGAATGGTCCAAAGTAATCCATCCCGACAACAGAAAACGGTGCCTGGTTTGGTGTTACTCGGTCAGCAGGCAGATCAGCCATGATTTGCTCTAACCCTCTGGCACACATCTCAACACAAGCTTCTTTATGGTGGACGCAGCTCCAATCATCCAGTATTCCTACCGCAATGTCACGAGCATACTGTTTTTTTCCAAGATGGCCGATGCAACTGTGAATATAATCACGGTATAGCTGTGAAAGACAGGAATCCTTTGGAAGTATAACTGGATGCTTCCAGTTAAATGGGATGTTAGCACGGCTAATTCGACCTCATACTCTAAGGACTCCACCAAGAAGAAAAGAATCCAGCCTATGCACTAGGCTCCTTTTAAACAGCTCCCTGTTTTCACTTTCATCAGACGAACGGTCGATCTCCGTTTGGAAGTGCTTACATTCAACGTGCTTCACGAGTACTGTCTAGGCTTTATGTAGCCTCTCTAATGCAAGTTGAGCATCTTAAAAACATTCCCACCTTTGCGTGCCATTGCCGATCTTGTACCCGGGTTACGGGCCTTGAACTTACTCACGGCTACAAGAACCCACACTGGAACAGTTTGCAATTTCCTCCAGTCTGAATATTAGTTTATCATTTACTCGAAGGTATAATGGTTGTCAATGCTAATTGTGCTTGCTGTATCCCTTTTAAGTTCTACGTCATCATCAGGAAGACTTCTAAATTCCTCTTGAGGAGGCTACTCCGATTTCGGTTTCCAAAGAAACTCTGGCCCTTGCATCCATTCAGATTTCTTAAGGAATTTGTCAGCATGTAGTCCGCTCGAGTCAAAATGCCACTGCCGAGGCCCAGATCCATCTCTAATGACAGACACACGAGTAGCCACGAAAGTATGGACTCTTGAAGACTCATTGATATGTGACGAATGACAGACATATTGTCTGTCCAGTAATACACCTGAGTAAAAGTGTAGTCAAGCTCGTTAGTACCCATATGGCTTAATTGAACTGCCACCGTGGCCGCTGTGAGCTCACGTTGCAGGATAGTTATCCTCTTCAAGGGTGCTACACTTGATTTTCCAAGAACCAGGGCATGCTGACATCGACAGTTGGCATCTGTAATATGTATGTACACACACTCACCATATCTTTCTTCTACTAGCATCAGAAAAAACATGTAGTTCACAAGTCGAACCTTCAAAGTCAGCGGGTTTGAAGCACCTTTTGAGTTCGATATTCTCTAGAAGAGGCAATTCTGCAGTCCGCTGTTTCCAAATAGAAAGCATGTCATCTGGAATCTCCTCATCCCAAATGATTCCCAACTTGCATAACTTTTGTAGGAACATCCTTCCGGTTAACAGAAAAGGTGAGGCAAACCCCAGGTGTTCATAAATGGAGCTAACTGTAGAAAGAATGCCTCGTTTAGTTGATGGTAGATTTTTCACTTGAATACTGCATCCAATGCTGTCTCTTTCAGTGGACGAGTATGTACCCAAAACTCGATCAACGGGAAGTCAATCAGAGTCCAGGTTCAAAGTTCTGATTTCTTTGGCTTGGTCTGTTTCGTCAATTGATTGTAGCACCCAACGACTGTTACTATTCCACTTCATCAGATGAAATCCTCCAAGCCAGCACATTTCTGTAACATCTGTAACAAGGTTAATTGCTTTTGTTTCTGATTCCACTGATGTAACACAGTCATCGACCTCAAAGTTCCTTAGTACTACATCTGCAAATTCCAGGTTGAAACGATTCCTGTTGTCTTCTGCAGTCTTAAGCAAAGCAGCATTTGAACATGATGGTGATGACATGGCGCGAAATAAATGGACAACCATTCTGTGGTGAACTGGTTCTTGATCAGTATTACCACCAGGCCACCACAGGAACCTTAAGCGGTCAGAATCCTCTGGGGAAACATGAACTTGATAGAACATTGATTCTATATCAGCCAACATTCCGATCTTTTCTTGGCGGAATCACAACAGCACAGATAGCACGTTATTAGTTAGGTCAGGGCCCTGATGTAACTGGCCATTTAAGCTCACTCCCTGGTAATTCTCCGAACAATCAAAGACAACTCGGATTTTCTCAAATCTTCTGCTATGGTACACCACATGATGAGGGATGCACCATGCCGTACCATCTGTCCTAAGCATGTCGTCTTGCGGTACAGCCTCAGCATATCCGTTATCAATGGTGTTGGTAATACATTCATTGTAGTCCTCACGATACTTCGAATTTGCTACCGTTTGGGATTATAGACCGTTAAGACGCTGTTTAGCCATTGCTTCATTGTTCGGAAATACAACAATATCCTTCCTAAAAGGCAGTCTCATGCAGTAGTGGGCATCAATCAACTTAATAGTACTGTTTACTTTCTCTAGGAACCTTTTATCGTCCTGTGAGTTTTCTCTTTTGTCAATCATAATCAGGTCTGGATAAGAAATGTTGATAGATTTTCGAAACTGAGTGACCAATTCTTTTAAATCTTCGATTTCCTGTATTGCTAGGACATCAACCCTATTAACAGTAATAGGCTTTACTGATTCAGGTTTACGGCTTGGAAATGACAGACGAAGTACATTCCAAGCAATCCATCATAGCGTCGATTTTGTGGCATGGGGGCTTCCACGACGACCTGTTCTAATGGAAATTGGCGTGTAGGAATCGGGTACATCATTGCCAATGAGCAGGCCAGCATCCCCATCAATCTAGGATAGCTTAATATCTTGAAGGTGTGGCCAACGTTTTAATCTTCCATCGTTGGAATATGCTTTGACGAAACAGGCAATTTGTCCGTTGTATATATTCTTGGCAGCAATATGAGGTTTTTCATTTCTAAATCACCGATCACCAGTTTGTTGACTTGAAGTGTTTTCATTGTATGTGTGGCTCTCATAGTATTTAACGTCAATTTCAACGGTCTTCCACTGCCGCCCACGTGTCTTAGTAAACGTTCAGTGAAGAAGGATGCGCTACTCCCAGGGTCGAGAAAGGTATAGGTTTGGACAACACTCGCCGCATTCGTTAGTTTAACTGTCACAGGAATAATGGCCATCTGTCTTCCCTTGAGGTTAGCTTGGGTGGTTTCAGTTCATAAGGCATCCTTACAATATGTATGGTCGCCGGCCTTTTTAGCCTCCATTTTTACAAAATCTACCAGTTGTGAGAACCTGATAACTTCTTCTAATAATCTATTTTGTTGCACAATATTTCGCCACTTGTCGTGGTATTACCAGGTCAGCTTTTGGACTAACCTATTAAGAATCTCCGGATATTCCAAAATCTTCACTGCTTCGATAGTGGAGATTGCATGTTCACATTCTCAGAGAAATATCCCATACTCATCCAAAGACTTTGCGTTGTCTTGGTTGATGGTAGACCATTCTAAGGCTCTTTGAATAAAGGCATTTGCTATGACTTCGTTATTTCCGTACCATTCCTCCAGTTCTCATAATGCGGAAGCATAACCTGATTTAGCATCCAGATTACCATAACCGATAACAATTTCGTATGCTTCACCTTCAGTATACTGCTCCAGATAGTTAAGCCTTTCCTCGTCGTCTTCTGTGTATGCCACAATTTTAAACTTAAACTGTCTTATAATGCGCCTATACACTAGTGCATTTTAAAGAGCGAGGGGTGATCAGACGGCAATGCTAGCATCATCTGAAATATTTGATGGGAAATATAAGCACATCGGCAGGCAGTGTATGTTGACCAATAGATACATCTTGCATGAATCCAGACCTGTTTGGTCTTGGGCTTGTTGCATAACGGAATAACCAGACAGAATGCCGCAACATATCCGAGTAGATAGACGGAGGCAAGATGATTGGAAACTGAGGTTCAGTAAAGGGCTTAAACTCAATTAATGAAAGCCCAGACTTGTCTGGTCGGATATATTGAACAATCTCAACATCACGTTCCTTGGTAAGGTCATTCGCCAGTAAGATGCTGTGGCGCTTTACAGCGTGTTGTCGAGCAACAGTTGTAGCCTCATGAACAGATGTGTGGAAGCCGCTAATGTACCCATTCCATGGAATGTGCCATGAACATCTACTGTAGCTATGTTGTGATAAACATTGTGCGCGATCCACTGTGTAAAACACCCGGGTACATACCCCGGTAGAAAACCATCTCTTGCTTCACTCTGAGTCACGGATTGTTTAAATCTCTGAACTTCATCATATGAGATTGAGAATCCCAAACTGGAGAGTTCATCAATGAGCCATCTTGAGCAAAAGGCATGATCTACATCTACATCAAGACCGAACAGAATGGGAGGAATCACACTGCGCAGCTTGACCGCTCATAATATACACTGGCCTATGCTTATCTGTTTCAATTCAGAAGCTATCAAAGTTTTCAGCAGAATTTAAATAGTATGAGGAAGTAGCTGTAGCCGCAGTTCATGATTAGTGATATCATCATTCGTCGGCTATTCAGAATTGCTATATTCATGCTCCATTAGTTATGCCTTTGCGAGTTGTGTGGCCGCATAAACAATTCGCTCACTTTCGCCATTGTTACATTCCTTACTATCAGTATACCACTTGCCAGATAGAATGAAATTAGCCATACTGCGAAAGCATGCATCATCACTTTTACCAGCAATCTCGACAAAATATACACTCTCTGCGTGGTTGTCACAATTTTTGTTCGAGTCTTTTTTACAGTAGGCCTCATGGTCTTCGGCCAACTCAACCATTTTACTCTTCAATCCACTAGCACTGTAAGTTTCAACATCAGCTTCGCTCTCTATCCAGTCACAATTTATTGAAGTGCATAACTAAATCGCTGTCCTCACTACGATCTGATATCGATGAACACTGGCCTAAGGTTACTAACGGGCAGCATGCAAATGCCAGCCTTAGATAGCATAGCTTATGGATCTTGCTTCCTCAGCTACAAGATCTATACAACTAGCAACTCAGTCTTTGATTTCTTAACTCCATTTCTCAGCTCGGCTATCACAAGCCTCCATAACAGCATCCACGAAGGACAGCGTTGCAACAGTATTTATGGCTGCATTTCGTTCTGAATGTTTTTGGTCAATTGTACATTTGACCCCACACAAGAAACATTGCCTTTTCTAATCAAAATCTAAAGACAGAGATGATCTCTTGGCTAAAGCAAACCTTATGAAATTTGCTCCCTGGAGCTAACATTTAGCTGCATTTAGGGTTATGTAAATTGCCCATGAGGTCCACTGCTGGACGTACCTACTATAATTAATGTTTGGGCAGTGAATCCTACTTTGGCGTAAGACTTAGCTAATGGGTACCAAGGTGGGTACCAGGGGTATGCGCATGAAACATCGCCGTTTTGATTCTCACCATCAGGAAACCCATGCGGTTTCCTGGGTCGGCGCTTACCAAATTGGCGGGCATGGGGGTGGGGACTACCAGCAATTGCTGGTCCAGATGGCCAGAGAGTCGTAGAAGAGACAGCTGCTCCAGAAGCAATTTAAGAGCCCCAATGTTCTTGACCAACTATAGAAATCCGACGTGCTTATGTAACAAAGCAGCAACGCCTGAAAGAAGGATTTACATTACAAATGGCACTCCTTCATATGAGCAGTTGTCCCTAGCTACTCTATCCTAACAAAATACTTGAGTTTAGTACTAGTTAGGATTAGTTGCCGTATCCCAGGCCGTATTGCCGTGAGAGACGACTCTAGTGAAATTATGTTGCCGTATAGTAGAGTGTATGTATTAATGTAGCTATTTAGTATACGGTTTGGCGTATGCGCATTTTTAGTAAAATGTATAACTATTTAACCTAACTAAAAAGTATCAATAATGAAGATATACAGTATAACGTCTAAAACGGCGCTCGTCATATCTATGCATAGTACAATGTGACCTAGTTTAATTAGCGCTACATAGTGTAGATATGGGACTGTCTTGTGGGGAGGTCATGACCCCGCTGGACATCTTATATGTACGAGGAGTAAGCCCGAGCACAATTCTTGTTTGAATACCAGGTGAGCTAAGAGACTATGTCACTGTGTATATTTAGATGCACTGATCATCGGCTAGAGCATCTTATTATTTGGATATATATTATCAGCACTGGATGACTGGCAGCAGATACGTCAGCTAGTGCAGGTACAGTTTCGCCGAAACTGAATCGAGCATAAAAGATAATGGTTGGCACCAGGATTAGATATGACAAACGGACTTGGTTAGTTACGTAGCGGTCTGTGTTCTCACGGAGTGTGGTACTAAATAAGCTGAGAATAACCCGGCTATGAGGAATGGTAACTCGTGTGCCGATTAACTCTAGCATTCTACAAGTTGTCGACTAATAGGCAATGAACATGACATGGACAGGGTAGCGTCCTGTAGGCGGTAGGTACACAATCGAAAGTTACGATCAAAAACGTATCAATTGTATAGGCGTGCTAGGACACAATCGAAAGTTATTATCAAACACATATAAATCGAGAGGCGTGCTAATCCACCAGGAAGCCTTGGTATCAAACCAGCATTCGTCATTTTGGGCAGGTCATTCGTCAGGAATGACATGGGAAGCCAGCTAAAATTCTAAAATAAAGCCTAAGTATTTAAAAACGCCGACCCAGGTATTTACATAGTTACCTATGCATACCTGCAAGTCTGCAAACTTCCGTCAAACCTCCTATGTGTGAGTGAGTGAGTGAGTGAGTGAGTGAGTGAGTGAGTGAGTGAGTGAGTGGGTGAGTGAGTGTGTGAGGGAGTGAGTGAGTGAGTGAGTGAGCGAGCGAGTGAGTGAGTGCGTGAGTGAGTGAGTGAGTGAGTGAGTGAGTGAGTGAGTGAGTGAGTGTGTGAGTGAGTGAGTGCGTGAGTGAGTGCGTGAGTGCTGCGTGAGTGAGTGGGTGGGTGGGTGGGTGGGTGTGTGTGTGAGTGAGTGAGTGAGTGAGTGTGTTATGCTTTTTGTTTATTCCGAACGGGTGCATCGTTTTGAGTTCTTTGATCCAGTAGTGTTCTCTGTTTAATCTTAGTTTTTTGTTATCTGTAAAAATTCTTTCAATTGATCTTATCGTGATGTCTTTCATAGAATGTCTTGGATGGTTGAAATGCCATGAGATTCTCGTGTCTGTTTGGTGTCGGATTGCATGGATATGTTGTGTGAGTCGTTTGCTGAGTGTTTGCCTTGTTTCTCCTATGTATTGAGAGCTGCATTGTTTGCATTCTATGAGGTAAATAATGTTGGTAGTATTGCAGCTCATTTGTGTGTTGATTTTGTAGTCTTTACCAGTGACGTAACTGGTGAATTTGTCAGCAGTGTTCATGTAGTGTTTGCATGTGATGCAATTGCTGTTGTTGCATTGTTGGAGTGTCCCTACTATGTCGTGAGTGTCATCTGGTGTCGGTACGATCTTATTGTTAGCATCTGGATTATTTATTTTAATTAGGCTAGAGTGGACTAGGTGGTCCCTACTGCTTTTACTGCTACTGAAGCCGTTGCATTGCTACGAGATGAATATGAGCTGTGAACAAGAAATATATCATCATCTCATTAACAACCCTAAGCATAGAGCACATACCCATTTTCGTTCACCCTTCATCATCTCATTAACAGTCCCAAGCATAGAGTGCACACCCATTCTCGTTCACCTCTCATGGACATGCTCATCAACAATATGAATAATATAAGTTCTTATCGCAGCTTGTCCTAATTGTATGTCTTTGACATTATGTTCAGTCATACCACCTTCAATTATGTTGATGATGTGGTGAGTTTACCTGAAAAGCTACCGCAGGAAATCCCCTCAAATGAGAGAGAGACAGAGAGAGAGAGAGAGAGGGGGGGGGGAGAGACAGAGAGGGAGGGAGAGAGGGAGGGAGGGAGATAGAGAGACAGAGGGAAGGAGGGAGGGGGATGGATAGGCGAGGGTGTGAAGGTGGGAGGGTGGGATGGAGCGAGGGAGGGGGAGGGAGGGAGGGAGAGAGAGAGGGAGAGAGAGAGGGGGAGGGAGGGAGGGAGAGAGAGAGAGAGAGAGAGAGAGAGAGAATGAGGGGGGGGGGAAGGAGAGAGAGACAGAGAGAGAAAGAGACAAAGGGAGATAGAGAGACAAAGACACGTTTACATGTCACCTAATGCTGAAGCTGCTTATTGATCATCCTGGCTGATAAAATGGCATTCAGTGTGTCGCACAGATGAATTGGATGGTATTTTGGCTATTTATCTTTTCATAAGACGTTGACATAGCAATACTCCGAATCGTCCGCACATGTTTTCTTAAAATTAACTCAGAGAGCGATGAAAGCGAATTTCCAGGCGAACCAATTTTGAAATGCTTTTGCGTTCAGGCTTGGAATGAACCGGTTCATTGAAGGTGCAGTAAGTGAAACCAGCAAGAAAACCATGTTCGCGGGGTACACAAGACCTTCATGTGATCGCGACCATTCAATAGTGATAATATATTGGAAGAACGTCTCTTCACCATGGCCTGTAGCATGTCAACGGCTTTCTGTCCATGGCAGCGTTCATCTGTCAACTCAGGTGGTGAATACCAATTTCTTCTTGAATCTTTCGTGTGGCGCTGGTTGGTAATAATGTTGGAACATACGTGCTGCAACCATAGCTAAGCAATGGACCTTTACAATTTATCTATCCATCATCTGATGTCATGATCAACTAAGTGACGTGTAAGATGACATTATAATTAATTATCGCACAGATGACTCGATTTAGTCCTTCTTCCGCACTTAATAGTGCGACACGTTGTACGAATTGTATATCATTACCAGTATCCGCTGACCCAATGCATTCAAATTTTTCTTCCCTATAAGGAGCGTCACCAACCACATCGTAACATGCTTAGTGTATTCTGGATCAAAGACGGTTAACAGGTATGACAACTACCCCGATAACTCAGATTACTGGGATAAAACTGGACCAATACCGGGCTGAGTTATCAGGATATAGATTCCATTATATTCCAGTTTTGAAGCAACAATGTCAGATCTCTCAAACAACCAGAATCAAGATGGCTTCAAATTTGTTACTGGATTGTCGTTCTATTAGACCATGGAGATACACGTAATTCAAAATAACACCAGTCAATGGCATGAGAACTTGCCTTCTTAAGATCACATGGTCCACCCTTACTCGCCACGTGTTAATCCACCCCACCCCCCACCACCACCCTCACACGCTCTCCAAGCGTTGGGAAATTAACTAACCTTGTATCCCCTGAAATGCCAACAACTCTATTTCCAAACTACACCAAAATAAGCTGCTGGATATTTTGAAAGCATTTTGACTAAAAGTTTTAGTTGCCTAATGTGGCAACAACTTGCAGGGAAAATGTCTTTTTCCAAAATACTCAACAGAATACGCTCTATGTTGTCGTGTGTTGGTTGCTTCATGTCACAGTGGGGGAAAGGGTTAACTTCAAGCACAAATACATATAGTAAGACATTAGAGGAAATTGGTTAGAGTTTGTCAACTTCTGAAGACGGCCATACAGCCGAAACGTACTGTGATTTGACAGTATTCATTTGCAGATGTATATACTTATACAAGAAGACTGCCGGCTCAGCCCAGTTTTTCGAAGCTAAGTGTTTAATCTTTATTGTAGTTATTGTTGTTGCTTACTGTTATTAACTAATCTCTGACATCAGCACTGTGTTTTCATCAGCAGATGTTAATTCGTACGCCATGCCCTCACAAATGGCAATGACCATCTTATTAAGTAGTTTTGAACTAAATGTATCACGTCCCCCAAGCTTTCAGCATCGGTTGCCCTAGTTGCTGTTTGTTTTCGTTATCACTGAGGAATTCCTTCCAATGTGCAGGTCTCTTTGTACATTCACCCTTGATTATACGTTTCTCTCCAGAACCTATACTGTTTTTTTCCATTGATTTGATAGAATTTTACATTGGATTTTGCTACAGTACCAATATCAAACACTTTCTGGCTTATCTGCTTACATGTTCATAGCACCTCTTTTATACAATAGAAAGTGGCGTTTCCATCTTCAATGTTCAGTGTTTTGTGATCAGATGGTGCGTCTGCATTTGATATCCCATTGGTTAAGTAGTGAAACCATTTACTTCTGTCTGTTTTCAACAGGTACCATCATCCGTGCCAATTGATGATGGTACCTGCTTAAGTGGATAATGTAACAGTTGTGCAATATCAAGCTTCTTTGGCTTATTTTGTGATAGCACCTATAACTGAAAGGCAATATTTTTTTGTTATCTGTGTTTTATGTTACGATTCTTTGAGGTTTTCACAAGAGCACTCTTCGTCATGTCAGAAAACGTTTCAACATTTACTTTTTTATTGGTTCAAATAAATCTGTATTCCTTTCAAGCCTCTCTGTTATAAAATTCGCTTTGGCCAGTTTCTCAATTGACTCAGTAGCCATAATATCAGTTTGGATATGGATATGACCCAATACGGAACAGTTTGTCATTATAATCGAGACTGAAAGGATTCATGAAGCTTTCTATTGACTCCATTACATGTACAGTGGCTACCTCACTTTTGCGTACCTGTGAAGGACGGACATCTCGATGTCTATTGCTCATGTCTGTCTCGTCTGTCATATCTGCCATTTGGAGCATTGTGCCCACATATCTTGCTCGTGCATGTGCTGTCCCAGTGTCGATGTGGATCGTAGTCATTCAAGATATCAGATACGCCAGCCACACTTGCTCCTGCATGCGATTTTGCGTACTTCATAAATGTCTCCTCTATTGTGTTGTATACTGCTCACGAAATATCAAGGCACAAAGGATCTTGCACAACTTATAGCACCAGCGTAATCAGCTCCAGTGCTCATAGGTGTGATTCTTCTATGATTGCTAAGCAAACAGAAACATTGCTTTAGTACCTCAAGTTAATGCACAAAATGTTTCTTTTCCAGGCAACTCATCTGAAAGCCAAATAGCGTCAGTCGAACATCAATTAAGAAAACCTCAACCAGAAGTTCTGTGGTGAACCACTTGTGTATAGGCGCTTTATAAGATAGGTTATGTTTATGTAAAATTGTGGCATACACAGAAGACGACGAAGAAAGGCTCAACTATCTGGAGCAGTATATTGAAGGTGAAGCATACAAACTTGTTATTGGTTATGGTAATCTGGATGCTAAATCTGGTTGTGCCTCAGCATTATGAGAACTGGAGGGATGGTACGGAAATAACGATGTCATAGCAAATGCCAGTATTAAAAGAGCCTTAGAATGGCCTACCATCAAACAAGATAACGCAAATTCCTTGGATGAGTATTTGATATTTCTCTGAAAATGTGAGCATGCAATCGCCACTATCGAAGCAGTGAAGATTTTGGAATATCCGGAGAATCTTAAAAAGGTTAGTCCAAAAGCTGCCATGGTAACGCCGCGAGAAGTGGCGAAACATTGTGCAACAAAATAGATTATTAGAAGGAGTTACCAGGTTCTCACAACTGGTAGATTTTGTAAAAAAGGCAGGCTAAAAAGGCCAACGATCCTGCATATGATAAGGATGCCTTACGAACTGAAACCACCCAAGCTAACCTGAAGGGAAGACAGAAGGATATATATGTCACAAATATTATGGTTGAGCCCTGTAGCTCAGTACATGGCAATTCCGATTCTTCTCAAACTGGTCAGCAACACATTACACCTTCGGCATTTAATGAACAATGTATGTACTGTAGTAGCCAAGATCACGGTCTACATAAATGTGAAGCATGAAAGATAAGCCCTACCAGGAAAAAATTGATTTTCTAAAGCAGAAAAGACTTTGCTTCGGTTGTCTTAAGTATAATCACCAACGAAAGGATTGTAAAACAAGGTTACATGTCAATATTACAAGGAAAGACATCCCTCTGGTTGCCACTCGGATGATAGATTACCTCAATCAGTTAGAGAAAAGAGTGCAACAGATCAGGAGGAGAATGGTTTCACTAGTGCCAGTGTTCAACCCTCACATAGTGTATGCTGCTACACGGGGGCTGGTGAAAGTGAGTGTACAATGACCATTATTTCTGTGACGTTAACCTAACGAATGGGCCGAGTGTTGTCCATACCTATGCCTGTCTCGACCCTGGAAGTAGTACATCATTTTGCACTGAACGTTTACTAAGACATGTGGGCGGCAGTGGAAGACAGTTGAAATTGACGTTAAATAGTATGAGAGCCACACATACAATGAAAACACTTTAAGTCAACAAAATGGTGATCGGTGATTTAGAAATGAAAAACTTCATATTGCTGCCAATAATATATACACAGGACAAATTGCCTGTTTCGTCCAAGCATATTCCAACAACGGAAGACTTAAAACGTTGGCCACACCTTCAATATTTTAACCCACCCAAGATTGATGGGGATGCTAGCCTGCTCATTGGCAATGATGTACCCGATGGCTACACGCCAATTTCCGCTAGAACAGGTCGTCGTGGAAGTCCCCACGGTACAAAATCGACGCTAGGATGGATTGCTTGGAATATACTTCGTCTGTCATCTCCATGACCTAAACCTGAATGAGTAAAGCCTATTACTGTTAATAGGGTTGATGTCCGAGCAATACAGAACATCGAAGATTTAAAAGAATTGGACACTCAGCTTCGAAAATCTATCAACATTTATTATCCAGAACAGATTATAAATGACAAAAGAGAAAACTCAGAGGACGATAAAAGGTTCCTAGTGAAAGTAAACAGTACTACTAAGTTAAGTGATGGCCACTACTGCATGAGACTGCCTTTCAGGAAGGATATTGTTGTATTTCCGAACAATGAAGCAATGGCTAAACAGCGTATTGAGGGTCTAAAATCCCAAACGGTAGCAAATTCGAAGTATCGTGAGGATTACAATGAATTTATTACCAACACCATTCATAACGGATATGCCGAGACTGTACCACAAAAAGACATGGTAAGGATAGATGGTAAGTGTTGGTACATCCCTCATCATGTGGTGTACCATAGCAGAAAATTTGAGAAAATCCGAGTTGTCTTTGAGTGTTCGGCGAATTACCAGGGAGTGAGCTTAAATGGCCAGTTACTTCAGGGCCCTGACCTAACTAATAACGTGCTAGCTGTGATGTTGCGCTTCCGCCAAGAAAAGATCGGACGGTTGGCTGATATAGAATTAATGTTCTATCAAGTTTCCCCAGAGGATTCTGACTGCTTAAGGTTCCTATGGTGGCCTGGTGGTAATACTGATCAAGAACCAGTTCACCACAGAATGGTTGTTCATTTATTTCGAACCATGTCATCACCATCATGTCCAAATGCTGCTTTGCCTAAGACCGCAGAAGACAACAGGAATCGTTTCAACCTGGAATTTGCAGATGTAGTACTAAGGGACTTTGATGTCGATGACTGTGTTACATTAGTGGAATCAAAAACAAAAGCAATTAACCTTGTTACAAATGTTACAGAAATGTGCTGGCTTGGAGGGTTTCATCTGATGAAGTGGAATAATAACCGTCATTGGGTGCTACAATCAATTGACGAAACAGACTAAGCCAAAGAAATCAAAACTTTGAACCTGGACTCTGATTCACTTCCCTGTGATCGAGTTTTGGGTATATACTCGTCCACTGAAAGAGAAACCATTGGATTCATTATTCAAGTGAAAAATCTACCATCAACTAAACGAGGCATTCTTTCTACAGTTAGCTTCATTTATGATCCCCAGGGGTTTGCCTCACCTTTTCTGTTAACCGGAAGGATTATCCTACAGAAATTATGCAAGTTGGGAATCATTTGGGATGAGGAGCTTTCAAGTGACATGCTTGCTATTTGGTAACAGCGGACTGCAGAATTGCCTCTTCTAGAGAATATCGAACTCAAAACGCGCTTAAAACCCGCTGACTTTGAAGGTTCGACTTGTGAATTACATGTTTTTTCTGACGATGTCATCATGCCCTTGTTCTTGGAAAATCAATGGTAGCACCCTTGAAGAGGATAACTATCCCACGACTTGAACTCACAGCGGCCACGGTGGCAGTTCGATTAAGCCAGAAGGTTACCAACGAGATTGACTACACATTTGATCAGGTGTATTACTGGACAGACAATATGTCTGTCATTCGTTACATTAGCAATGAGTCTTCAAGAGCCCATACTGTCGTGGGTAATGGTTTGTCGGTTATTAGAGATGGATCTAGGCATCGGCAGTGGAATTTTGTTGAATCAAAGTCAAACCCAGCCGATTGTGACTCGAGGGGACTACATGCTGACAAATTCCTTAAGAAATCTGAATGCATGCAAGGGCCAGAGTTTCTTTGGAAACCGAAATCGGAGTGGCTTCCTCAAGAGGAATTTAGAAGTCTTCCTGATGATGACGTAGAACTTAAAAGGGTTAAAGCAAGCACAAGTAACACTGACAACCATGGTGCACTCGAGGAAATGATAAACCAATATTCAGACTGGTGGAAATTGAAAACTGTTCTAGTGTGGGTTCTTGTAGCCGTGAGTAAGTTCAAGGCCCGCAAACTCGGTCTCAAGATCCTGAATGCCACACATAGGTGGGAATGTTTTAAAGATGCTCAACTTGCATTAGAGATGTTACAGAAAGCTTAGACAGTACTCGTGAAGCACCTTCAATGGAAGCACTTCCAAAATCGAGATCAACCGTTCGTCTGATGAAAGGGGACACAGGCAGCTGTTTAAAAGGAGCCCATTGCGTAGGCTGGATTCTTTTCTTCTTGATGGAGTCCTTAGAGTATGAAGTGGAATTAGCTGTGCTAACATCCCATTTAACGTTACGCATTCAGTTATACTTCCAAAGGATTCCTGTCTTTCACAGCTATACCTTGATTATATTCACAGTTGCATCGGTCATCGTGGAAAAAAACAGGATGCTCGTGACATTGTGGTAGGAATACTGGATGATTGGAGCTGCGTCCAACATAAAGAGCTTGTGTCGAGATGTGTGACATGTCGTAAGTACAATGCCAGACGGTTAAAGCAAAAAATGGCTGATCTGCCTGCTGACCGAGTAACACCAAACCAGGCACCGTTTTCTGTTGTCGGGATGGATTAATTCGGACCATTGGAGGTTGGGCGTGGCACACGTAAAATCAAAAGTTATGGCGTGGTCTTCACTTGCTTAATTACTAGAAGCTATTCATCTGGAAGTAGCATGTTCTTTGACCACAGATTCGTGTATTAACGCTATCAGACGACTCATCTCAAGAAGAGGCCCTATCAATATCATTCGATATGATAATGGGACGAAGCTGGTCGGTTGTAAACGCACGTTACGTGAGGAAATACAGAAATTCAATCAAATGAAACTTCATAAGACTTTACAAAGAGAAAACCGGACATGGATTTTCAACGCGGTCTCTGCATTCCACCATGGAGGTGTTTGGGAGAGAATGAATCGTTTCATCCAGAACATACTGTATTTTCTCCTTCACCAACAGACAATAAATTTTGATGACGAATCACTGGCTACCGTTTTCTGTAGAGTAGAGGCAATTATGAATGGCTGGCCCATAACACATGTATCTAATGATTGCCAAGACCTAGTAGCGCTCACTCAAAATCACCGTGGTGGCGAATCTTTTCCTCCAGGTGAATTTGGTCCAAATGACAACTATGCAAATCGTCGATGGAGACAAATTCAGTATTTGGCCATGTTTTGGCGACGTTGGACCAAAGAATACCTACCATTGTTACAAGAAAGGCACACATGGCTCCATCCACACCGGAACATTGAGGCCAATGACATTGTTATGATTATTGACAATACCCCTAGAAATTCATGAAATCTAGGCCAAGTTACAGATGCCACTAAAGATAAAAGAGGACTGCTTTTGTAATTAGGCAATTTGAGGGCTGCTATGTAACGGCCATGTAGCATTCTGTAACGCCTGATAATTTGGGTATTTTGGATGTTTTATTATTTATCGTTTCTGTACGGTGTATAGGAGATACCTATGGTTGGTAACAGTCAAATAATTGTAGTTGTAGTCAGATTAGTCAAGGGTATGGCCACATGATCGTAATGGGGGGTGGGGGTGGTCTATGAGTTTTCTAACCCTGGATTGTCTACAAAACTGTATGTTAGCTCTGTATATATGGTATACATAAAAGATAGTTTTATGGTTTAAAGGCGCGTGATATAAACGGCATAGTGTAAACGTAATTATCTTCTATTTTTCTGTTTTACAGCTGAATAACATTGAGAATGAATCAGGTTGTTGTGCTCGTTCACGCCACTTATAAGTTGTCTCCCTTGGTTCATTGGCCCACTGTATGGGGCGTCCGTCTGTCCGTGCGTGTGTACGTCCAATATGTGCGTGTACGCATGTTAACATGGCTGAGCTATGTTCATACAGAAGTAGGCTTGTATCTCAAAATCTGTAAGCCATTCAGCATTGAGGTGGTTGTGAATTGTACCATCGTCGTGCCCAACTGGCCAAATGTATTTTCAGTTAGTTTGCTCTGTAAAACTATCTTAATTTTTGTATTTAATATAGTTTGTTTACTATATTTCATTCAATCATTACATGCCACTATGGTCCAATGGACGTCACAGCAAATCGTTGTATCGACATTGTGCTAATAAACAATGGGAGACTTATGGTGTGTGTCCATTGCGTTTTTGACTCCTACAATATTTCTTCCAAACATCTTCAGATGCCTTTTTTGGACAATCCTTTCTACTTACATCATACTTCTTTGATTTTTCACTCCTGATGCGGTATTTCTTGCTTGATTTGCATACAACATCCATCTACATGTAAAGCAATTACTTTTCGCAATTTCGAGTCGATGATATGCTCATTTCAAGTTTAATTTACAATTATGGTTGTTTTTTATCAATTCTCAAAACTTGGCTATGCTGCCACTTGTCATAGTAACAATATTCTATTAAATGAGTAAACATGGTGCTTTTTAATCAATCGTAAGCTGTTAAAACTAGAAAATCCCTTCACCGGTGCTTAGTCAGTGATAGCAACATATAGTTGTTAGATTTTAAGCTGTTGCGAAGATTTGTTAACTTTTGAAATCTGCCGACCTCATTATTAAACTGATTTGCATGTAAACCGTTATGCAATCTCTGACGATACTATAAGCACCATTTTGAGTGGTCGATCACCAATCTACAACGATTCTATCAAAATCCACCTAATTAGTTTACAATGATTGCATTTTTCATCGATTCTCAAAAATTGGCTATGCTGTCAGTTGTCATAGTAACAATATGCTATTAAATGAGTAAACCTTTACACTATATTTGTGTCAAATGGTGCCTTATAATCAATCTTAAGCTGTTAAGACTAGAATGTTCCTTTCTCGGTGCTTGGTCAGTGATAGCAACTTACAGTTGCTAGATTTTAAGCTGTGGCGAAGATTTGTTACCTTTTATCCTCTGCCGACCTCATTATGAAACTGACTTGCATGTAAAGCACATGCAATCGTAGACAATACTATGAACACCATTTCGAGTGGTCGATCCCCAATCTACAACGATTCTAAATAAGATATGCCAATGTTTAATATCCCTACCCCTTAATATGGTCTGCTTCACTGTAGGTATTAACTGTAGGTATGTTAACATAGATAATCTTAAAGGGGACATCAAAAGCTGCTAGAAAAATATATCCCCGTCAATTAATATGTGGGGTTATCCAGGTGGAACCCTCCAGCCCACAGACTATGGCTTAATATAGAACTCTAATACAGTTCCAATACTGATGTATGCTATTTGGACAACATGGACACACTACGTGCAATCACGTTCGCTCATCGCCGTGCTGATTCCCAGTCCGTGCGCCGTGTTTATCGACCAGATCCACCTTTCTTTCCATAATGAAGATAACAGTACATTTCTGCATCCATTGCCTTCACAATTCACTCCACCCCCCCCCCCGCGGGCAGCGAGCATAGTGGTGACTGAGAGAACAGCCTTTGCCTTATATGGTCAATATACTTCGCTGAGATTATTGTTTTTACTCAGGATCTTTCTTCTTATTATTCTTATTAGTCTACGTGTATGACCTTTATCAACATGTAGTGCCCCATGAGACTTAGCGCGCTATTACTTTTCTTTTGGAAGGATTTTCGAGCTACCCACCTCTGAGTGGGCAAAAAGTCCCATAGGAAATGCATGGGAGCAATATTCGGACAGAGACTGCTCCTAGAGTTTTATCTCAATCATCTTGAAATTAAATAGACACTACAATTTATTGATCCGTATTTTCATCCAACATAGATAATCCATATTTCTAGGGCTGTCAGATTCTTGAAATTTAGCATATAGGTAGATGTATTATACTACTATAGATTACCACAATAAAATCGATAGCAAACATATAAGCCTTTCGGAAATCTGCATTTCCGTGACCGACATGTCCTATAGGAAATGTATGGGAGCAATATTCAGTCAGCGACTGCTCCTAGAGTTTTTACTCGATCATCTTGAAACATTAGAAACGTCTAGGACCTATTGACATGCATGTCGACCCAAATATTGTTTCGGTCCAATGAGCGGGTTCTTTTTTAAAAGGTGGCATACGCACACTGTTTTGGCATCATTTGCCGATAGATGACTGAATTTTGCTTGGATCGTTTCAGAATTTGATTTTTCTGATCCGGGGCAGAATCGCCTCTCCGACGCCGTTTACAGAACTTCATTTTCATGAGCAGTTTATGAGATATCCTGACTATTGCAACGTAGACAAATATTTCCATAGGGAAATACACTCTTAGTACGCCTCGGGAAATGTAGAGGCCCACTATAGAAATTGGATCAGGTGTATGGTTTCCGAGAAATCCCAATTTCCATGACCAAAAAAGGCCCATAAGAAATGTAAGGGAGCAATATTTGGTCACCCTGACGCAAAATATTGTTTTGGTCCTGTGACCCATTTTAAAGAAAATGTTGCATAAATACAATTTTGTGGCATCGTTATACATCTTATTTCTATGATGGTCAGAGTGTTGTAATATGAGACATCCCTAGAGACAAGATCCTCCTATTGTTTTCAGCAATAAAATCGTTAGTGAACAAATTAACCTTTCTGTTATTGCAAATCCGCACATTGGCAAATATTTCCGTGATTTGCCGATAGATTACGAAATTATGGGTGAATTGTTAGCTCATTTGATCCGGCTGATCTTGGGCGAAATTGCCTCTCAGACGCCGTTTACAGAACTCCGATATCACGATCGGTTCATGAGATATCCTAAATAGACTAATATTTCCATAGGGAATGTATAGGAAACTGATTTGATGATACATGACCCACGTTTTGGAACTGTCACCTCTAAAGTTGATACATTCTTAGTACACCTCATGGCATGTATATTACTTCTATAGCCATTGGATCTGGTGTATAATTTCTGGGGAAATTCAATTTACCTTACCCGATACGGCTCATAGGAAATGTATGGGAGTGATATTCGGACAAGCAACTCCTATTAGAGTTTCTGGCAGGTCATTATAAAGCGGAACAGCCTTCTAGCATCTGTTAGCCTACGATCTTCAGATTCTGCACGCAGACTTGAAGTTGCTTCAACAACTTCAACTTCATCTAGTTATTATTATTATTATTATTATTATTATTATTATTATTATTATTATTATTATTATTATTGCAGACAAAGTATTAAAGATGATAGAGCTGAATTACAACCAGCCCTTCTACATGCTCACTAACCAACACTATTAATGGAGTTAATTATTAGAAGCTCCAATACCCGAAATCGAACAAAATAGTCATCATTTAAGTAACGTATAGGGCAATAGCAGCTACAGTCATTTCCACTTCACAGACAAAGGCTTAGTCTTGCATGCGTCTAAAGCTGAAATCTCAACATAGAAAACTCGTTTAATAATTTAATAAATATGCTGTTCAAAATTATGTAAATAATTTAACTAAGATATGTTGCTGTGGACTTCACGGTAATTGAATCGGCGGAGTGTTTCTATTCTCGGAGCAGACCAGGTACGATAGACAATTCGTTGTTCTTCGCAGACAAGCTTCACCTCAACAAAAGCGGTTCAACGGTACTCGTACATTGCATAAATGAATATGTTACTATCTTAATTAATACAGCCTGTAAGTTTTGTGCAGAACCCAATCATAAATCGTCAATGTGCCGCCACGGTCGACCGGTTCTGTGCCATAGCTGCAATCAATACGGTCACAAATCTAATCGATGTCCTGGACACGAAAATGTTGGCCAGGAAGGAGTGCCCATCCAAAATACTGTTTACATAATAAAGACTCAAGATGCTACACGAACAAACTATCATAATACAGATAATAATTATGCTAGTGATGTCATTACTGTTTGTGACGCTGATGGTGATGATGATGGTGTTGATGATGATGATGATGATGATGATGATGATGGTGGTGGTGATGATGATGATGATGATGATGATGATGATGATGATGGTGGTGGTGGTGGTGATGATGATGGTGATGATGATGATGATGATGGTGATGGTGATGATGGTGATGATGATGATGATGAGGATGATGATTGTCATCATCGTCATCATCAGCATCAGCATCATCGTCATCAGCAGCAGCATCAGCATCAACAACAGCATGGTGAGCATGTTCATGATCATGATAATCACCATGCCGATAATATGTCAATTTCTAGACCTGTCTATTGTACTGAATCTATTTATAATGTCCCGGTCAGTAACAGATTCGATCTGTTATATCCTAATAGCGATCATTTAAATAGAGATGCCTTAATAGATGATGACAAAACCGTAAGTCGTGTCTTGCGTTCCAATACCCTAGTAACGCAAACTGCTGCGGCCAATGCGAGAGATACTGCTAGCTGTCATGCCGCGACCACCTCACATTCTACAGCAAGCAATGCTCACTCTAATATAGGCTATGCGACACCAGCTATTCAACATGCCAACCACTGTACTATTAGTGCTAACATTCAGAATAAAACTATTAGTGCTAATATCGATGCAATAATTGCACCCGTTTGTATTAATGATAATGCTAATTCAATCACTGTAACTAGTAACTACACTAATAATAATAATAATAATAATAATAATAATAATAATAATAATAATAATAATATACTTAATAATAATAATAATAATAATAATAATAATAATAATAATAATAATAATATACTTAATAATAATAATAATAATAATAATAATAATAATAATAATAATAATAATAATAATAATAGCGGATTAAATAAAAATAATCTGTATTTGGAATATATTAATATCTTCAGCTATATGGTCAAAGTACGATTTCTGAATTTCATTAATATTATATCGTATTGCAACATTGATGGCGAAAACCATCTATATGCGCATGATTATGTTGATAAGCCATTATGTCAATGGAAGTGTAGTTACAATTTTATTAAATTAACGCAGGAATATGATTCCCCTTCGTTTGCAATAAACACGAAAGGCATGCGAATAGGACACATAAATGTACAACACATACTCCCAAAAATGAATCAATTGAAAATAATCATGGAAAAATCCATTAAGGAATTAGAAATCTTCGCCACAACAGAAACAGTTCTAAGTGACGTAATAAACAGTAATCAAATAGATATTAATGGCTATAATTTTGAGAGAAAAGATCGGGCAAACCGGGATGGGGGCGGTATCATAATCTACATAGAAGAGAATCAAACGTATTGCAGGCGGGAGGAGTTAGAATCAGCAGAGTTAGAGTTATTATGGATTGAAGTTACGCCGTATAAAACGAAACCTTTTCTGTTAGGCTGTGTCTATAGGCCGCCAAATTCACCAGCTAGCTGGATAGACGAGTTCGAACCTTTACTCGAGGCAGCCTATCTACATAACCCGGATATAATTCTAATAGGCGACTTCAATATTAACTTTCATCTACCGATACCTACAAAATGGCAATCAGTGATGGATGGATTTCATTTAGAACAACTAATTTCTAAGTCGACTAGAATCACGGAGAAGACTGCCACCCTAATCGACCACATCTATGTCACTGACAAGAGCAAAATTACTGAAGCAGGCGTAGGCGATCTAGCCCTAGCAGACCATCTTCCAGTGTTTGTTGTGCGGAATAACGTCACGTACAAATCTCAGACTCACCATACGATAAAATACAGGTGCAGAAAGAAATTTGATAATATTAAATTCCTTAATGATTTATCTCAATATAATTGGGAAATGATTAATATGATATGCGATCCAAATGAAGCTCTCGCGTTATGGCATGAAACTTTTCTTGCTATTCTGAACAACCATGCCCCTATTATTGAACGTAGAGTTAAGAAATACTGTCAACCTGGATGGATTAATGATAATATTTTGAAAGCAATGAAAAAGCGCGATTATTCTAAAAAAGTAAATGAAATGGTTAAATATAGGGAGTTGAAAAATAATGTAATGTATTTAATAGAAAGCGCAAAGTGTCAATATTTTAGTATAAAGTGAAACGAGCATAAACAGAATCCCTCAAATATATGGAACATCATGAGAAGCATCAACCCAAAATCTAGCAAAATGCCACTAGTTTTACATAATAGCGATGGACGGGAAATTAGGGACACTGCCCAACACTGTGAGATGTTCAATTCATATTTCACTACAGTTGCAACCGACCTAGCGAATTCGATAAATACCCAAGACAACGCAATAACTAATACAGGCAGGCTCGTAAATCACGTTAACAGTAAAGTACCAAAAGGGGTTAATTTTAGTATACCTAACGTAACAGTAGCCTATGTCTATGATGAAATATCGAAATTAAAAACAAACAAGTCGGCAGGGTATGATGAACTTAACGCCCATTTTCTAAAATTATCTGCACCGATCATCGCGCCGTCAGTAACTGCCATCATAAATAAAAGTATTGATACAGGCGTATTTCCTACAATGTGGAAATACGCCAAGGTAAAGCCATTACACAAATCAGATAATAAAGCCGAGATCAGTAATTATAGACCCATTTCGATACTGCCAATTCTATCAAAAATTATAGAACGGCATATACATAATTATTTATATAAATTTCTAAGTACATATAATTTACTATACGAATCTCAATCAGGATTCAGGCCAAAGCATTCTTGCGAAACAGCGCTGCTAAAATTGATAGAGAAATGGCGATTCTCAGTCGATAAGGGCGATTTTGTAGGAGCTATCATGATAGATTTTAGGAAGGCCTTTGACCTTGTTAACCATGATATACTCCTCCATAAATTAGGCATATACAAATTTGACCCTCTTTCGCTAAAATGGTTCTCATCATATTTAGAAGACAGACAACAGTATGTGTCAATTTCTGACAAGATTTCGAGTATGTCACCGATAACAGTAGGTGTCCCCCAGGGTTCAGTATTAGGACCTCTGTTATTTATTATTTATGTTAATGACCTTTATATGGATATAAACAGTAACATTGATATGTACTGTGACGATTCAACCATGCATTGTAGCTTTGACAATGTGCCAAAGGTAGTCGAACATCTGACTGGTGATATGACATCAGTACAAAACTGGTGTCAAAATAACAAAATGATTTTAAATGCAGATAAAACTAAATTGTTAATGATAAGCACAACTCGTAAACTAAACCAAATTAATACATCAGAAATTAGAATTCCAATAGGTGACGGTGAGCTAGGCATAGTAAACGATGCAAAACTTTTAGGTTTACATATTAATGATAATCTATCATGGCAACCACATGTAAGCAAAATATGCAGCAAAATAGCTTCCCTTATTTATATGTTGAAGAAAAACAAACAATACATGAATATCGATGAGCGTAATTTATTCTACAAATCATATATAATGTCTCATGTAGATTATTGCTGTTTAGTGTATTATGTAGGCAATACGGCATTGATAGGTAAACTAGAAAAATTACAGAAACGCGCAGCAAGGATTATCTTGGACGTCCCACACAGAACTCCGTCTAAACCGTTATATGACACGTTAAAATGGACAACCATAGGTGAAAGAATGACCATGAAAACAAACATCATGACATACAAAGCCCTTAACAATCTTACACCTAGCTATATTACGGATATGTTTACACCCATAGATGAAGCCCACAAACGAAACTTACGATCTAAAACTTATGGTCACTTAAGACCTCCTAAAATCCGAACAGATTATGGCAAGAACAGCTACATATATATGGCATCCCAAATGTGGAATACACTACCAACAAGCATTACACAGTCACCATCCCTTGCGTCCTTCAAAAATAACATCTATGCTCATTTAAAAGCGAATTGATCAAGAAAAGTGCCTTTGTAAGAACAGGGGTGTATGTGTAAATATCCTCGTATGTAAGTTCTCTGCGCGCGTGCGCGCGTGCACGCGTTCATGCATGTATATAGGCCTCTGTTTGAGTAGGCACGTACGTAGGCCTACTATGTTTATTGGAAACGTATGACTACTGATTTTTTTTTTACTCTCCAAGACGCATTTTCAAGAGTAAGAGTTGCCCATGCGTCTTTAATTCATTAGACACTAAATAATCTGAAAGAATAAGAACCAAAGATGAAAACCCTAATGTAAATTTGCCGATCAATAGAGTGCGATTTTTAAGATTTTACCGCTGAAATTAATGGCTAGACTAGAGAGTGTCAGTCATTTCAGTGGTAAGATTGCAAAAGTCGCACTCGCGTGGTCTGCCAATGGACATATTTCAAGATTAGGAAGCATAATGGTAATATTTGCCCAAAGAATCGATCTTAACAATTTGACTGATTTCCTCATAGAAAATGTTATCTTGCAGAGCATTAGTGTGTAATTTATGAGATCTTACCGCTGCAATGATTGGCTCGATTGCCGAGCCAGTCATTCCGTCGGTAAAATCTCTGAAATGGCATACTCATGGTCTGCAAATAGACATATTTCAGAGTAGCGACATGTGCTTTATATGCCGCTTTAAGAAGCATAATGTAAATATCACATACCTTCGCGAACTGATTTTAATAATTTATTCTCCACTGTTGCTTTTGTTGTACAAATTGTAATTAGCTGTTTATCCTGTACATAGTTTAATTAAATTAAATAGATGCCTTTCTAGGTAGGTTTAGAACATAGAAGGTAAATAGCTCCACAAAGAATTGATGTTTAAATATCTGTAATCTAGATCCGCTGATAATAAAAATAGACATATTTCAAGATTAGGAAGCAAAATGGTAATTTTTGCCCAAAGAATCGATCTATATATTATTTGATTGATTTCCTTATAGAAAATGTTATCTTGCAGAGCAAAAGTGTGTAATTTCTCAGATCTTACCACTGCAATGACTGGCTCGATTGCCGAGCCAGTCATTCCATTGATAAAATCTCTGAAATGGCATACTCATGGTCTGCAAATAGACATATTTCAGAGTAGCGACATGTGCTTTTATATGCCGCTTTAAGAAGCATAATGTAAATATCACATACCTTCACGAACTGATTTTAATAATTTATTCTCCACTGTTGCTTTTGTTGTACAAATTGTAATTAGCTGTTTATCATGTACATAGTTTAATTTAATTAAATAGTGTACATAGTGTAAATATAACTGTTCCGAGAGGGCCTCGGGTAGATCAGGCCACTGACGATGTACCCTCTTTAAATAAAGTTTATTTATTTCTTTATTTCTTTATTAATCTTGAAATATCCAACACCTTACTGGCACAGGTACCTTGAAAGTGCGATATCTGGCAATTCCTGGCTTACAGACTTAAATTGATAATATTATAAAGAATTGATATAGAATGAATACTGTTATTGCTATGGATACGCGAAAGTCATACATATTATGTATCATTGATAAGATGAGCATCCATTGCTGTTAATGCGTAGTGGTCATTTCCAAACATATTTTGCGCAGAGGACATAGGGTGATGAAATACAGTGTTGTTAAGTGTTTAAGGTCATTACACAAAGTATTCACAAGGATCATTCTCAGAAGTGTAGTTTTTATTACCTAACTAATTTATCTGTTTTGCAAGGAATTTCTGCTCAAATTTGTATTTGT
>CM067364.1:56601216-56626216 GCA_034401795.1 Chaetoderma sp. LZ-2023a | reverse complement strand
CGATTTCTTGTGTCATCAGTGCTAGCTATGCAGTGGCAACCCTTTTTAGGCTTACTAGGAATAATATCTGGAGCTAGGAGGATACACGTCTAACCATTTTCAACCTTGACATCTCATATCTCATATTGAGATAACAAGTGAAATATTTTAGTACTCGACACCTTTAAATCAAAATAAAATCGAAATATTCTGCTATTAAATTCCTACATCGTAAAAAATGTAAAGTACGATATTATTAGGGATAATTCTTTCCTTTTCTTTTCCATTCAAGCATGCCTACTAAGAATCATCGGTTTTCTAAACAGGGAAGACATTGTCTATATTAGCTAACTTATATTACGAGATAACTGGTCAGGTCAAATGATTAGCCAATAAGTGTTACCCTATTCACAGCCCCTCCACCTATTACTGATAGTAGATAGCAGGCTTCTCGTGTAGGTATACAGTAGGAACTGTCTAAGAGGCTCGCACGGTGGTAGTTCTGTAAGATAGGTGGTCATAAGTCCACGCATTTTTAAATATCCGCTGTCTTGTGACCACCAAAACACTCACTGACAAGGGTAATTTTTATTAATCCACATACTGTCTTTCATACAGGCTCTTTGATGTTCCAAAATGTGCCTGTTATAGACAGGTACAAGTAGGCAGTGTTTCACCAGGTCAAAACTCATTGATAACCGGTATAATCTTATCAACACATTTGTTAAATCTGACGTCAACATGACTTGACCTCTATCAATCCATTCGTCTGCCGGTCTTCCTTTCGATTTAGCCGCCCATTCGTCCATCTGTCCATCCACCCATCCCTTTGTCCTTTCATGCGTTCATTCATTCGTTCGTTCGTTCGTTCACCAATTTGCTGTTTTCATGTATTTATTTCTACCACTCCACCAAACACCTTCACCGACCTCCAATGCAAACACTGATGCCGTCGGAGTGCCGTAATGTCCGTGCATCAATAAAGACATTAATTAAATTCTGATTCTGGGAATTCAGAAATCAAAGTATATTAATTGCTTGCCTTCTTCAATGGAGATAGCAACTGAGAATGTTCAAAGAATGTGCTTGTCAATTACAGATTCATGCAATTGTACTTCAGCCCAACACAGATCAAGTTACTGTTTTCCAAATAGATACCTCTTGATCTCAATTGTTCCATCAGGCTGTGAAGCTCACCTCACTGAAGAAGCACGTTGTCAGTATCTTGATGAGTCTGTAGCTGCTTTGCAGACATGTACAGTCTTAAATCAAGAGCAAGTACAGGTTTTCTTGACTCACCGAATAGGTAGGTTGATGGATGTGTCCATTTTAGCTATGCCCCACCCACCACTAGCTAAGCTCTACACACACCTCGCCGTGCTGGGATTAATCGTTCCCAGAATGCCCTAACTATCAAGTTCTTAAAAATATACAGGGAAACTGTTGAATATTTTGCAACTAATTTGACTTGGTGCTGTTGCTGCCAGTCAAATTAGTTTAAAAATACTCAACAGAATATGTATTCAATAGTAAAAACATGCAATTTGTACAACAAGGCACCGTTTTCAAATATGCGATCGTGACGTACTTATAGACGTCATTCATGACGACATTCATTATGATGTCATTCTACACATCACGTAGTTGATTATGACGTGATATGCTGGGTGGATACTCTGGAAAGCTGAATTCCTTGAGCCTGCATGGCATGCATAAATACCATGTGGGCTATTCGCATGCTGGTAAACTGTGCATTGCAGGCACGATTATATTGATTGTCAACTGATATAAAGACCAAGTTGGAATATGTATAGAAAGAGTGTGGCCTCTTGGTTGGTGTATTATCATAAGTGTTTCTATTATAACATTCATCATGTTCTATTCAAATCACCGATGTTCCATCAGCTGACGATTCTGCTTTCATTGTAATCTAAGCAGCATATATTCAACTATAATCCCGATTCATCCATGACACCATGCAATTCCTGAAAGACTGACATAAGAGTGCCTTTAAATGTGCATACTGACTGGAAAAATCCCGTTGACAAGGCGGCTTTTAACTGAAATTGGAAGATCTGTAAGCTGTGTAATGGCTTCTGGCAGCTCCCCAATTGAGCGACCATAAGTTGAGTCATTAAGTTTACTATTCACTAACTTGCCTCCGTCTGTTTTTTTCAGCGATTGTTATTGTTGATGCATGCACATTTCTCTTTCCACCTGCGACATCTTCGGTAAAATGTCCTCAGCAAAAAATATGTGTCGACAACAATAGATTGGAAGATACAATATATCATTGAGAGCTATTTGCTTCAGTATACGTTCTGTGTTAATTTTCTTTCCTTTCCCATATTTTTTTTTCCATTCTTATGTAATTTCTTTGCTTTTAACGTTTCTTCCCCGACATTTTTCCAAGGTGGGCAAATCGCCCACCCCCACCCATCACTGGTTATGCCACTTGGTGAATCGGAGATACGGCACATGTATGGGTCGATTCCATTTTGTCAATTCCAATTCCAAGTACACCTCAATTCATTTTATCAATTCCAATTCTAATTCCGTTTCCACAGCAATTCATTTTATCAATTCCAAGTCCAATTCAAAACCCATACCAATATTTACTTGAGATCAACATTGTAATATTTTAACCCTTTAATGCGCCAGGTTGGCCAAAAAAACTAGATTTATCATGAGCAAATGTCCGTTTGCAGAATAAGTGAAGATTTAAAATTTAACAATGCAATGACTGTCTCAGTTATGGAATCAGTCATTCCACTGGTAAATTTTCTAAAATAGTCTCTTAGCATACATATCATCCTTCCTCGAGACCATGGCAGAAAGCATTTTTGGCTGGCTTCTCCATTATTATTTAAAACGATTAGAATAAAACTTGTTGTTGCCAATAGATAGTTATATCCTTCAGTCAAATTATTGTCCAAAAAAACAACATTCAGCAGATCTTATTTTAGTTCATTAGATTTAATTATAGCTTAATTCCAAGTTTTTTTCTGGTGAATATGACTAAAGGTTAATCCCACGTCTAATTATTATAGATACATGTAAACCTTGTTAAATAAATGTTTGCATTAAAATGCATTAGAATACAATGTATATAGTACAGTACTGAGTGACTGTCATGAGCACATGCATGTACAGTTTGAATAACACCTCTAGTCCAGGTGTGTGTGTTTTAAAAGCTGAGCCATTTCACAGTGGGTGGGGGGGGGTTGTTAAATGATTCCTTTGTTATTTAAAGCTGTGTAATTACAGGGCAATTATCTTGTAATATACTGCTTTCATCACCCATTTCATTCCATGCAGATGACAGTTATTACTGTACTGAACACTACTGCTAACATGTTGATGAATAATTGTAACACAATTGGTTATTTTGGTTCACGCTTATATATTTGGAATCATTTGAACTAATTTGTAAGCTTTTAAAGATGGCATGATTCAATAGAGATGAAAACCTGTTCCCAGGGAATACAGAATGAAATTAGTTCAAGTTCAGAGCCTCAGAGGCTTTAATTGCATAAAGGAGGTACACACATCACGTAGGATGAAAAGGTTAATTGGTCATTGATCAGGGAGAATTCAGTTAATTCAATAATTTATTAAGGTTCATTGGATTTATCAGATCTTTATTTTGTCAATTCTGAGAGCGAGAGATTATTTTTGAAAATTTACCACTGGAATCACTGGGTCAATTATCACAATTTAAAAAAAATAGTCTTCCATTTGCCTGCCAATGGATATTTCTCAAACTCATTGCCGAAGGTCTTTTGGCCGGGTTAGCTGTTAAAGGGTTACGGGCTATTTTGCTCATCACTGAATTAACAATATCTAAAATTCTAGTCTTCAAATCAAACAAAACTAAGTTGTTAAAATTAATTTTAATAGAAACTGATGCAACCATAAAAGACAAAATTAATCAGTCAAATTAATTTTAAAATATTCAATAAAGCATCTAATAACAGCTAAAATATCACCAACATGCATACAGAATGAAATGTGTTAAATGGTATCATATAGATCACTTAGGATGAAATGCATTAAGGACATCTAAAGAACAGTGTATAATTTACAGAATATTACATGTATATTTTATAGCCAACAATGCTCAGTAAATCTGTAACACATATGACTGGAATTAATTGGAATTGAATTGGAATTTATAAATTCCGGTGTCTTAAAATGTATCTATTCCAATTCCAATTCAAATTCCAGAGTTATCAGATTTATCAATTCCAATTCCAATTCCGGAATTGAATTGGAATTGACTGATCAATTCCAAATCCAATCGGAATTGACCCAACCCTTCGCCTCAGTTCTGCTACTGTATTAACAACATATTCCGTCAACTTGTCATCCCATCTCGAAAGATGTCTAATATTTTGTTTTGATTCATAACTAATTATTTGGAATTCATAATGCATCTATCGTGTTAATCATATGTAGGTTACAACTCCTATATTTTTGTTTTCCTTGCGTGAAAGTTACCAGACAATTCCTGAACAGCTCTTCCGGTCAATTTCCTGTTAGCAAATCGTACATGTTGTAATTGAATTAATAGAAAGATGGTTCAGGAAATCAATGAACTCACAGTTCTGGCTTTATTAGGTATTTCGGACACTGGCCAGTACCACATGATACGAGCCAGACAGTAACTAGAGAGTACAGTTAGATGTCAGAGAATAGCCATGTGTGTGTCAGACCATCACGTTTCCCTTCCTTTTTAGAGGACAATTGTCTACTTATCCATGTCAGTGTGATCTGCTGAATTCATTGTTCTACGTGATATCAGTCTCCTTTCATATTATTTATCGAGTCGTTTATTTTACGATAACCAAGGTAATATGGAGTGAGCCATAAATTGTTTTATTAAATGAACATAATGAGTCTTGTCGACATCAACATAATATGAATGCATTGAGTATCACCGTTGACTCATTCAACCATCGGCTTTCAATGGTGTAAGCAGAAAGTCATCAACTTCTCATAAAAATAAGACGTATATCAACTGATGATGTTGATGGTGTACCTCGCAATCACTGATTAAAGCAAAGCATGCATTAAAATAAAGGTATCCATACATATAAAATAAGCACTCCGTTTGTAAATACTACAACTAGAACCAGGAATTTGGATACCATTGTCATAACATTGCCTATGCCTCGCCTCACGTTCTTTTGAGAACTTGACCAATGAAGGTCGGGTCTACAATGAGTGTGCACATGACGCCTAGGTGCAATGCGTTTCATGATAAGTCAGAATGTGGGTCCCTGACATTAGTAGATGAAGTGGCTCATTAATGCTAGAAATGACGCAAACACGCAACACCACCGGAAGTGGTGCACACACCACGGTACCCACCCAAAATCTACAGCACATCAAAAGAAGATAATTTTTCCATCAGCCTGTGGTGCATGCTCAGCACGGAGACCTCTTGCATGTGTGCGGGTGCCTGTGTATGTGAATTGTATCACGTTTTGATACAATCTCTTCCGGGGCATCGGGATGACAACACCAACATCAATACTCAGGCTGGCTCCCACCCCCACCCCTCTGATGTCACTGCGGCATATGTCGGTCATGTGGCATCCAGTCGATGGCGTGAGTGGAGCCGGTCTCGTCCCGACAGACAGCCTCTTCAAATATGTAATCCATGCCCTATGTTCGTGCATGCACGTTCAATAACACTGTACTGCTGTAAGCTACTATGATCCATATACCCTCCTGCCCCCCCTCAGCTCCCCACCCCACCCACCCCACTCTCAACCCATCCACCCACCAACCCCATCCCTGCCACATACATGCTCGCACGCACGCACACACGCACGCACGCACGCACGCACGCACGCACGCACGCAGACAGGCACGCACGCACGCACATACACGCGCCCGCACACACACACACGCACACACACACACACCCACACAATCAAACACACAAACACGCAACACGCGCATGCATGCACTCACCCAGGCATGCACGCACGTACACACACCTCAACCACTATGTGGTGGCTCCTACGTCGACCTCAAGGGCAGAGATGACCACTCCATTTATCTTTTCTTCCTGTGTTAACACCGGAAGTATTTTGCTCTGTCTTCTCCGAAACACAGTACTTGTAGCTCACTGCGACAAGTACAGCTGAGCACAATGTATGGGAAGCCACAGCCATCAAGGAGCTGCGTTTTCTGAGGGATGCTCTGATTCGGATTGGTCGCAGGCCTCCCTACGTTGTTTGCTAGGGCTTAGAAGTCAGCAGAGATGACGAATGGCACATCTAGCTGCTTGTGGTTGTTGGTGTACCGCAGCCTCGCTCTGCCATCTGCTGACATCTATATACGCATTAGCCTAAAACAGACGCATCTACACTCCGGTTTGTGCTGGGTGAGTAGGTCCTCCTTGGACTGACAGTGGAAGATTGCACAAGTGATTCTTCCCAACGTGCAGACTAAGGTCATGAAGCATGCAAGTCATGCTCTTATCCATCTACAATACCACTTGCCACCGTTCTTGAGCGTCCCCAGGATGCTTGAATTTGTGTCGCAAGCCGTTGCTGGTATAGCCCCCTTGACATGTCCAAAGGCGCTGATTGCTAGGCCTTTCTGCTACTCAACATGCTTCATCTGGTTGAGAGGCGCAAGAGAGTCCGGGCAGCTGAAGGTAACGTTTCCCAGTGCTCTCCATAGGTTGGTGGCTGGCGTGTTTTGACATCTGGAAATCTCACTGATAGAAGGGCTGAGTGTGCTGCTCTTCTACGACACGTTTGCTAGCAGATGCTTATGACCCATTTGACTAGCAGTCAGCTGTACCGATGCAGTCCGAATCTTGATGTCTGGGAGCCTAGACTTCCTTTGTAGCATAGGTACCCGATTATGGTCGTTGTGCTGAATAAACCAGGAAGTGTGCTGCAGTGTGTCCCACTGAACTATGTGACAACTATAGCAGCTATTACTCCCAATTGGTAATTCCTGCATTAATCGTAGTTAATGTACAGGGCATGTAAATATCAACAGCTAGTATAACTGCTGGAAGTAGCTTACCTACACAACTCTAAAATTCCGGATATTAACCAATACTAAAACATAGCAGCTGGGTAAAGTATGACAAAACAGTAAACGGCTGGTTTGGAGTAGTATCGCGAGACTACTACAGCCTAGTTTATGTGCAACAGTCCAGCAATTCCCATGTGACCATGACAGGCTCTGTCCGGTTAAAAAACCAGATGACTTGGTATGCTGTCTCGTGCTGAGCTATACAACTCAGAGTGCTGACTCTAGGATGAAGCTGGTCCACCATGGCAATACCGAGCTAGCCACGAAAATCAAACCGTCCTTTAGTCAGTATGAAGCATAAGGCTGTATATAGGGAAAGAGTATGATAATTCCAAAATTGGAGGACCTGATAACATATTATGAATACACACTAAATAGCTTAGGATCTAGACATCACATACACTTATAGAATAGCAACGCTAATTATGTTAATAATTAATGCTACGCCTTCGTGGCTTTTTTATGATTTTCCAGCTTTTTCGGATCCCGCCCAAAGTTGTGGAATCCTAGTGAGCTAAACAAATAGGATCTATAATTGTTTTGATACAGCCTGGACTAAGGGAGACAATGAATATAACCTACAGTTATGATTCTACCAAATTCAACAGTTCATGTGACGGATTCCGGCCATGATAGATTCATTGACTTTGGACCCCGAATCCCTAATCCACACCGATCCCAGAAAACCCAGTGACGTGACAATATTCTAATATGCAGGCATGTGCTAGACTTGAGGGATGTGGTAAACTAGAATAGTGCGGGTGAAGCTAGACAGGACATACTCCACCTATTATTCACTATCGCGTTATGTGTGTCTGATAGATACCTGACATCACATCAATCACTGGCCACGCTAATGCAACTGTGTCAGATAGTGATTATTGTGACGCGGATACTGTGACGAGAGACTGACAGCGAATGTATCTCTGCTCAAATTAATGCCTAGCAGTACATACGGAAAGCGAGAGATAGAATGCTGGATATGGAGTAATAAATGTATGTTTAACCCTGTAATGTCTAAATTTGTTCAAGCAAAACATTTGCTTATTAGATATCCATTTACAGGTTATGGGAAGATTATTTTTGGAAATTTGGCAATCGAATGACTGGCTCCGTCATTCCAGTGGTAACATTTTTAAAAGATAGTCTTCTCTTGGTCTGATAAGGAACATTCCTCAATACGATTACATAGGCCGGTGTTGACCATCATCGCCGTGAAATGGTGAAAACACTCAGTGCTATAGTTGCAACTTTGTTTGGAAGCGTTATCAGAAGTGTCAAACATTTGACAGACAGACCAATACACATACAGGTACGGCAGACAGCCCAAGAGACAGACTGACAGACGTACTTATATTAGTTGTGAGTAGCAGCTATGGTCTGACTAAATGTTTCTTATTTATTTCATTTAAATTCAGACATCCTATATGACATCGTAAAGCAGAGACATCGAAGTGTGACCAGCTGATAAAGATACGTTTGGAATTGATTGTTAGGACCGCCATTTTGCTATAATTGACGCGTCCTAGCTGTCGCGTCCGTCTCACGTTTGGTCGACTGGCAGTATTAACGATCTACATGGTGGATAGAATCCCTCAATTCTTGGAACGGTCATGTAATATTGACAAATCAAATAGATAGACAGATAGAAACAAATGCCTTCGATTATGGATGGGGCGCGGTGTACAAAAAACATGACACATTTTCGAACTATCGAGAACTAATGACGATGCTTTTGACGCTAAAATCATTCAATAAAGAAATAGGCGCAAAACAATATACACTCTATCTGACAATATACATTCTCTAAGGTATCTAAATCATATGTGCGGCCCGACCGAAGATTTCACGGAAATTGCTCTGGGAATATGGGCGGAGTGTCTCGAAAATAAGGTGCTACTCAACATATTCCACATCTTCTGGGAAAGTGCAACATTGCGGCAGATTATCTTTTGTGGTAACTGGAGCAGCACGAATGGCGATGGCACCAAAAATACTCCATGCGCTAGACAGTATATGGGCCCGTTTACCGTTCATCAGTACAATTCCTACGTGACAACAGACCTACCTTTTACAACAGTCGCAATCACGGTCCAATGTCTGCTGGTGTTGATACGCTAACTCGTACAGACTGGCGGCAGGAAAACAAGTTCACCAACCCTCTCCCTCCCCCCTCCCATTCTGTATGATAATGCATGTGCTTCAAATATTACAAAATCAGAAGGCTTGTAGGGGCATTAACCGACCAATGGTGGACAGCGTAAACATGGTTTCGTCAGCTGAAAGGACTGGCAATATGCCCATCATTAAGACAACCAGACCGATGAACAGCAGAAAGTGGCGCCTATACGCTTGAAGACTTTGTAGAAAATAGAACTTGAAAAGATGGCTGGTCAGAACGAGCGGCATTACAACGAACCCTTCCGCTGGTAGCTTTACCCCGCCACTTCACAACCTAAGCTCCGCCACATCACGCCCGTCTTGGGATCGATCGATGTCTGGACTCCCTGACAAGCAATTTCTAGAAAACTGTACTTGTAAGCTGTTGAATTTTTTGAAACGAATTTGACTGGGTGCTCTTTGCTGCCTATGGCAAGTCAAATTAGTTTCAAAATATTCGACAGAATGTTTATTAAATGGTAAAGACATACAAGTCGTACAACGTGTCAGCACTATTAAGCGTTAACGACGGACTATATAGAATCATTCATGACCTAATGATTATGACGTCATCATACACGTCACTTAGTTAATTATGGCGTCATATGACGTCAGATGATCGATGGATAAATTGGGAAGCTGGATTACCAGTCTGCCTGTCCCGCCTCAACGTTAAAACTATATATTAAATGTATAAATGATTTCTGTAGATTTTGTAATATGAATAATTATTCCACCAATCAACCATTGGTCGTTTTGTGTTGTATTATTGCAAATAAATCATCAAAGCCTCGGCTACATGTGTTGCAATTATCGTATTCAATGAGATATACAAATTGTACAATGTTGCTCATCATAATGAGTTCATTGCATTATGTCAATCACTTGTAAAATCTGGTACTGAATAAACACAAAAACAATCTAATGTTATGTAGTGTTGAGAAATGTGTCACGATATTCAAAGCATGGGGTGACAACGAACAACTAAGTGTTAAACAAGTACGTCAAAAAGCGTTAACACGGTTATCTCTTGTTACTTAGACCATTTGGTGTGGCACCTAAATCAATGCATTTTGATCCATTTGCTTTATCTCAACATTGTGTTATGTTTTTAACTGATAAAATTGTTTTGACTTCGATGGCTCCATGTACATCACATTTCATACTATAAAAATGGCACTAGTAAAAATGGATTTAACGTAATTCTAACCAACCGCAACCCCAATCCCACTCACCCCCACCCACCCAGCCCACCCCCTCACCCCAGCATATTGATCCGATACTAGATCCGGTTAAAACACTGAACCTATTATTTGTCAAGAACTGGGACGTTCCGTGTTTGTGACACTGCTCCTGTTTTCTTTCACTGTATGGACTCTATAAATCTCACTGTACTGGAAGTGTAGCTTCAGTACGTGGAGATACCATCATGCAATCAGGACTGGACAGAACAATATATTCTGCAAAATCATGTAGACCAACTCGTGCAACTGTAGTGATTGGAAATGGAAATGATCCAAGAATTGTTATGAAAATGGGTCGTTAGAAGACCGAACGTGGATTTTTGTACCATTATGTCCATTCTAAAACACCAATTGCATTTACTGATGGTATTATTGAGTCGTAATAATAAGGTCATAGGTCATGGTCATGTATAGCGTTTACTGTTAATCATTTATAAACATACTTGGTATTTTATTATTTCATGCAAACCAGTATTGTTTTATAATTTCATACATTTCATTATATCGTGCTTGTATATTTTGCAGTTTGCTGGGAATTGATTTATTTCAGTTTTTAATACTCGCTAAAGTAGGCATTGGTCGTGTTTAATTGTGTTCAATTAGAGAATTAAACGTACAGACTGTACGTCTACTTTATTTCTGCTATAAGTTTCCAAAAAATTGCAGTCAGCACAAATTAGACGAAATACGGTAAACCATACGCACATATATGTGACGTAGCTAGGCATTGTTTTTGATTAGATTTGTTAAATTAAACAAGAAAGCATATATGGTCAGGGTACGTGTTTCTAACAGGGTTCTATTTCTAACAATTGTTCCTTTTTGCGTAGTCCCGCACTCGTTGTTTTGGTACCGTCCAACGTGCTATCTGTATTATTCATATATTATGGAGATACGTGTGTGTCCTAGACGTAGACGGAATGGTTACATTGTCTTGTTTGTCGCAATCTGTATCTATTAACCTGGGCGTTATCATAATAATATATCTGTGCTTTTCCTTTGCTAGCATGTTCCTAAATTCCATCAGCTACATACACGTAAAGTGTGGCGTATATTTCTTTGAAATAGTTGTAGGTGAAGACCAGTGTAAAGTTGTTTTTGGCCGGTTAAACGCTACGTTGACACAAAAGGGGTCAATGATCGCACAATATTCTTAAATGGTTGCTAATCGGGTCATATTATAGCGAGGTCTTTCACTAGTTCACTGATTTGGCAGAGGATTGTATTGCGATTCTCTCTGAGTTCAGTTTGCTGTTCAATTCGACTGCTTTGATTACTATGTAGTCGCAGTATTTTCTGTCGTTCAGACGGCGTTGTAACCACCTATATAGGATTTCGCTTGGTTTGTATTCCGGTTCCTGGCTGCACTGATGCACTGCTTGAACTATTACACAATTCTTCTTGATATAATCTTTAAACATGGCACGAATTGTGCCCAATATGTTGACAGGGATGATTGTCTCTATAGCATCGGGAACATGCAAGGTCTCATTTTGGGAAAGTTCAATGCTATTGAGTGGCTTGTCAGATGATGGCCCTCTCTGCTATGCGGCTATGCCCGTTGTGTAGAAGGGGCCCTTACGATCTATACTGGATTCATTATTGTCAATATTGTCAGTTGTGAAGTGAACAAATCGATCATTGATCAGGTTTGGCGACATAACGCTTCCATTTTCATTCATTGTCTTGAGTGTGTTTCCAGCTAAGATGGTGTCAAGATTTAGGATATCGCGAGCGCTTACGATATTACCTGCATTGTAAAACATATGGACACGTTGTTTAGAACAACCCACCTGACGAAGACTGCTACACAGGCCAATGTGTTTAGGTCTCAGATGTGTATCCCCACTTACTGTGTAAACTAGGTCATGTGCTATACTACGTATTCAACGGCATCTCGATAACGCCCACTGGTCACTATCTAGGCCGGCTTCTTCCACGAAACGTTGACCGCACACAATAGATTAAAAAGCATGTATAGTATACAGTGTCTGGCACACAGTTCGTTGTACTTCGTTGTTCACTGATATCACCACCTTTAAGGAGAATATGAAAGTACCGTACAAACCTGTAACCATCAGCGCAATATGGATCATAGAAAGAAAACGATTTTCTTCCATTTGGTTATAGTTTTCTATAGTGAGATTGTTTCATCATCTGTAGCTTCTTTCATCGTCGAAACAGGAATGCAACTAAATTTGACAGTGACAAGTACAGTACGTTAATGTGTTGGTGCCTGGCTATGCAGAACCATTATCTCGTAGAATTCATTGATGTGTTCTTTTGTGATGAAACAATATCGATATCTAATGCATCACCATGTTGGGCATAATGCTTCAGTTCACTGATAGTGCAACACATTATAATGTCTGAATCGTCACTGTTTTTGTGACCCCCTTTAGTTTCGGTAGTGTTTCTGATAGAGTTAATGTCGCAGAAGCAATAAGGCCACTTACCTCTGAAACATGTATACGCATATGCTGATCAAACTTTGCAGTATCTAATATCCTCTGACTCATGTTAAATGTCCTATCAGATGCTTTTGGTGCAACTTGCCGCTTGGCAGGAGAAATACATAATTCCCAATGCCTTGTTTGTGCTTTACTGCGAAGACATGATGAGGAGTCACGAACATTTGTATAGCCATTGGAGAATCCCCAGAACTGCGAGCAGCTGTACAATCTAGTGCATTAGATTTTTAATCTCTGTATTTTGCCTCTAATTATATAGGTAGCATAACAGTACTTGCGCAAAACTGGATATTTAGTAGGCGAATGATCCAAGACTTCCAACAGTCTATCTATTGTATCTTTGTATTGTATGTCTCTAAGCCTTTGACGTGTAGCATTCGCAATAGTAATCACTCCTTTTTCAGTGCCACCATATAGTGGTTGGGGAAACGTCGCCTGAAATATAATACACATGTTAAATGGTTGATTTGACATTTAAATTGATAACTTTGACTGGCGATCTTGCGACCGTGGCATTTGACTCAGTGAGTATTAGTTGGTCCCTGGTTCCACATGATGTAACGAACCATGTGTAAAATTCGTGTTGCAATATGACTATCTAATCCTGAGATATAAGGCCGACACTTTACAAAAAATGCCAACAGTCTTCCGATGGATGGACAGACAGATGAGCCGAATGACCGACTGGCTGGCCATTTAACTTATACATATATTAATTGCTAGGCGCAGCTAAAATGGTGAATAAGGTCAAAAGGTTGGACAGACACATGAATAGGATAATTGCATTCTTCCTATTGTTATTATCATTATTATTATTATTATTATTATTATTATTATTATTATTATTATTATTAATATTATTATTATTTTTAAGCATCAACTATTGCCATCAATTTATGACGCTATTTAGGACACCATCCGAATAGTGAGCAGATAGTATTAATCAAGTCTGGTTTGCAGATATAATATTTCTTGCATGAATTTATGGAAATGGATATTAACACAATATTTGTCAATGCTTGTGTAAATGATTGATTCATATTTAAACCACAATTGTACATATATACTAGTATACAGATGAGGATATTGACATTTTAAGGTTTTCGTGGTGGCCATTTTTCTTTCTCAAATCTCAAAGGGAGATATTCGAAATACATCTTGACAAAAAGATTTTCAGAAATCAGCACACTCAGATTATGTTTAACGCAGCCATGACCCTCTGCTCAATTATTATTTTCCTATGTGTTGCCTGAATGACCTTCTAGTTAGTTAGTCTTGAGAGATCATGGTTGACCTTGGATTCTACTTTGGTTTTAGGGCCGCATGTTGATACGGTTTGATCAATCCGTACTCAAGTAATCACCGGATTGTGGTTGAGATTGAGGTTTGCACAACAGTAAGATCGTAGTCTCCGACTAACGTCTTTGAATCCACCTTGCACAAGTTGTAGTCATTCTCATTAAGGCTTGTGGTTTTAATTTAGTTTTAGGCTATATTGTTCGATGACAGCATGGGCGTTGAGAGGGTGTGTTTGTTGTATATAAGTGATAAGTGCTGATGAAGGCAGCTAATGCATTACCGTTGCGTTTTCTCATTTCATAGGAACCAATCCGCGAATAAAACCGTGTGTGTGTGTGTGTGTGTGTGTGTGTGTGTGTGTGTGTGTGTGTGTGTGTGTGTGTGTGTGTGTGTGTGTGTGTGTGTGTGTGTGTGTGTGTGTGTGTGTGTGTGTGTGTGTGTGTGTGTGTGTGTGTGTGTGTGTGTGTGTGTGTGTGTGTGTGTGTGTGTGTGTGTGTGTGTGTGTGTGTGTGTGTGTGTGTGTGTGTGTGTGTGTGTGTGTGTGTGTGTGTGTGTGTGTGTGTGTGTGTGTGTGTGTGTGTGTGTGTGTGTGTGTGTGTGTGTGTGTGTGTGTGTGTGTCTGTTTTGCTTAGTTTTCCGAGTTTGGAGATGACCACATAGGAAGGGTTGCCATCTTATGGGAATGCTGATAGTTGTATGTAAATCATCATAGACGGAATTGAGCAGTCAACGTTTGACACGTGATTTCTTAACATTTATATTCGAAGACAGGATTATGTTACTCCGTGTGAGGGTTTGGCAGTTGTGGCCCATTAACGAGGACAGTTTGATCAGGGAGACCTCTCACAAGAGAATTGAAAATGGGATGCCCCAGAAGCTATTTCTGAAAACTTTATGGTTTAATTCAACATAATAACTTGTATTTTATTTTCAAGGTATAGATTCTGAACCTCCAGAGCTCAATCATCCCCAAGCATCTGCTAGATCTTCCTTGGATGCGGCTTATGTGATACAGATAATTTAAACTTCCTTTCAAAATTAGCAGCATGGCTTTGTAAGTACCATGTTGATCATACTATACCTTGTTCAAAATTGTATTTACTAAGCATTGGTGAGCATTGCCCACCCTCTATAAGCAGAAGAGGATATTCTATTTCTGTCGATCCGTCCGTCTGTCCATCCGTCCGGCCATCCATCCATCCGTTTGTCCTCCCACCACCCACCCCCGTGTGCGTGCATGTTCAGAGCAGAATCTCACACACAGCTGATCCGATTTGTCTAAAATTTTACCACAGCAAAAGAACTTGCAGTGCACTAAGTGACCCAGATAAACGAACCGTTATCACGACTTGATCAAATTCCGTCTCACTGAATATCTCAGAAGCTTCTGTCTGATTGTGTTCAAACGTGAACACAAGACAGTTATGACTGTACACCAGGATTCCATAACACAACGTAACTAAAACTGGAGAGCGAGGGTATGTATTCTCTGCTTGCTGATTTGTTATTTAACCAATTGAGATGTCAGTATCTAAAACTAACTATGCATTACACATGTAACAGAACACAGTCAAATTAGTTTCGAAATATTCTACATAGTATGCCTTATGTCATAGCGAACTTATTATTCTTTCTGGATGTAGCTGTTAACCTTATTCAGAAATGTCCATTTGCAGACCAAGAGAAAATTATTTTTGGAAATGTATTACTAGAATTCCAGTGCTAAATTTTCAAAAATAGTCTTCTCTTATTCTGCAAATGGACATTTCTGAACACCACTGGAGAGGCCGTTCTTTGGCTGATATGATTGTTAAAAGGTTAAACCTGCGTGTGGCATCACCCCCTCAAAGCGCTCAAAACGGTGGATGACCATTTGCAAGGGAATGCTGTTTCTGTAAATTTACGTCTGAAACTTAGGAAACATGTTTTTTTAAAGATATGTTTGACCGCTTTGACCAGTAACGGGTTAATGGTGAAGAAATCCAAAATCTTTGCATAGGTAATTTCCATACATCTTTCAAGCCAAGAGAAGAATATTTTTGAAAATTGACCACTGAAATGAGTGTCATTCCATTGATGCATTTTCAAAGAAATACTATCTTGGCATGTAAATGAATTTTTCTCAAGTCCACTTTTGGCCGGTTTTACCGTTAAATGATTTAATTTGACACACGAAAATTTAGAGGGTTAACGGAGAAAGTTTGATATCATACATACATCAATGGTAGGCTGGCCACAACGCGTTAATTATGGCTGTATACTGCTCGGTTTTATGACCAAGACTTGCCCACTTCGGTGTACGTGTTCAGTACAGATTGAATATGATTTGTGCAGGCAAAAAGAAATAATGGTCCTGAAATTAGCAGGTGGAACAGTTGAAGGACAGCAGTAATATATTCGAGATGCCATTCTTCCACACAAAACACTTCATTCTCGTATGTATTTTTGTTTATAGGTCCTTCTCTTCGTATTGTGGTCACGGTTGCCATTATGGTACACTTACAATACAAGATGCGACAAATACAATTGTTTTCACAAACTACCCGTCATACTTGCAGCCTTAAGTGCTATAACCGCCACAATGCTACTTCCAAACACTAGCATTGTGAAAATAATCACGTTTCTGCAATTGTTCCTTATAATAAAACATTTTCTTGCAATCATACACGAATTCAAGCAAACAATTTACGAATAAAGATGGACAGCCCTATTCAATAAAGCCATCAAATTATACAAACGCGTCAAACCACAAGAGACTCGCCAGATAGGCTCTGATATTGATGAATGTGAGTGTCGCTATCCGCAGTCGATAGCGTTGTTCGGATCGACCGGTCTGGTACCGGCCGTACCATCTAAGCTGGGTACGCGCTGCCCGTCTAGGATTCGTTTCCTGAACACGCCCCTCTGGGTAGAGCTATAAGCGTATATAGGCCTATGGGAGAGAGAGCGTGTCTAAAAACGACTGAGTTTGTTAAAACGCATTATGCGCATGCGCATGCCGGGACGCTGTTTCTATGGAGCGTGTAGTGTAGGATGGAACTTATAGTGTACTGAGCTGGTTCTATGTAATCCTTATTGATTGTATGTTCCCTTTAAATCTGGCATTATTCAGGACCAGAATTCGAGGGGCTTTCCAAATCTGTAAACCATTTCAAAATCGGTTGAGAAATGGTTGAGTTATCGAGGAAAAACTCTTCTTGATTATCTTCAAAATATTGCCCTGACGTCGTAACCACGTGGACGTAAAGCTTCTAGAATGTTCTAGAACGTTCGACGACGCTATTATTAGTTGTGCGCTGATTGGCTGTTGCTCGAACGATGATTGGATGAAGCCTGCGCCTGTGACGTCATGGAGGGTATAAAAGGAGAAGCGATCATGTGATTGAGAGCATCCTCGACCAGGGGCCGAACAGGTTGGACCTGGACTAGCTACGATCGATAGATATTGCACATATGACTTCAGTTTCCGTCGCGTTTCCGTAGCTACCAGTAGCCAACCCACCACACTAAAACAGTTTTGTAACACCCCATCTGCGGGAGTAATTTGGATCTTTTGATAATCGTTCACGAATACTACATCTACATTCGGAACACACACATGTGGTGAAGCCTTAGCGGCCTGACTATATGAATCTGCAGATGTAGAGGCAGGATGTTCTTTAATGGATGACTCGCCGGATTTGCCGGCCACGCCTAAAAGTGGTATTTCAAATGACGCCGTACCAATCGTGTAGGTTCTTTCAACTTTCAACCGCAGCAAGTAAGTCTTCAGAGCTGGTTGACGTACCCAGCACCGTGAAGCTTTGTTTTGCATCTTCATTTGCCTCTAACAACCCCCCGCTAGTGATCGGGTTGTTTACACCTTCCATCCATGCCATCGGTGTACGGGAACTTTCTTCACAACGTAGTACTATCGTATCTTTTGCTTACTGCCCGTTAGACATTCTATTAGGTTTACAATGCTGAGTAATGTCCTTCCCCCGCCATGAACGTTCTTGCGGGAATCTTGTTTGCGGACAACATCTTATGGGAACCAACCTGTGGGAACCAGCCTGCGGGAGCTTTCCAGCTTCCAGAGAGCGCATCATCTCACGTCGACTACGGATTGACGTGTCAATTTCAGTGACACGGTAGCCTAACTTAGGAATGACTAGCAAGTATTCAAGTAACTATACTTCACCATTTAATTATTTCTCTATATAGGTTTTGTTAATTATCTCGTATCCGTACTAACGGTTCCGATGACTAAAAGGAACTGTGACGGTCTTAGGACCAATAGTTATAGTTTCTGTATTTGTTAATAGTTATTTTCATTTTCTTCAATGTGTTGCTAACTGCACTATAGTAGGTTCGTTAACCTGTATTAATATATATATATCTATATATCTTAATCGTTGACACCGTATTGATTGTTCTGGTTAGATTATGTATGTATATGGCCAGTGGCCATCCGGTAACTTGTTTTGCTTAAGTTATAGAAAATATAGGACTGCAGTGCACGTAGGAAACACTATACAGCAACACTTACATATGCAGCATTTTCTCCCGCCACCAACAATTTTTCACTGATGTCGCTGTCCATGCTATAACTCTGTTTAGCCGGCATTCTACCGACTAAACCGTTTCTATTCAGCTCGATAGGATAGGTTCAAAATGATTAGAGACACTTTCTTCCTTACATACTGTGTAATATACTCTTCTCTGCAGTGTGATAATCTAGCCCCGCACTCCAGTAAGAGTCATAACTCCAACATTTTGTCTCTCTTCATATTCCTCGTAGCCTTGTGGCTTCTTAATTGTTTGTATGTCCCTATCCGCACCATGGGCTGATCCGACTCTGGGAAACTATTGGCGTTTCCGAGCGGTGAAGGCTAGGGTGTGGTATCACATACACCTCCCCACGTATCTTCGGATACGTAGTAATTAGCACTTTAAGCCCATGTAGGAAAGCACTGCGAAAACACATGTATTAATTATTATTTTATTTACTGACAACTCTCCCGCACCGCAGTGCAAAACTGGCAACTTGTATATAAACCTAACGACAGGTTAAACGGTTAGTTCCATAGGACCCGGTGATTGGCAAGATACGTCTTCTCACCGAATTCTGTTGAAATGTCTGGGCATAATATTCAGATCTGCCACGCCCTTACGGGAAGTTCATTTACGGTAAGCATTCGTCTCTCTTACCCACACCCTAACGATAGGTGATATGGCCTAATAATGCTTCCGTGAAATGTAAACCATGTCATGTAATGTTTCATGTGATTGCGAGGTGGAATGTCCAGATTCTCACCCAGTTCGGAGATCCCGCTAAGTAACATGTATGAGTGCTGTCTACAGTATTGATGTCCTCGGGCATCTGTTCTCCATGACAGCCGTGTCTAATAGCTAGGTAGATTTCGGCCAGTTGCGGCCTAAACTAATTCTTGTTTTGAAAACAACTAAAAGGAATTAAGCAAAGCAGAAGGCCCTCAGAAATAAAGTGGCAACTACTAACTCAGCATATTAGGAATCACATAAGACGGTGACGAAGGAATCCATCGGGAATCTTCCGTTCCGTCATTACGTAAAACAGTACGCACCCCTATAGTCATAATCTCACTGGGTATGGTCTTTTCTTTCTACAGCATTTTTGGTTTGAAATATTAGAGTGGGCCCATTTTTGCCTACTATTCTTCTCCCGCTGTAAGCCGTGGTTACACCTTCCCGAGACGAAGGCCGGCGCGAGGCACTTGCCTCTCGCAAGGACTCAGCGACGACGGTCCACGCCAGGATAATACTACTCACCCAAACTAGCACTAGGAGTAGTGCCCGCGTGAGGAACATCACTTTTTCGGCTGAGATAGCCTTCTTCCTTCTAGCTTAGAAGTATAATAAATTATATTAAGTTAAATATCTATGTCTCGTTTACGGGAGCCTCCCTTGCAGGGATAAGAGTCTCTGTCCTACATCCGAGAGACCCGTGTTTAAAAGTTCATCTACCTGCCTCTATGTCTTGTATTTTCGTATGCTCTTACTGTAGTTTTATCTAGCATATTTTCAATTAGTTAGGTAAACGCATTGTATAGACTTATATTTTTAGGTCACCAAATCAAATCTGGTAAGGCCATAGATCACGAAATTGCTAATGGACAGGCATACTGGTGACACAAATTCTTGGGATGTGACCGTTGTGTTTAATGTTCGCGACAATGGTCGCATGGCCCCACCGGAACGATTGAGTTCCACCGGCTTTAGGAGGCAGTTTTTGTTTCCCGCAGGGCAGTCTCGTTCAAGGTCCGTCACCGCTAACCAGCATCATCACTCGTCATGCACTTACGGTGCAGAGAGTCAACATGAGACGTCGGAACCGCCCGACACTACCCGGCGAGCTACAATAGGTGACGGAGGCGTAGGGGGTTATTGATAGGATTCTTCTAGACAGAGATTGTTCTTGTAGAGAATATCATTGGTCATCATGCGCAGATTAACATACCACTCAGAAGATTATAACTTCACACGAGGGGACTAATCTAATCTAACATGATAAATGACAGTTATGTTATTGACGATACGAGAAGACCAGTTTATCATTCAGTTTTATATAAGTACATGCTAACATCAACGTGTGCTGAAATCAATTTATGTGAGCTACGTCATTTGATTGTTACATCAGGTAACAACACAATCTGCGTCTTAATCACATTGAAAGGAGTATTACCCCCAGTAAGCTTTCCAGGTAAATCGTCCTTTTCCTATAATTGGTAAATTACATATTTCACCTGGACCACTTTTTTACGACTTCACTTGATAATAGAATCGCCTGGCAGGTCAGCCGTTGCTCATCACTGTACGCGCGACAATACAATGGATGGATCTGATCAGTCATCACGGCATACTCAATTACGTAACATGCAGGCTGAGCCATAAACGGGATGCATACTAATGATGTGTCTGGGGCCGTCATGGACATTGAATAGCAGGTGAACCCTATGAATTGTATGTATTCATTATTGAATACTCAGTTTGTTGAATATTTTGAAAATAATTTGCTTGGACGCTGTTGCTTCCATGGGCAGCAACGCCACCTTGCCAAATTAGTTTCCAAATATGCAACAGCTTTTCTGTATAGTTACCTTGATATTGTCAGCCTAGGAATCCAGTGTTCGTTTTATGCCAACACAGGCAAAACGTGGGCGAGGTGAACGGGGCCTGATTCGATGGTATCAGTGCAGTGCCCCAGTCGTATGGCTGAGTGAAAGTGGCTTGATTCCAGGATACAGTATCAGCCCAGTGCCCCGGTCGTATGATTGAGTGGCGGGGCCTGTTTCAAGGACAGAGTATCAACCCAGTTTCCAAATCTGTAAACCATTTCAAAATCCGTTAATAAATGGCTGAGTTATCCACGGAAAACCCCTTTTGATTATCTTCAAAATATTGCCGTGACGTCATAACCACGTGGACGCAGAACTTCTAGAACATTCGACTGCGTTATTATTAGCTACGCGCTGATTGGCTGTTGCCCGACCGATGATTAATTGGAGCCTGCGCCTGTGACGTCACGAGTAGTATAAAAGGAGACGAGATCCAGAGTTGGAGAGCATCCTTGGCCAGGGGCCGAATAGGTTGGATCTGCACCAGCTACTATCGTCTCGACAGTCAATACGCAGATCACTTCGCTTTCTGTCGGGTTTTCTCCCGTAGCTATCAGTTATCCAACCCACCGCACTAAAGCGATTTTGTAACTCTCGTTACTTGCGGGAGCATTTTGGAACTTTTTAGTTAGTGTTCACGGATATATCAAGAGCTACTTTGGAACACGAACTTGCGGTGAGGCCTTTCCGGCCTGAAAATGTGATTCTACAGATGTAGAGGCAGCAATGTTCTTTAGTGGATGACTCGCCGGATCTTTTGGCCACGGCAGAAAGCATTTTGGTGAGATATTAGAGTGGGCCCATTTTTGCCTACTACTCTTCTCCCGCTTTAAGCAGTGGCGACATTTTCCCGTGACGGAGGCCCGCGCGAGGCACTTGCTTCTCGCAAGGATTCAGCGATGACAGTCCATGTGAGGATAATACTCCTCAACCAAACTAGCACTAGGAGTAGCGCCCGCGTGAGGCACATGATTTTTCGTCACTACAGAGATAATTTTCTTTCCTTTCAGCTTAGAGGTATAATAGCTTATATCAAGTTAATTTGTTAAGTCTCGTGTACGGGAGCCTCCCTTGCGGGGATACCTCTGCAGACCTACGAGTCTGTATGGTATCTCCGGGAGCCCCACGTTTAAAAGTTCATCCGGCTGTCTCTATGTCTTGTATTTTCGTATGCTCATCATTTTTATCTAGCATACTTGGCAGTCTGTTTAGGTAAACTTATTGTATAGACTTAGTTTAATTAGGTCACCAAAATCAAATCTTGTAAGTCCAGAGATCACGAAATTGGAATGAGACCACTGTGTTTAATGATCGCGACGATGGTCGCATAACCCCACCAGAACGATTGAGTTCCACCGGCCTTAGGAGCTGGTCTTTGCTACACGTAGGCCAGGATCGTACAGGATCCGTCACCCCGGGACCAGAAGCTAACCAGCATCATCACTCGGCGTGCACTTGCGGCCCGGCGAGTTGACATCATACACCGGAACGGCCCGACACTACCCCGCAAGCTACACCTGATTCCAGGACATGGTAAATGCCCAGTTCCGCAGTCGTACAGCTGGGTGAAATTGGCCCGATTCCAGGACACAGAATCAGCCCAGTGTTCCACTCGTATAGCTGATTGAACACGGCATGCTTCCAGGACAATGTATCAGCCCAGTGCTCCAGTCGTATGGCTGAGTGAACGGGGCCTGATTCCAAGACAAGTATCAGCCGAGTTCCAGGGTCGTATGGCTGAGTGAACGGGCCTGATTCCAGGGCACAGTATCAGCCCAGTGTACGGTCGTATGGTTATGTGAACGGGGCCTGATTCTGGGCACGGTATCAGCGCAGTGCCCCGGTCGTATAGCTGATTGAATGGGGCCTGATTCCAGGAAGTAATCTGGTTGTCATGTGTCAGCTGGGAACCCTACATCTTCCTCCTGTACAGGTCAGAGACAGATACTTATATATTTTGAGATCATTGTTCTGAGCTACGCATTTTCCAAGAGCTGGCGTTCATATATATGTGTCAATTTCAGACCAAATGGTGTCAGGGGTCTTTGGCAGTAAATATTTGTTTTGTAAGTATGAATGTGTTTATCATTAGGCTATTTTCACTTGTGACAACTTTAATTGCGCTTAGATACATTTAATTCAATGCGGTGCTTAATTAGAATGTAAAAATCACGTGTGAATCGTGTCACTCCCTTCAAAAGTGACGTGCCAGAAACTAAATTCTAAAGAAAATAATAAAGTACAAATATGAACTATTATATCTATATAGAGAATCTGGAACGAGGCCACTTTTCATATCACTATTATGGACTGAGTTGAAAATTGATAATTTTCAACGAGGTTCATAATAGTGATATGAAAAGTGACCGAGTTTCAGATTTTATTTATCATATAAACTCTAATTTTGAAATATTTGCCATTAGTTGCTGATGTGACTTTTATCTATAGTCTCCTCGTTGATTTTCGTGACCTCGATAATGCCGCTGTGACGCACCACTACTTGATAACAGATACTGAATGCGCGGCAAACTATAGTGACAAACACAAAATCTACGATGATAAACTGTTAAACGATGACATTTTGCGATGACGTTTCATGAATGGCAAATCGTAGTAAAGAAATCGTAGTAAAACAGTACCGCTTTGTAATAGCTACGCGTCACGCTCACATCAATCGATGTTTTACTTGGTCGATTTAAATGTTTTGCACCCCCAACAGCCAATGAAAATACTCCGTTGAATATGGCACGTGTGCTCATATAAACAAATATGGAACAGGCAAGAAGGCTTGTTTATATGATAAATCTAGTTATGGAATACGTTTGTAAATGTGCATGTCCATTTGAAAATATTCCAAAAATGTATTATGCTGAATATTAAAATAATGAAATGATCTTAATACCTCGTCTAAATAACGTAGCCTGATACATGATTCATGACGATTTATGCCATGCAATGGCGTTACCCTGCCAACTGACAGGATGTAAAATTGTTAATGAAGCTGCCAAATGAGATTGCGGGGAACTGTGACATGAAGCATACATTGCCTCTAAATGGACCTTTCCAGTTTATCAATCCATCATATGACGTCATAATCAACTACGTGATATTTATGATGACGTCATAATAAATTACAGCATGCATTACCCGATTAAGTCCGTCTTAAACAATTAATAGTCACACGTTGCACGAATTGTATGCCTTTACTGTTTAATAACCATTCTGTCGAATATTTTGAAACTAATTTGACTGGGCGCTGCGAAATTAGTTTCAAAATATTGACCAATCGATCACAAAACAAATGAAGTGTGGGTGGATCTTAGCTAGAGATGGGCGCGGCATAGTAAAAGCTGGAAAGGTCCATTGAGTAGAATACTAGATGGTCACATACAGTACGTGTATTTGCTGATCACTTCATGTGAGACAATACATGTGATAAGCGACTTAGAACATATCATCATTAATGTAGGCACTGCCACTATCAGCCGCTGTTTTACCACTTTCATTCTGCTATGATCGTTAGTTTAATTGTCTGCCAGACAAAAGATGAACCCGATCTGCCATTCAAGTATATGACGTCATAATCAATTGGCTTCTATGTAGACTGACGTCTCAATCAAATTCCGTATTGGATGATGTAACTATG
>CM067364.1:56563216-56600716 GCA_034401795.1 Chaetoderma sp. LZ-2023a | reverse complement strand
GGTATACATTTAAGACGAACACCACTATCATAGAGCCAAACCAACTTGACGTTCGCTTCAGTACACATGATATCATACCTCGCATCTTCTATAAAGAAATTGCCATCATTTACATGTTATTAGGTGCCGTCCTAAATGTAATATAGCTTTACTAGCTTAAATCGGCTAGAAAATACAGATGACCAGTCTTTATGTTGGTAACGAGTTTAGCCATATGTGATCTCATGTCTTGTCTGTTCAGTGCCAGTTGGGCCGCTTTACTTTGACCATTGTTGGATGGACCAGAAGGAATGTACTCTATCGCGTGCAAAGTGTGGGATTATGCTGGCAAAGTGTCTGTAACAACAAGCTGCCACCATCTTGTTATGTGTGCTGCCATCCGATTCTATCATTGTGTTTTCATTTAAAAGCAATGGCGCGAATAACGACTACTTTCGTGCGCAATGGCTACCTGATAATCTTGACAATCGTATTATTCGCATTTATACCGATGATATATTACACTTATCAGCACAATGTACTCTATAACCGAAAGTTGTTATTTCTTTGCGATTTTAATGGGGATGCCGAAATCACTAGGAGGGCCTTCTTCGCTGTCAACACATGTTTATCCTGCAACCATTATTCCCCTGTTGCATATACTGAAGTACATCCAGGTCGGATTAGCAGGAAAGAATTTACAGGTACAACAAGACCGTAGGAATGCAGATGCGCGTGCAGTAACCATAGTAATAATCTTATTTTATATATGTTGGATACCAGTAAATACATATAAATTAGTATACCATTTTCCAGAAGGACACAATTCTTACCGGGACAAAGCTGCTCTCATTACATTGCATGTTATGGGCAGCAACAGTACTTTAACTCCCTTGGTGTATTGTTTGGCAACGAAGTCAGTACGGAAAGACATCAACCAGCATGTTTGTAAAAAGATCTAAATTATACAATTAACATTTACATAGCCTAGCTTAACAAATACATGTAAATGCGATGTTTCAGGCCCAATTGCTCAGTAATGTGATAGTTGTTGTAGCGACTCTGACCTTCCTAACCTAGCCGAGGGATGCTTCAGATGGAAAACATCAGATTTGCACTGTGACGTAGGTGTGAGATAGTGTGAGTGGGATTATTTAGAGTGAAAAGCCGAAACGATAATCTGTACTTTCCGACTTAATTATCAATTAATTAAATAAAATTAATTGCAACGAGGTCAGAAATACAGTCCATTTAAGCCGAAGGGGCACTGCCCGTGATGATTAATATTAAGCCGAAACGGCGATTAATCACACAGGTATTAACGCTCTGGTGTGTACACGTGGGTGTATGGTTTGTGCAAAGAAACGGCAATGATTAGTAATTAGCAGAGCCTTCAAGTTAATCTTCAGCCGAGACGGCAATTAACTCAATAAAGGTCGGTAATACATTCACTTTGAGCCGAATCCACTTAAATTATTGAAATAGGGTGGTTAATTTTAAGCCGAAACGGCAATTAAAACACACAACTGTGCCTTGATTATGACGTGAATATGCGTGCGTGTAGTGTAAAGTACATGCGTGTCACAGTTGACCATCGCCTCGTTGTGTTCCATACGATAGCCTCTGACTGCCCTCCAATACCAGGTTCAGATACTAATATTCTAGGATTGAGGGTAAAGGGATAATTGCCAGCAGCTCTTGGTGCTACTTAGCAAGAAATTGACAAGATGGAATTGAAAAGACTGATGTTTATTTACAATAACCCTCGCTAAACAGCGACCGGAAACATGACTGGAATGTGTAGTAAACATACTACAGTTTGTTTACATATGACGTCATTTGACAGGGGAAATCTCCCACAGCCCGGGAAAGTCTAAATTCTATTAATCTGGTTTATGAGAAATGGAAATTCATACGCCACACATTCAAGAATGGGAAAATATAGCTACAGTTCTTATTAATTAATAATCAGAAGAATCCAATATTAGAAATTAGTTTATCACACTATTTGCGGCTAGGCTACGAGCCCCTGTCACCGCAGACCAGTTCGGTAAGATGCGGTGACGGCAGACGATAACCTACCACGTAATATACATGGTACCGCAAAAATAATATGCGTACCGCAGCGGTAACACCTGCAATATGCCTATTATTACCGCGGCGTACAATGCGGTGAATAAACCCTCAATACATTACCGCCCCTAAAGTGCGGTAATTATACTTCGGTACGTATGCGGTAACAAACGTCAAAATGCGGCGAAGCATCAGATCAAAGATCGGTGAGTTGCTGAAAACAAGCCAACTCCCTGATTATTGGCTGAGCGGTGCTATTTATAAGATTTTGGAGAGTGACGTCATGAATAAATTACGGAGATAAATTAGACAAACTTATACAACTTATACTAGATGAAAAATCAGTTTGATAGATGAAAACTATTAAATATGGTTAGAATACGATAGAATTATATATTGATCCTAAAAAATATACTCTATTACAACATTTGAATAAGTTGGCAAACATCGGAACGCCAGACAACTGGGTCACATCCGTTTAGTTATGAACGAAAATGACAATTGGAATTTGTAAGTTACGATGTAAATAGCATGTTTTGTGAACAAAACACAGAGAATATCTGTGAGATATTAACAAAACGTGTTAAATAAATCGCCAACGCTGTACTAATGAGAGAGGTAAGGTTGTAACAACACAATATCAATCACTTAATGTTGAATATAACCTGACTGTCGAACTATAAAACTTGAAACCTCCGATAAAATATTGATAAACCTAGAGCATGACAAACTATTTGAATACAGAATAGAGCTCATGGAAGTTGCAAATCTGCTACAGTTGTCAAAGGATTAGCAAATGGTTGGGGGGGGGGGCGGGGGTAACTTGAAATATAATAACCCAGTGGAAACAAGAGGCGTGTGCTATTTCTCAAATTGTATCCTACCTAAAGGTCAATACATGGCCATGTATGAATCAAACTGACTATGAACGTCGTATCTCGGTCTTCAGACTGCTCTGCAAACTAAGGTATATGCCTATATAGATAACAGCGTGCGTTAGGGCGAGTACCGAGTTGCTTAAAACCACAGAATCCAGATCTGACCGATATTGTTTAGAGCAAGTGCTATCTTGTGTATCTAGTATTTTAATTCAATAGGTTTTCAATCGTGTTTTTGAAGCTTTCATAATAGTATTATATTTCATGGCCCTGGATCATATTTGACATCAATATGGAAACCAAATATTTTCTCACTCAGGACTAAATATTTGTCTAAAAGGTAGAACCTATTTATGTCTACTCATCGTCGTCGTCTTCGGCGTCACCGTTGTCGACGCCGTCATCGTGGTCACCATCGCCGCTGCTGCCACCCAGGCCGCCGCTGCCGCCGCTGCCACCACAACCACCATGGGCATCAACATCATTGTCCATAGGTTTAACCAACTGTCATCCTCCAACCCCACCCACCCCTTCACATTTGCAAAGTCATAGCTGCTGCATAACCAAATCAAAGCTGATGCATTCGCAGCGATCTTCATTACTGTAAGTGCATTTATTCATCCTGGCATCTTAGGATATGCCAGCTGGTAATTCATATACTGAAGGAAAGAGCAACTAACGTTAGCTAAGTTGTCATTGTGTCACCCCCATTCACTGGAGTACAGAGTGGATCTGTTTCACTCGAATCAGTCACCCATGCGCATGTTTCAACACAGACAGTCTTTGCGTTTCCATTAAATGCCTTGATGGTTTACAACAGCCCACTAAATTCCAGCAATCGACCTGCACGTTTTAGAATTGTGCCCTCGAGACGCCCATCACGTTCAAGTACAGATCGGCCCTATTTTACCAGCCCATGTCGTGCAAGAAATGTTTCTTTTTCAGAAATTAGAGCATCCGTATTGGCTGAGGAATCATTTCAAAACCTTCATAGCAGTTCATTTACTTCTATATCATGCGACATCAGAACACGTGCATGAACTGAAAGAATCCATGAAGCGGCATGTACTAACAATCGTCTATTACTTGTGTGCTCCGGCTCTAATGTTGTCATCAGCTGTTTCTTTGGCTGATAAGGCAGTAATACCACATGCACCTACATTGAGGACATTGATTATTGTGGTCGGGTAATGGGACGGGCTAGCAAACCCAGAATCGGTAATCCACATTCTTTGGATATGCATGATAGGCATGCGTTTCCCTATCTGCACAATGTGCTAGGCGACTGGAAGTATCTCATTAATAGCCGGGTGTTCTTTCATGGAATCGGACATTTCCACGTTTGCGTGATGTCGATGACTAAGTGGACACTATTAGTTCTTCACACATGATCTTTGCACGACTTCCTTCTCATAATGGCCATGATCACAAAAGTTTCCAGGAATGTTTGAACTTTTCGATTGAAATCGGTGACTTGCTACAGCTGATAAGACCTGTAAAGATGATCACTGATTGGCTGGAGGCCTCAGAAAAAAGCCAGCCATTCACTAGAAAATATGGAGATGCAGAGCTGCGATCTCTTGACTGAGCCGTGGAAAGGTTGCTCACAGGCTGCCTCGCCAATGACCCCAGTCGACGGCATACAGTCCGCTCTCCAGTTCAGAAATGATCAAGAAATTTTATTACAATACTATCAGGGCTTTAACTGCTCAGAGTGGGTCAACAACTACATAGGCAGCAGAGCAACCTATTTTTTGAAAGGCTGATTCATATTGCAGCTAAAATAACAACCTAAATTCTTCCGCCTACAGAAACGTCCACTGCACCCGCTCTGCTCAGAAAACTTCGCTGATTGAAAACTCCATGAAAACTTCTGACTCTGAAGAGAAGTAGATTCGACTGCACACCAGTAGAATTGTTGGTCCCTCTTGTGGTCTAATATCTTTTAGAAGCTCCACTACCACACTTCCTCTGCTAGCAAGGAGCTCGGGAAGGCTTAGTACCGAACTGACCACGACATAAGACGTTTCTTCTGGACTGCTGAATCTAATTCTACCATTCCGCCCTGAGGACTTCACATCTATTCAACACCCTGAGACTGACTAACTTTGTCCATGTCGCCTCTTTGTTACTGCACTCTATGAGAGGAACCACCAAACTTTCACCAATTGTTAGATGGGCCGCTTGGCCGGTTTATTGTCACTTGGTTGTCAAGGATTAAGGTTGGTTAAAAGCCAGCAGCGCCTGTAATAGCAAAACCTAGACCTCATGTTTGCGGGACTGTCTCGACAATGACTGTGAACTGTCTACCACGCTTAGGAATTGAACTGTGAATGGCAAAGCCGTAACAGTACGCACTAACCTAGTTTCTTATTTTCTTTTGCAGAATTCTAGAAATATCACCTTAAGCATCATGTATTATCCTTCACCGATTTTGAGTGGCTGTTCCATTTTTGTCTCAAGAAACATTCTAAAGGCGATCGCTCAACGTGAAGACAAACTGTTAGCATTGCACCAGCGTCGCCTTTACCAAGCGTGAATCCCCTGCTAAAAAGGCTACTTCTTTTGTGTCGGTAGGCCTGTGCATCTCACTTGGACTAATTAGTATAACAGTTGCCAGTAGCCTATATGGCGCTCCTCACAATTAGCTCCCGCCGAAAGTCATGCAATTGATGCACATCTTCGATCTGCGCTGCTTCTATGAGTAGGATATATCCCTAGGCGTAGGAAAGCTGAGTCCCTCGGTTCACAACACCTCTCATCTCGCTTTACCACCACTCGAAATCCTCGCCGCCGAATTTACTGCTCCATGGCGAACGGTTTCAACGTCGCTCTATTGCTTCGCACCATGTAGGAAGACTCCTCATGAACGCCTCTCCTCAAAGGCTTCGATTGAACCATGCCATCCTGTTGACCGCTCTGAGGGGTCACCCTCGTATACACTTTTATATACGGAAGGATTTGCAGGCATAACACTTTGCACCACTCACTAAGACGCACAAAGCGTGTCTTCCTAGTATGAATAATGAACTCAGTGGCGTAACTCTGCCCTGTTGCTTAGCTATGTTTTCCGCTTGGACCACTTGGCTGGTGGTCATGAAAAATGCACCTTTAAGTAGACAGTCCTGTTGTTAACAGTGGCGGTTCTTGCATGACCAAACCAGATAGCCGCCGTATTACACGAATCTCTTCCAAGGTTGTCACATCTTTCTAGCACCAAGACTCGGCGGGAGTTCCATTAAACTCGTTCCTCTTTAATTACATCGGCCCATTTGTGCGTCTCTAGCTCAGGAAGACCACCACTTTGACAGTGTCAAGCCTTTTTTTACATTGTTCAAGTCGATCCAAGACCTGAGCCAAAGATTCACCTGATCCTTCAAGGGATGCGGTTCTTACAAAATCTAACAGATAGCATCCGTTTGTGGCCATCTGCGACCTTAACCAACAACAGTTTTTGATAGATTAAAACACTGCTCTCCTATGTATGACATTCGGGTACTCATAACAATAACATTATTCATTCTATATCGATTCTTTATAGTATTAACGATTTAAGTCGTTAGGTCACGAATTCCGAGATACCTCTAGTTCAAGGTAACTGTACTGGTAAGGTGTTGTATATTTCATGATTTATTTTACGGGAAGCTCGTTCTGTCACAGCTACAGCTGCTCGTTAAATTAGGTGCACAACAGCATATTTATTGGATTATAAACGAGTTTTTTACGTTTAAGCGGATACAATTTGAAGTCTTTGTCTGTGAAGTAGAAATGAATGTAGCTTAAAATGATGACTATTTGGTTTGATTTCGGATATTGAAGCTTGCAATAATTAACTCCATTGCTAGTGCTGGTTACTGCTCATGTAGAAGGATGGTTGTAATTCAGTTCTAACATCTTTAATACTTTGTCTGTAATACTAATGAGACTACTACTACACTACTACTACTACTACTACTACTACTACTACTACTACTACTACTACTACTACTACTACTACTACTACTACTACTACTACTACTACTACTACTACTACTACTACTACTACTACTACTACTACTACTACTACTACTACTACTACTACTACTGCTGCAGCTACTACTACTACTACTTTTTTTTCTCCTTTTTTGGTTGAAAATACGACGCTGACACAGTCGGATACACTTCCCGGAGGAACTCCTTTAAAAAGGCTTTCAAACCTCCATAAAAATCGGTTGAAATAGCAGGCTTTATTAATAGAATAACAATACAAACCTAACATGTCAAAACAGTGCAAGCTAAAATACTCTATTATCATATACCACAACCGTGGCATAACTACGTAGAAAACATAATTAATAAAGAGCTGATAACATAACATAATTCAACAAAGACATTGCTATTTGCACACCGTGTGGTAGTAGGCCCAAATGGCGAGCATAGCTAACCAACAAGTGGTAAAGCCACTCATCAATAATTAGCAGTAAGCTACTGCTAATCATTGATGCCATTGAGCCGATTCATGACCGGCAGGCTAAGTAGATCATATATAGTTTAACGTAGCACACCGTATAGTAGTAGGGCCAAATGGCGACTACTACTACTACTACTACTACTACTACTACTACTACTACTACTACTACTACTACTACTACTACTACTACTACTACTGTTACTACTACTACTACTACTACTACTACTACTACTACTACTACTACTACTACTACTACTACTACTAATAATAATAATAATAATACATATAATTATAATATTAATTAGAACTATTCGAGAACATCTATATGCCTTCCAACTGTACCCATCCCTTGATAAACCACATAATATATCAATTTTTACTTGTGTTTGAGCAAGAGCATGTACGCAGTTTTGAAGTGCATACGATTTTTTGTCAAACTCTGTGCAAAATATTAATATATATTTTGTAAAATAGATGCCATCATCGAAATAGCTGCCGAACAATTCATCAGACATTTTCGAAAGTGTCAAATTAGAGTTTGTGAGGGGAAACAACCTATGGGAGGACATTTTCGCCAGAAGACCTATCGAATACAAAATTTCAAATATGCTGACCAAATGCCCCTTTTGCTTGGTCGCTAGGGGCCCTGCTTTTTAACAATTAACATAACTCGGGTAGACGTGCGTGATATTTGTGTTGCTATGTTCAACTGAACGGATGTTAGAGATGATGCAATTGCCATCACAGTTAGCTGAGCATTCGGCCGATGGTCCATTATTTGCCATATCCCGTCAATGATGGGGAATCTGGATTCACGCTGGACGAATGAAACTGTACTGATTCAGCTCATCAGGAGGCTGCCATTTTCAGAGATGTAAATAGTAAGTGAAAGTGGTTACGTTGTTCCACATCCTCCTGAAGAGATCTAATTCGTCTAATGGACCACGAATGGAAGATTTACGTGTGGTCTAGAGACGGAGAATTTATAAGTCATGAGTGACGGTGATTTGGGTAGTTGGTTTAATAGACACCACAATGTTTGTACTGGTTGTAGAACTGAATGTTTGAACTGTTTAATTGCGGTTCTTATGTGCTGCGGAGGGATAACACACAATACGGGTAGTGTGTTCATTCAGACTGTCTTTTCTTAAACTACTCTTTGATTATTATCGCCATTTAATTAGTGTTAGTATCTACTGCAAGTAACATCTCCCCGTGAAATGGAGTCAAGGGCCAATGAAACCAGGGGCATTCGAGGAACGTACTAACAGCCATATTTAGAGATACGAGAAAACACTGTGTAGTAATTTAATAATTACTTTGTAAAATATATGGCATCATCAAAATGGTCCCCGAACAATTCATCAGGCATTTTAGAAAGTGGCAAAGTAAAACAACCTATAAGAAAGAACACGTCATTGCTAGTAATAGATATCAAATACAAATGTTCATAATCGCCACCAACATGCCCTAGTTTGCATGGCCGCTGGCTGCTATGCTTTTGACCAATGAATCTAGCTTTTACTAACATTGAATGGCATTATTGAGTGGCTTTTGGTACTAAGAGTGTTCTCCAAATTTCAGCTAGATCTGTTCAGGACTAGAGTAGAAGATATATTACTTATGTATGACAGCATCCAGATCGCCACCAAACTGTTCATCCTGCATGTTCCAAGGTACCTGATTTGAGTTTGGGAGATCAAAGAACCAATAGGATGACATTTTCGCTATCGAATTCCAGCAAATAAAACAATTCAAAATGGCCACCATGGCGGCTATATTTTTGAAGCTATGAAGATCTCTTGAACTAACTTGAATGTCCCGTATGACATGATCACATTAGTTAAATCCGTGTAGCGGGCATGGAGGGGAATATTGTTTTGTGATTTATGACATCAGCAACACGGCCACCAAACTTCAAGAAACTTAATTCTGTGCATCGACTAGAGTACGTATGCTTATATTTTTGATCACTTAGCATGCCAGCATAGACCACGATTTGTGAAAAGTCACCAAAAATTTGAGAAATTCCAAAATGGCCACTCCTCGATAAGACCACTCAGATTCTTTCACTAGTAGCAACTCATCATTACCTAATAGCCTGTGAAATTTAAATTCTGAGTGACTGCCATACCACTTATCAGACACACCTCGAGTTGCGTTTCGGGATCACCTGCGATATACGCTAAGACCACACAGTGTTTCGACACAACTCGAGTTGCGTTTCGTGCTCATCTTGAACAAACGCTAAGAACACAGAGTATTAAACTCAACTCGAGTTGCGTTTCGGCTTACCTGAAACAGACGGTAAGACCACACCGAGTATAAAACACAACTCGATTTGCATTTCGTGCCCACCTGAGACATACGCTAAGACAACGCAGAGTAGCAAACACAACTCGAGTTGCGTATCGGGCTCACCTGGAAGCCACTATGAGCACCTGTGCGTGTGATCGTGATACTGTCTTAGACAGGCTAAATGGAATCCAGAACTGGGTGTGGAGCCAGACATAGTCGTGTATCCCAGCTGGTTGGTGAGGTGTGCTCCTCTCACATAATAGAGGGCGTAGTCCAGAGGCGTAGTCTGGAGGAGTGGTCCAGAGGTGTGGCTCAGAGGCGTGGTCCGTAGGCCAGAGGTGTGGTTCATGAGCGTGGTTTCTAATGGGATTATTTGGTCCAGATCTATTATTATAAAACGACGGTCACAAGACCGAAAATCTGCCTCTGTCAAAAGTGCCAGATTGGAGTTCCGGAGCCGAGACAACTTGTAGAAAAGCATAATTGCCATCAAAACCATCACATACAAAATATGCTATGCTTTTTAGCCATGTAACTTTTTTGTAAATTGGATGGGCATTCCCGAATAGTCCTTCAGTGCTAATAATGTACCGAATCTGAATTGTGGAGGTGAAAGAAACCAAAGGAAGACATTTCCATCATCAGCATCCATCAAATAAATAAAAAAATCAACAAGGCTGCCGAATTGTCTCATGTCATTGGACCACAGTGGCCATGGTCACCCACAAGTACATCAGACATGTTCGCAAGTTCCGAATTTGTGTTTCGAAGGTAAAAGAACCTATAAGAATAGATTTCGCCATCAAAATCCATGACAAATTCAAAATGATCACTGCATGCTCTCATTCTTACGGAAGCGCTGAAGGGCTACGTCTGCGTAAAAAATTATCTCGAGCGCTCGACTTAATATCTCGAGCGCTCGAGATAATTATGTCAAGCGCTCGAAATAATTATAGGGCGTTTTAATTGCGAATGCTACATCTGCTGCAACAGCAACAACAGCAGCGACATCGGTAGCTGCAGTAGCAGTAGTAGTAGTAGTAGTAGTAGTAGTAGTAGTAGTAGTAGAAGTAGTAGTAGTAGTAGTAGTAGTAGTAGTAGTAGTAGTAGTAGTAGTAATAGTAGCATGCGTTTTAATTGCGAATGCTACATCTGCTGCAGCCGCAACAACAGCAGCGACATCGGTAGCTGCAGTAGTAGTAGTAGTGGTAGTAGTAGTAGTAGTAGTAGTAGCAGTAGTAGTAGTAGTAGTAGTAGTAGTAGTAGTAGTAGTAGTAGCAGTAGTGGTAGTAGTGGTGGTGGTGGTGGTGGTGGTGGTGGTTGTGGTAGTGGTAGTAGCAACCGGGTGGGGCGTCGACGGCAACGGTGGTGTTTGTGATGATGGTGGGGTGGCCGTGGTAGTTGTCGTGGTGACGATGATTGCAGTGGTAGTGGTGGTAGTAGTAGTAGTAGTAGTAGTGGTGGTGGTAGTAGTAGTAGTAGTAGTAGTAGTAGTAGTAGTAGTGGTAGTAGTAGTAGTAGTAGTAGTGGTAGTAGTAGTAGTAGTAGTAGTAGTAGTAGTAGTAGTAGTAGTAGTGGTAGTAGTAGTAGTAGTAGTGGTAGTAGTAGTAGTAGTAGTAGTAGTAGTGGTAGTAGTAGTAGTAGTAGTAGTAGTAGCAGTAGCAGGAGTATTACAGCAGCAGCAGCATCACCAGCAGCAATGACAGCAGCAATAACAGCAGCTGTGGCAAAGTGACGTCACTTATAGGTGTTGGAACTCGTGTGATTAATTTGCACTCCGATTCTCCATCCATCAATGTCTTCGTATGTCAGTCCGTCCGTTCATCTTGCAGAACGTGTCAAAATGTAATAACGTTTCCTTTATTTTCTTCTATAGCAGGTTATACCGGGAGCTTAGTGATACATCTTTAGACCAAGGTTGATTCTGATTCTTTGAAGTCGCCTCATATGCTTTATCAGTCTTCCTGCTCATGCGCACGCCCAGGCGTTCATCTTTCTGGATATTTTAGCATTTCCGCTATGGCTTAGATTCCTACTTCTTGGACAGGTGTAAATCCTTGTATATTCCCGTTTTTGTTGATAAACAGAGATTTAATTGGAGTATATTATCGAAACATTAAATGTGTGTTGAAGTAGACCTTTATTGTTTGCGCAAACTCATCCGTTCATCTGTCTGTCAGTCCATCCATCCGTTCATCTTGCCGGACATTTCAATTTTGCTTCTATATATCAGGTTTTACTGGACAATATATTGATACACTTTCTACAACCAAAATATGTTGATTATGCACATGCTTTGACGCATACCATATGTTTACATCCGTTTGCCTTGCATATTTTGTTTAAAGCCTAGTAAGAGAAGAAATACAAGCTAAAAGTAATCCCTCCCTGTGATGAAAGTGAGGCAAATCTCACCTGCCAGCTTCTAAACAGACAATCCGACCAGAGCAGCCCCAAGGGCCCTACCAGCCCTCAGCTATAATAAGATTTTGGGATGTATCACACAGGCCATGTAGTTGGTCGTACTACTGGGGTCGGCCCTACCCCAAGCCGGCCCCGCCCAGAAGACATGGAAAGTGTATGCACGTCCATTTAGCTCACAACGGCTCCAAAGAAGCTAAAACGCGGAATTTGATAATCTACTGGAGGAATCTATAAGCAGGACAGAGTTCCAGACTAAGTGACCACATACCCACTATTCTGGTCTCAGCAACAGGCGCTCCTTAAGGCAATTGACGTGCCTGTGAAAGATACCAAAGCCATGGTGTGGCAAGGCTTGACAATTACATTAGGAGGTCTCTGGCTGGGCAGTAGACCAAGTTGATGCACTGTACCTCAATATCGCCAGATACGAAGCATTACGGGGTGGTTCAAATATCGTGCCCTCTCCTTTGATAAGAGGAAATCGTGCTGTCGTCAGCGTTAAGAACAGGTATGAACATTACCTGTGTTGCTCTGTAAATACCTAGCAAAGCGTGGATAATGCCTGTGTAAGGCCTAAGTAATGCTTAGCAAAGTCTGGCTAAGGCCTAGTTAAGGCTTAGCAAAGGTAATGTCTAGGTAGGGTCTAAAAAAGCCTGACACAAACCTAGGTAAGGTCTTGCAAGGCTTGAATAAGGCCTAAGTACGACGTAGCAAAGTATAGGTAAGGCCTAGTTAAGGCCCAACAAAGGCTGGCTCCGGTCTAGATAATGCCTATCAAAGAGCTAGCAAAGTCTCGCCAAGGCATAGGCAATGTCTATCAAAGCCTGGATAAGGCCTTGGTTAGGCTGAGCAAAGCATGTCTAAGGCCTAGGTTAGGCTTGGTAAAGCCTGGCTATGGCCTAGTTAAGGCCTAAGAAATTATAGCTATGGCCTAGGTAAGGCCTAGCTAAGACCTAGCAACGTCTGGCTAAGGCCTTGGCAATGTCTAAAAATGTGTGGCTATGGCCGAGGCAAAGTCTATCAACGTCTAGATACGACCTATGTAAGGCCTGGAAAAGCCTTGCTAAGGCCCAGGTAAGGTATACCAAAGTATGACCAAGGCCTGTTTAAGGTCTTGCAAAGCTTAGCTAAGGCCTATATACGGCTTAGCAAAGCGTGGCTAAGGTCTAGATAAGGCTTAGTAAAGCGTGGCTGAGGCCTAGGTAAAGTCTTGAAATGCCTGGCCAAGACCTAGTCAAGGCCTAGCAAATCCTGGCAAATGACTAGACTGAGGCCTAACTAAGGCGTAGCAAGGTTTGGCTAAGGCATAGTTAAGGCTTAGAAAAGCCTAGATAAGGTCCCGGTAAGGTCAAGGTAAATCATAGCACGGCCTGGCTAAGCCTATGTTAGGCCAGCAAAGGCTGGCTAAGGCCTAGATAAGGCATGGATAAGGCGTGGCTACTGTCTGGCTAAGGCATATTTAAGGCCTAGCTAAGGCATGGCAACAGCCTATACAAAGCTGGTTAAGACCCAGGTAATGTCTAAGTATGGCTGAGCAAAGCCTGGCTAAGGCCTAGGTAAAGCCTATGTACGGGTTAGCAAAGCTTGGCTAATGATCACGTAATATCTAGGTACGGTTAGCAAAGCCTGCTTAAGGCCTAGGTATAGTCTTGTAAAGCTTGGATACGGCCTAAGTCCGGCTTAGCAACGCCTGACTAAGGCCTAGGTAAGGCTTACCAAAACCAGGCTAATGTCTAGGTAAGGCCTAGCTAAGACCTAGCAAAGTCTCGCTAAGGCGTAGGCAATGCCTAGCAAAGCCTGGCTAAATGTCTAGGTGAAGTCTATCACAGCTTGACTAAGGCCTATGTAAGGGGTAAGTAAGGCCTAGTCAAGCCTGGCTAAGGCCTAGTTAGTGCTTAGCAAAGCCTGGTTACGGCCTAGGTAAGGCATTGATAAGTCTAAGAATGATCTGGCAAAGCCTGGGGGCGACCCAAATAAATACTAGCACAGCATGGCTACAACCAAAGTAAGGAGCAATAAAGGTTGGCCAATGCCTTGCTGTGGCCTAGGTAAGGCTTAGCAAAGCATGGCTAAGACCTAGATAAAGCCCTAGTAAGTCTTTGCAAAGCCTGGCTAATGCCTAGGTAAGGTTTAGTAAAGCCTGGTTAAGACACATGTAATATTTAGCTAAGCTTGCCTAAGGCCTTTGTCTGGCTTTTAAAAGCCTTACGTAAACCGTATCTAGGTCTTAGCCATGTTTTGCTAGGCCTTTACCATGCCTTAGCCAGGATTTGCCTGGCTTTACATAGACATTCGCCAGGCTTTGCTAAGATTGACCTAGGACATATCTAGGCCTTTACCATGCCTCAGCAAGGTTTTGCCTGGCTTTACATAGGCATTAGCCAAGGTTTACTAAACTTAACTAGACCATCGTCCGGATTTACTACGCCTTAAATAGGCCTTAGCCAGGTTCTGCCGACCTTACATAGGCATTAGCCAGTCCTTAGATGGGCCTTATCCAGGACTTAGAAGGCTTTGCTAAGATTTATCTAGGCATTACCTAGGAATTATCCAGAGTTCTCAAGCCTTAACTAGGACCTAGTCAGGTTTTACTTACTTAGGCCTTAACTAAGCCTTAGCCGGGCTTTACAAGACCTTACTTTGGCCTTAGCATGCTATTGCTAAGTCTATGCAAGAGCTTACATAGGCTTTATACAGGCCTTATCCGGGCCTTCGGCAGGCCTTAGCCAGGCAAACGATATCACACGATTGCCGCTTGCCATCAGTATGTTAAAATGAAACTAATTGATTGAAAGTTTATGCTGTCCGTGACACGAACAATTTTCACACGCAGTCTAAAATTAATTTCGCATTCTTTAACTGATTAACAAACAATCCAGGTAAATATCCTGTTGTCCAACGCGTGATGATTAAGCACACGATACATTTCGCACATTAGAATTAATCGATTGTAAATGGAGCGCAAAATATGGTTAGTCGGTAAGAAGCTAGATTTTAACTGGCGCAATCAGAAATACATGTGGTATACCTTATTCATGATGCTTATAAAGAAAGTAAGTCGTGAGCGTGTATTTTGGGTGAAAGGTTCCAGACAACACACGCAGAGTAAAACTTACTACACGCTTCTCTGGGAAAATATTGCAGACAATAAGTGTACCCACACATCCTTGGCCCCATCCAAACACATAAATCCGATATACGGTTTAAACCGGTTTGAAACCTGACATCATCACCGGTTTGACAGTATACCATACCGCGCAGCCTTAGCTTTGCAAGACATTACCTAAGCATTATCCAGGCTTGCCTAGGCCACGCATAGGCCTTACCTAGGCATTAGCCAGGTTTTGTTACGCATTACCTAGGCCTACGCGTGCTATAAGGTGATCTCAAGAAAGCAGGACTCCGTACACACATGTCAAGAATGGACCTGAGGAAGCTAAGGATTTCATCTGCGGACAAGAGACAGTGGGTAAAAGCGAAGAAGGACTGATTGCAGCTGCAGGATGTTTCTACTACTACCGCCGCAGAATACAGTAATCATACATACATACAATTGTCAATAGTCGATCGATGCATACGCGTGCTTTCTCCACTTTACCAAAGGATCAATGTCTATTATAGATTCATAGCTATTGTAGATTGCATGTGGGATTTACGCCCCTTCCAGAATTGTTGACTTTAAACAGTGCCAATCCGGCACAACATGTGGGATATGTGTGTGTGGGGAGGGGTATGGTGGAGGGTGAGGGGGTGGGGGTTATGGAGTCCGTTTTTAAATTGTATACACATGTCTTGTGGTCGACTTACTCTTCAGACAGGCGGCGGTCGCTAACATGCGTTCCTGAGATCTGTTCATTGTATGTGCCATTACTGCTTACGGTATATCTATTTAACTCGCCAATACCCAGTTTGTCCTGTTTGCAAATGGTGCAGGCTCATATATCAATTTGTTATCAGTGCGCCCGTTGTTAAACTGCGCACACCCATGTGACAATTTGCTATCGACGCACCTGTTTGTAAACGATGCACGGGACATATGAAAACACGTGCACGAAAGAACCTACACACATAAATACGAGCAGATGTGCCTGCCCAACTGAATGAACCGCTGAAATGGTCAGCAAGACGAAATTAATGAATAGATGGATGTATTACCTATTGTTGTGGGTTTGATATTGACATATAGGAAGTGCACCCTTTACAAACGGGTGCGCCGATAACCAATTGCCAAATTGGTCTGCGCTACTTACAAACGGACGCACCGAAAACAAATCGGTATATTGGTCCGCTCCGTTTACAAATGGGGCACCAATAACCAATTGACATATGGTCCATCTGCCGTATGCAACCGGTCCAGCGCCGTTTACAAATGGGTCAACCTGTTGATTGGGTCGCTACTTCCATACCGTGTATCCAATTCTCTCTGGCAATACTCGATACCATAATTGTTAGTATGCCTGTCTTTTCACTTTCCTGACTAGTCATGCACAATCCATTCTCGCGTCTACTTGCTCATTTAATGGTCAACCTGGCCAAAACAGCATGCGGAGTGATCCTGGTGAATATTCAAGTGCAAGCTAAAAGAAGTTTTTTTTAACTTTATCACTGAAATGACTGGATCGATTGCCGAGCCAGCCATTCAAGTGCAGCTTTCATATAAGACCATGAATATGTTGTCTTTGAGATAAGGTAAATACTAAATACTATGTTTGCGAGTTACTGTATTTACGAGTAACCCTAGAATTCTATTATGTATAATGCATTGAAAATGTAATAAAAGAGACTGTTTATATACTGCTATCGAAAGCTAATAGAATCACGTCGGCGAAGTGAGTGGCAATTATCCAGTACCTGATTCTCACCAGCACGCTTTAGGCTCTTGAGACGGCGAGAAGTGTGACTTGGAGAGCTCGCGGATGACGACAAGTGTCCCTATCGTGGGAACCAAGCAGCGTTTGCGGCTGTAATGGGGGAATCTAATCTGTCACTCAAGTATATGACGTCATAATACCTTACGTCAAATGTGACGTGACAATCAAAATGCTTAGCGTATAACTTCCCCGTGGTCTCTGTGCCACTAGGATGTTGACTATCCCGAGATCTCTGCGATACTGAGGTGGAATATGTATAATCTATGGAATGAATTGAAACAAGCGGGCACGCAACATTTATGTTGTCGCGGTCTTCTATATAAAATGGCTGTTCACATAACAGATGTCGTTGGCTCTGCCATTCTACAGGCAATCCAGGCAGGTTACCGCGGGCGGTCTTATGTAAATAGATCACACGTCGCCGTCGGTTATATTAGCCCAGTAATCCTTACGGGCCAACTAAGTCAAAGTATACATGATGTAAGGAACATTCTGTTAACTAAGTTTTGTAAGTTATATGCCTGGGAGCAGTTGCTGCTCATGACAGTAACTTTATTCTCAAAATATTCAGCAGATTGCCTGTGTAGGTGTTATTTTAATTGAAGTACCGGCATTTTACATGTTAGCTCCTTACAATAACTAAGTTTAAAACACTGCTATTGATGTTTATCTATTCTATCTGATTTGGTCGGCAATAAAGGTTAAGTTAGCTGCTTGTGGGTGAATTTATAGGCAACACCATCACACAGTCAAATTGGTTTCAAAATATTCAACAGCTTACCTGTATAAATTACGTTGAAATTATGACTCTGGTAATTGAGGGTTCAAAGTATTTACTTGATTTAGACGCACGGAAAAGGTGGGCGGAACTTAGCTAGAAATGGGCGGAGCATTGATATAAATGGATTTATTTATTATATTCTGTGCATAGAAAGCTTTAATCTCAGAGAAACGGAACAAAATATCGAATCACGAGATAAAACGAATTATGCATGTGTGATACGTAAATGTATTGTGATGTCTGGCACTGATTACCTTCGCAGTCTGGCTGTGTTCCCTATCTAAAACGATTATTCTTAGACTTACGTGTACATGTCTGAATGGTGATTAGTTTCTTTTTGAAACTCTGGCGGATTCATACCGTTTCGAGCCGTTTCGAGAACGTACGATACTAAATAACTGGGTAAATGGTTGCGTCATCAAGTGACTCATTATTTGGTAGGCTAGCGAGCGCAAGCTTGTAAGCAAATTATCTGGGTACCCCAGACAACAGGAGCAACTTCAAGTCATATTACAATATATAGTAATGATATACACATATTAGATTAGGATGGCCGTGTGTACGTGTGGCAGTACATACGAGCAGAGATTGACCAGTGATCAGCCATACCGCTACAAGAGTGACGTCCGTGGGGGTTATGAAACCAGTATCCAGTTAATAAGACATGCAATATTGATGAGGTCTGAAAACAAACGCCCACTCGAACTAATATTGTGATACTGTATAAGTAGTCCATTAGTGGGCTTACATAGCTACTATGGCGTGTTTGTGGTTAAAAATTAGCTCGCTTTGAACAAGCATTACGATATGCATTGCACCACTGTCTTATTGCGCGGCCCTCGCCATCCTGCTCGGATCACGTATCGAGTACAGTCGCAATTTGAGTAGGCGTATGTTAGTACCATGGCATTGCAATTACGCATGCGCAAGCTATTTATGTTTGAATTGGATAATCTGTAAGGCTTCTTGTTTTATCTAAACACAAGTTTGGTAAATGGATACGATCAGTTGTCGTTTTGAGCAAAACCTGATTGCATTAGCAATATTTAAAACAATGAACAGTAGACCTTTCGACGTCGTCGTCGTCGTCGTCGACTAGTAGTAGTAGTAGTAGTAGTAGTAGTAGTAGTAGTAGTAGTAGTAGTAGTAGTAGTAGTAGTAGTAGTAGTAGTAGTAGTGGTGGTGGTCATGGTGTTGGTGGTGATGGCGGTGGTGGTGTTACTGATGCTGGCGGTGGCGGTGGCGGTGGCGGTGGCGGTGGCGGTGGCGGTGGCGGTGGCGGTTTCGGTGACGGTGGTGGTGGTGGTAGTAGTAGTAGTAGTAGTAGTAGTAGTAGTAGTAGTAGTAGTAGTAGTAGTAGTAGTAGTAGTACTAGTAGTAGTAGTAGTAGTGGTAGTAGTAGTAGTAGTAGTAGTAGTAGTAGTAGTAGTAGTAGTAGTAGTAGTAGTAGTAGTAGTGGTAGTGGTAGTAGTAGTAGTAGTAGTATTTGTCAGTATATATTTTGGGTAGAACGGCTTTCAACATGATCCGTTGATCGTGGTACCTGAAAATAAGTGCTCATTGCCTCCTTGACCCACGCGATAAGTCCCTAATAGGGTTAAATTAGCTCTAAAAGCAGAACACTTGTGATCAAACTGCTGTCAAAGCCATGGTATCAAACTACGTCTAGTGTAACTATTTGAATCAAGAAAACCAAACACAAGGACATATTTACATGCCAATACTGACTTTGATTGGGAGTATGCAATGCATGTGGCAGAAACAGGTTCATGCTTGTTTTCAAATATTGAACACATTTCTGGATGTCTATCTTGAAACTAATGTTATACCAGAGTTAAATGGGCCTAAGCGAGGATGTAACATTGGCTTTAGGGCCGGGTTTCGGATCATGTAATCATTACCGTAACAGTCTCAAAGAATCAGTGCCAATGTGATTATGTCTAGTACATTGCTATTCATGTTGTGTAAGCGCGTGCGTCATTGTATGCATCCCATCACGCGCGGCCATCCGTTCATTTGTTCGACCGTACATAATCGGCCATATAAAGACCGCTTCATGCTTCATACGATAAAACGTGAAGACCCTAACCCTCCTTTTTGTTCCACGTATTGGACTCTACGTAAACACGTGGGCAGAAGGTAATCGAGCAAACATACAGTGATGACGCAATAAATTGATGAATCCAATCTGTTGATCATGTATATAATGTAATAATCAAATGCTTCACACATAGGCTGGCTAATGAATGAGGTAGCTACAGTCCGTCAGGAACTTGTAAAAGTCCGTCAGTTGTACGAATCGTATGTCTTTACTATTTAATAAACAGTATGTTGAATAATATTTTAACCTGAGGAAGCTAAGGATTTCGGCTGAGGAAAAGACACAGTGGGCAAACACGAAGAAGGACGGATTGCAGCTGTAGGATGTTTCTACTACTACAGCCGCAGAATACAGTAATCACCCATGTTGAATAATTTGAAACCACTTTGACTAGACACTTGCTGCCATATGCAGCAACAGCACCCAGTCGAATTAGTTTCAAAATGTCCAACACCTTAACTGTATAGTTTTCTGGGAATTGATATTCAGAGAGTACAGGGCCTGATCGATCACAACACAGGCAACGAGTGGGCAGGTCTTAGCTAGAGATGGGTGGGGCATAGCGTTAGGCTGATTCTTCCATCATCATCATCCATATTTGGTATACTTATGCAGAGAGCTCTGTAGGTACAGTGTCAGACACGTCGTGTGTGAAATGTGTATCTCATCAAACCAGGATTCAAATGAAAGATGTCGAATTCCCGAAATTTGACAGAACATTTTAAACCACCTTAGTGCCATATACATCTGCTTAATACTCGTTTTGTAGCACATTAAACAAGTCATCATCAAGAATCAAACAGTTCCAATGTATTCTATGTGTAGATGCCGACGTCTTGCAGAGGATACACATCTACGCAACGACCCGCCATCCTATTGCGTTATCAAATATGGTAAGGCAAGTGGATAAGAATTTGTGGATATTACGTCCATGGTGATTTTTCAGAAGCGTCTGTACATTAAGCCGTGTATTGCGATCTTGCTGTAGAAAATAACCTCACATCGATCAATCCAGTTCCTCACGTGATATCAGTATTTTGATGATGTCCGCTATTTCCTGTTCAAATTTCATTATCGTTTCTGGGTGCATCCATTTTAAACTTTGGGACGACTACAGGGGGGGGGGGGGGCGTATTTCTTCTGTGTTAACGATTCTAACAATTCTACATACAGACGACAACAGGATAGATTAGATATAGTCACATTAAATTATAAGTTCTTTTTATCCCACCAAGGTGGATGACATGACTATACCAATCGCCTCACCCAGGAGACACGTTTCACAATCTCGAATCGAGGAAGATCTCGGGAGCCACGTTTCATTTATGCAACAAGGAAACAGACAGTCTGCTAGAGAGAAAAGACGGCCCATATACTGTAGCAAGGGACCTGAACGTAATACATTATATGGCAAACAGGCAGCTAAACTGTAGTCTATTCGGACTCCTAATTTGTCTGGATGGCGTACCTGGCATAGACTTACGCATTGCCATCATGCCATACGTTATATTTACGTTCACCAGAAATACATATTTCAACAGAGAAATGGCGCTGATGAGATGTGGATTAAGTAGGTGTGTTGGAATAAACTCTTCTTTTGCCAGCTGCCAGTTACATGTAAAGCCGTTTATATTTTGTCAAACATCTCACAGCACATTTGTTTTGAAAATTATCAACAAAGATGAGGCCAAATGTATTGTTGATATCATAGTGTAAATAATTTCTCCTTGAGTGATATTATTGCTACTGGAGGTGAAATAATAACAATGAATCTTTAAAAAATATGATTGTCATTTAATGGACACCATATTATACTCTAGATCTGTAAAGAAAGGTATTGAAAAACGTAACACATACATTTTATAAAAATCTGGAACATACATTTTAAACACTTTTCCTATAACGGCTGGTCACTCTACGCCATAAGAACAGCCTGGGTAGTTGCATGCCTTGGTCACACCTACTTAACTAAACGTGCCTCTCAGCAACTACTTTACTGAACAAGATGCCTGAGCTTGAAAGCGATATGTAACTGTGAGCTGGCACTGGAAGATACTCACTAGCCCAGCGCTTTCATCGTGGCTTCGATTAACGTACCAATTATACTGATGTTACGCCTTCCCAAGCATTAGGTTAGTGCCACACCGTCATTTTGATCATTTAGGTGTTACTAATAGATTTCTTAGCGCGGTTAGACATGGCATATTTTCAGATTTAACGGAATGCTGAATATACTCCGTAATCAAGCGTGTAAAATGGCACTGATACCGTGGTTTGGCGGTGGCTGTTTGTCACAGCGCGTTTCCCCATAGATCTTCGGCAATAACTGTTCGACCTAACAAGTTTGGTAGGCAAATGAAGACATATTTAATATTTCTCCTAATAATCCCTAGGAAAATGCAAAGCAGGCTCTAAGTTGCCACATTCACCACATCCGGCTGTGCAATATTAAACGCTGGAGTGTTCAGAATAAGTGCATCTGAATATAATGAGGCATCAGTATCACTTTCCACCAGCCGAAGCTACAAATTACGTTTTAAATTATCTAACTAATGCATATTGTTCTCTGTCTGGTTTTCGCAATCATTTGATAGCATATAGATATATGCCAGTGTGTAATTCCGCTTGGCCGAATTAATGTGCGTCTATGTGTGTTAAAGTATGATATCTGACCATGGCATGTATTCTTGTGACTGACCATATTGTTAGGATACGCCTGATTTGTATCAAATGCTTCTCTCTAAGCGAGCCGGATGTATGCCATTACAATAATATAGTGAACTCAAAACCTGGAGTCGGTGTACAATACCCATAGTAATGCTGGGCATGTGCTTAATGTCACCGACCTTCACCCTACCTGCCAAAAGCGCAAATGGTCGCAGATGCATATAACAACTTGGCTAGATTCCTCCAATGGACACACATCATGTCGAATGTATGCATAGGCAATCGTAAGTATGTGCAATCATTGGTGCCTTGGTACAATAGTCACACATACATAAAGGGATTAGGTCCAAACACGCTCATAAGGCTAGCCAGTGAGCCACCACATCATTCAACCTATCTTGGCATGGGCAACTGCACGGATGCGGTCATTTATTATGTGGCACAGGTCTGAATATTATCGTTTTTCTATCTCCAAACTTTCCAATGTATCTAAAAACAACAGTAATGGGTGGATCCGGTGTGTCATGAGGTCATAATCATTTACATCACATGCATGATATCATCTTTGACAGAAATGCTTCATCATGAAGTTGGAATGGCCATTTAAGCGTATGAATTACATGCCTTCAATGGATTTACTATTTAATAAACATTCGGTTGAATATTTTGAAACTAAAATCACGGATCGCTGTATTTGTAAATAAACTTGCAAGGCTCTGGTAACATAGAACGTGGAACTCTTCCAATGCCATGTTATGCTTTCTGTCCCCAAACTTGCATGGCTTTGATGACATAGATAGTGCCACTCCTCCGATAACATAGTATGCTTTCTGTACCCAAACATGCATGTCTGAGGGAGGCAAGTAGACCTACTTGATGAGTTGAGACATGAGGAGAAAGACATCGTGAAAAGTATGTATACCATGGTTATATGTAGGTCAGTAGAACTAAGTATTTTTACGTCATTCTCAGCATTACGCATACATGAGCAAAACAATATTGCAAACAGATAATGTACACATATACACTGTGTAATACGGACAGTACATACACTATATAGCTAAAACATTAAATTACTAGTGACAGAGAATGAAGCTCATCGATACTGTCTTCAGACCATAACACACTGTGAAATATGTGTCAATTATTCTAGTTACAAAATAAGATTAAGCTAATGCAGTCTGCATAAAGTCATCTGGCCCACGTACTTCCCACGTCCACACGGTTATAGCGCCACATGCATTACGTTGCGTGCATTATGCCATTATGTTCTGTATTAAAGGCACCTGCCATGGGATTTGCTCTAGCATAATCGGATCATAGAAATGTTCAATACAGATGGGATATTTTCTGTAAAATTGTACGAGTTCACACATGATATTTACGTATGATTCGCTCAGAGCTAAGCAGATGAAAGAAGGGACATTATTAAATCCAATAAAGAAGGTTTCCCTTCTGTGCGTGCGTGCGTGCGTGCATGCGTGCGTGCGTGCGTGCGTGCGTGCGTGCGTGCGTGCGTGCGTGCGTGCGTGCGTGCGTGCGTGCGTGCGTGCGTGCGTGCGTGCGTGCGTGCGTGCGTGCGTGCGTGCGTGCGTGCGTGCGTGCGTGCGTGCGTGAGTGAGTGAGTGAGTGAGTGAGTGAGTGAGTGGGTGGGTGGGTGGGTGGGTGGGTGGGTGGGTGGGCGGGCGGGCGGGCGGGCGGGTGGGTGGGCGTGCGTGCGTGCGTGTATGTGCGTGCGTGCGTGCGTGCGTGCGTGCGTGCGTGTGTGTTCCAGGTGTGAGTCTGCATGTGGGTGTGCGTGTGCATGTGCATTTGCGTGTAAGTGCACGTGTGCGTGCGTAAGTCAGTGATTGTGTACACATGAGACTGTATGCGAGTTTCCATAGGAAAATTAAAAAAACACATTTGTGCAATATGACTTAAGAAGTTGTATGGAATTGATGAATTTACCAAATAGAAAGTATGCATTACATTGGGTTGGGATAGCATGGGAGAATCCACCTTGAACATTTGGCACTTTAATACACCTTTTATTACAGGCACTTAACTCTTATTGTGAAGGGCCCTTGACTCGATGCTCATAGTCAATATCAGAAGATTCGTTCAGGAAATAGATTTTCTATTTCTCAGTGATTCGAGAATACTGTTACTGAATAAACTATTTGAACGACTTGTATTGATTAATGATAGTAATTTATTAAATAACCTTAAGGCAATAGAAGATAACTTACTGAATTTACATGCGATTTACATATAGTACCTCGTAATCTCCTACTGTTTGTCAAATAATGTAAATAAATGTTATGTTGAAAATATCTAACAAGAAAGAAGAGTAGCTAATCGAGCTTATAACCGATACCTGCATCCTAGCGTCATCGAGGCTTTGAAAGCACATTCATCGTTTATGCCAACACAAAGCTTAAGATTGCGTCGCTATTCCACAGGTAACTCTTCCGAGATGAGAAGTTTGATTGGACAACCATTTACATTATGCCATTATGAATCAATCACCTTCCACTCACGCACTTCTGAGAAGATCGTTTTTGCAGGCATAAGGAAGATGAACATATTTCGCTTGCAATGGCCCTTTCCATTTTTAGCTATGCCCCGCCCATCACTAGCTAAGCTCCACCCACACCTCGCCGTGTTGGGATTGATCGATCCCCAATGCCCTAGCTATCAATTTCCTGAAAACTATCCAGGGAAGCTTTTGAATATCTTGTAACTAATTGGACTGAGTGCTGTTGCTGCCTATGGCATCAACAGCGCCCAGTCAAATTAGTTTCAAAATATTCAACAGAATATTTATTAAATAGTAAAAGCAAACAATTTGTACAACAACGCATAGACCGTTATGATGTCATTGTACACACCACGCAGTTAATAATGACGTCATATGATGGCTGGGTACTCTGGAAAGGTGAATTAGTTTGTTTCAACCTTCTCAACTATGTCTCCTCCTTCAACAGCATCCTCTAGGTTTTTGTAGAGTGCTTGATTTATGGTCTCAAAACACTTAACAAGTTGGATTAATGACGTATTCTCCATGTTCGCACCATATACTGAAAACTCCAATGATTGGGTGTATCTTTTGCATTCGATAAACATGTCCAAATATTGACAATCACGTCTCCACTATCGTCCAAACAATATACACATCCATATAGATAATGCCAATAATTGTATCTTGAGTGTATCAAATCATTTCCTCGTTTTCCTCTTGTGCGATTGGATATGTTGAATTGGGCCGGAGGGCTTCAGACTAGTGCTAAATGCCAAACGCACCATTAGCATTTAACTACCGTCAATGCAAGGTGGTTGTTAATGTGCAATATTACGTGCCATGTACTTTACGCTAGAGCTGGAGCTAAAGCAACATAATTACTGTATCTAGTGCCGCGAGCAATGGTCGCCACTGAACTGTAACAGTATTACTGGCGAGCACGCTTGACCTGTACCAAATTGATATCAATATTCTATCTTTTACTGCGTCAATAGCAAAGACACTGATGTACATTGTTCAACAATTTTGGTGGACGATGTTGCTGTCTACAACGGCACCATCATCCACCAAATTGGTTAAAGCATGAGCACCAGTTCATCTATTAATTTAATTTGAAAATTTAAAGTTTTGACATCAGAGTGGTAACTGATAATCATCCCTTGCACGCGCGGTGATCACATTGCCTAAAGCGATGTTACAATCGCAAGTGGATGTTCAAGATCAATTAGGAATATTAAACCCCAAATCCCTCATTTAAAACGAATCGTATCTGCTGATGATGTTGATACAATATGTTAAGGAGTTTGATATATTTTCATTATCATTGGAATATTTGCCAACTATACACTTATTTGTCTCTATATTGGTCCAGTAAATGGTTAATTATTGTCTTCAATGCCCTTTATACGTTGTTTCGAAACGATGGATCACGTGGTTCATGATATGAAATCACATTCCAGAAATTAGCGTAATACTTGGAATTAAGTAAATATCGAAAGACCGTATTAAATGTGCTCACATCTTCCCCGTTATGTGTGGTTAAAATTTAATAGCCAATGGTTTTCCGTGCTTATCTAACTGTCTAAATATTCTGCGCATGTATCCTTGCAAACGTGCTGGGGGAAGTTTCTGGATTGGCACAACGCACCCTCTGATTAAGCAGTCTTTACTACTAGGATGGACTTGGTTCAAACTTACATTGGCGCGAGTTCACTACAGAGGATTTTAGAAGAACTGAAGAGAGAAACATGTGTATGCATGTGTTGTCCAGAGATAGAACGAGGTTACGCTGTAAAGCACTGACCTGTTGTATGATTCTCATCTCAACATCATCGTGTTTGCCCTGAGAAACCACTAGTCTCTGTCTCTCTATCTGAGTATTGCGCTAGGGATTACGACTGGTGTCTGCGACGGAGTGGCTGATAATTATTCTACACAACATGAACAATCCGTTACATTATCGTATTAATCCTTCTCAGTTAACATGCTGGTACCTATTCCATAGTGCTTGGCTGGTACAAGTAGTACCCAATGACAGAATTATACACATATTCAACACCCCTCTCGGTTCTGAACTGTGAATGCCGATCAAACTGTGTTGGGGTCCATGATATTGTTTATACACACTGGCGCCACTGGGCACATAAGAGAATTGATATCAAGATCCAATATATATCTACCATCTCGTCCTATGTATTACAGATGCTGATGATGGCGTCTAGCGAAAACATGCGGACAGACAGCAATTACATGATGTGTATGCCAGTGAGTGAAACGCGTGATTTGCTAGCTTGGCTGGTGGAATGTGATACTGCCATGTCAAAATACTTTGAGATAGTCGTTATGAGTAAACCAGTTTCTGGCATTGTAGCCACAAATGGAATGATATTACTGTGTGATATATCATTATTCAAATTTTGAAACATATCCCAACGCGTCTGGACAGCCACCAACTTGAATCAATGTGTAGATCAATATGTTATATAAAAATAGTGTTATTAGAGAGGTGTTCTGTTTTGTAGACTTTTATTCACAAAGCACTTATTGAGATTAAAGATGTATTACAATAAGAACGCTTGCATTCCATGTGGTGACATTTATTGAACCGATATATATTATTTTATAATCAACTAGTATGCTATACTTATGTTTTGCGACGCACGCTATTTAATGACTGTTTGCAATGTTGTTTTATTCATGGTAAATTGAAAAATCGTGTAAAACGAAGATTGATAAATGTTATCGTCACTACATTGTGTTGTGCATTTGTCAGAACACAAAGCAGTGCTACCATACGCAGATAAAGAATATATCATATAAACTGTTCGAACATAGATTAAGATAGTGTAGATATTATAAGAAATAGCAAATATATCCTGAAACCCGTTGCATATCAAATATTTGAGATTTGGTTTGTAAGATCCCACTTTGAAACCGTTAAAACTCTCATCGAGTGAAATTCTACTGAATGAGCATGCTACTTCTGAAATGAAATGTTAATTCGTTTGAGAGTCTCTATCTTTGTCATCAGTGATCCGCTACTGTATGCCAACTAGATGGGCAACCCATGAACTCTTAATGAGCTTCAAAATAAATCAAACATTAAAAACGGGATTGCGTCTACATGCAGCATGTGACACACCCTTTCTTCCACATAATATTGCTGAGTAAATAGTGTGGAACATATTTGACTTGCTGTATCACTACTCCCATGCACACTAAGATTGAAATATTCGATATTGTACCAGAATCTTAGAGCGTCCTGATGTAATGGTGCTGCAGCTGTCGTAAGACGCAACCTCTCAACCAGTAACTGTGTAATAGTTGATGAAATGAGAACTAATACATGGTATAGCCATTAGCTCATCACTTCACAACCATCCCTGGGTATCATTCCGTAATATGACAATGTAGTTAGTTGTTTGAGAAATGAACCAATAATATATTTTAACATCGAGTCGTATTAATTCCAGCCCTCCTCTTTACCTAACTGGCTTACTACAGTTAGTTAATCTAGTAATACCTTCGGCTAAGATCACGCCAGTAGTCAGAGAATGAACATCAACTGGAACACATTTACTGAAGTAATGGTAAATCTAGCTGGTCCTTAGGGAATGTGATAAGGACTCTACTTTTATGACCAGTGAACAAGTCTGGTACTGAACCGATAACAACGCTATGTGTAGTCGTATTGGGGTGGTGGCGGAACTTGAGCATGGAAAACGAATAACATATCAAGGCAATACAAGAGCATGTGTTATCACGAGGTCATTTTGGAAGAAAACTGATATTGTTGACCAACATATTTTTCAGCATTTTTCATCTTAAGTGCATTTCTGCCAAATACGAAAACTGGCAAAAGATGCCCTTCCGCATAGGCCTGTGCCCCATGGGTGGTGGAAAAATAAAATGATGTCACACGATAGCATTTAATATGGCCATTACACTTCTCTGAAGATGGTGAGTTCATTTCTGAAAAAAAACTCTTCCACGTGTGCATGTGCCCGGCAGACCAAGCAACACATTAAAAATCAATACGGAAAATCTCCATTCATTGGAGAAAAGTGGGTAGCACGAAAACCCTTGGGCAGATAAAACAAAATTAGGAACAATGAGATTCCCAAGGGGCACTACAAGTTGACCAAGGTGGAAGCGCATCCTGTGCATTCTGTAGGAGATAGGTGGCAAGCATATTGAGAATACTATTAATAAGACGAAGCTAGATCCTGAGTAATTATAATGATATAAGTTTACAAACAGATTAATAATAGTGTCCAATAATGTCTTGTTCCTTTAATTGATGGCATGCAAATTTGACTACATGAGCCATCACAGGTTCTCCGGATTTCTGGAAGCGTGGATGGTTTAATTACGATTCGCATACAGATTGTTCTAATATGGTACACTCTGATAGAATTAGCAGTGTTTTGTCTTCATGAATTCGGACAAATGTGCACTCTTCAACTGCTACTATTGTTGGTGATGATTATAACGATTCGATCTCACTTTATGTTACAAAAACTCAAATATACAGATCCTCTCGTGAGAATAACGTTTACCTGAACCATAATATGTGGTCTGGTGTCGCACACGCAACAATTGTCATTGCCCATATGTTTCCCCCACACTTCATACCGTCTTCAGGCGCTGAAGCATGGTGGTGGAAAGCAATACATGGATGGGTAATTAATAATTAATAACACATGCCAGTATGACGGGATGGTATATAATTTGGACAGCGATATGCATAAAATCACCGTTATTACATACCAATTTTTCTATATACAACATAGGTTTGTTTTATTGTCAATATACCTTTCTTATCGATATAATGGGCATTAACTTTCCACTAGCATTTCAGTCAAGGATACCGTGGCAAATCGTATTTCGTTACTCTAATTGGATCAGAATATGTGTTTAAAATTAAATTGTAACTCGGTGTTCTTCTGTGGAAAATCTTTCAAATCTCTTATTTCATTATAATAGCAACAGCAGAGCCATTATGTTCGATATCTGTAAGTTTAAGCACGCGCATTGTGACGGGTCCTGGAGGGAATGAGTGAGGGCGGATATGTTTAGTATTGCATGTGACGGAACTTTATTTGTAACTTTAACTACACCATGAGGAATTTCGTGAAACCAATTCAATGTTGATTGACAATTTTAAAACTGGTTTACCAGATGCTCACTCGACGTTTATACACATAGTTTAACACAATCCTAGCCATGCACGGCCCATATCTAATCATGCCCCACCCATTTCTAGATAGGCTTCGTGCACAGCGTACCCGCATTTGAATCGATTTTATCACTTTTTCCCCCTAAATTCACAGAACTCCAAATTCAATTAAACTAGACTGATACATTTTCGATTGAAATTAATTGGCGTTGCTGCCAGTCAAATCCGTATCAAAATAGTCCACAGAATACTTATCTAATTGTAAATTTGCCAAATAATTATAATTCATATACTTTCTACTATGTGCTACTTTAGTTGTGGACTTACATCATTTAAGTGTGACGTCAGTGGCATACTTTGATTATGATGTCAGATACCCGAATGATGGATCGAATCACCCCCCCCCCCTTCTCAAGAGCGAACCAACGACACAATAAGTGCAGCCCTGCAGATTGCCGATTGTCTCGATCAATCGTTCTCAAGGTAATTAATTTCTCAACGTATGAGTATGTTATACAGTCAAACGAATTAGGGATGAGAAATATTGCGATAGCCAGTAACAGCTTTCAGTCAAATTAAATTAAAAATATCCAAAACCGTGACACTGAATTTCATTGAAGCTAGTATTAAGATGTATGTACACTTTCACGCACGCACGCACGCACGCACGCATGCGCGCACGCACATACACACGCACGCGTGCGCGCACTTACCCACGCATGCGCACGCACGCACACATACGAAAAATTCCACATGCAATTTTCATAATGTTATCCCTTTGCACTTAAATGTTCGGCTTTGATCCTGTGAGGTGTGAGCAAATCAGGTGTATGCATCGATCCACTCTGTGGCTATTGTGTATAATAAATTGGGATCCCGACCCTCGAGTTAGAATTAAATGTCATGTACATTATTACCTTATCAGGTCCACCAGGTTGATAGCCAAGGCCGCTTTTGCCAATGTGTGCGATTACATGTAAACAGTCCACAGAATCTATGTTGGATAGCCCTGGAAATAATGCTGCATTACACGGCGAAGTGCCTCAGGCAATGCCCTTCACAGAATTGTGTCACTATATGTTGACAATCGTCACAAAAAGCAATCAAATTCGCTAACGTACGACTCTCTGAGCATCTGGCTATTGGAGACCCCCAGTGAATCCTACCAATCACTAATCAATATGGCTTTTCAGTCTGAAATCGCAGTACGTCAAATGCAGACGATCATTCAATAACTGGGTTAGTTAGTTTGAATTCAATTTGCGTGGAAAGTGTTGCTGCATTCTTTACGACACGTATAGCTGATTAATACAAGAATATCTAGAAATAAGCGTTGTTTCCAAAACGAAATGGCATCAAGGTTGTCAAGTTATGCGAATTTTGGAGATGGAAGACAATTCTTTATGAACTCGCAATTGTCTCGTATTTCTTTAACGTAAATGAGAAGCAAAAATGCTAATTGTAGTGTCCTGTATCCTGTCCCAATGTGTTTTATGAAAATCGGTAGAGGAATTATATCAAAAGAGGTCAAAAGGTCGCCAGTTTTGAATGTTGCTAGTGACGCCCTTTTAAAGGACTATTTTGGAACTGTTACTACACTGCAAATCTGCGATCATACTTCCTCGATCTGTGATCGTTAACTGATTTCAAGATCCTTGAAATATCAATGTCCATCTTGTGCCCTAATGCTAGCGTCTGGACAATATTAGGAGCACAATATTGCACTGCATTCATACAGTATCAGCGCAGCTCTGTCTTCGTTCTAGGCATAGTAGTAGACGCTAGGTTAATTGTCAATATTATATTAGACACGGTACACAATCGCCGTTGACAGTATCTCGAAGATGGTGTTGAGGAGCATGATATGCTAAATGTTTGCTCGTCGTTCCAGTGAGTTTTATGTTTCAGACGCAATACTGATACTGTGACCAACAGCATATTTGTACCCTGTCCAATATCGTCGATGGGGCGGTGTTCTATGAAGGTAGAGTGACTATGTTTGGCACTCGCTTAGAAATGCTATGGTCTGCAGATTTATGCAGTTGCTTGCTGATTGCAGATGCCAGTCTATTTCTCAGAATCCTGGATACAGCCTCAGTCAGTTATTTGTGTTTGTAGTGGGGCGACTTCACCTGCAAAAGCATATGATGGTACAACGTTTGGATTTGTGAATTGATTGTAAAATATTCTTTAACGTATCTGCCTTTCCCTTCTCGGTCGGGATGAAACTGGCATCAGTGTTTTACGCATGTATGATGAATTGATGTCCAGCAGGTCTCAGAGCCCAGACGCCGCTAAACATTTTGTTTTTTGCTGCAGGACACATTCCTTCTGTCTGTTACACATATAGTGAAGAACCGTCACTTTGGCAAGATCACTAGATGAGAACAATTAGTCGCCTCTGCTGTTGAAAGAGCACTACAGCAGGCGAGCTATTGTGTAGAAACAACATGTGTCGGAGCAGCACATACAGATAAAGTATATTTGTACATGAGTGAAATTTTCAGAACAACTCGAAGATTTTGTTAGCAAAAGCACAGTTCAGTTCTTAAGTGCTTAAGACGGTATAGTTTACTATGTCGAAAACACCTGTACATGCCCACTTGCGTTAGAGAACTAGCCATGGCATGTAACCAATAATAGGCAGGGCAATGTGGTCCAATAGGAAATAATGCCATTGAATGTCAACAGGAATGGTAATTGCTGAAAAAATATCAATTTACACCCGGTCATCAATTATTTGTGGTTTTCTAAGCGGTTATTGCTCTGCTCACACTCCAGCCTCCTACAAACACGATAGTGCATGCCTCTTCATTATTCAGGCTATCGGCAATGTAAATCGTGTAATACAATTACTTCAAGTAGTGGCATGGGAAATTACGGATCAATAGCTATGCGCTGGCGATAGACAAACAGCTATACTAGCTATGGCTATGGAGAAATAGGCATGTGTAAGGTATTGAATGTGTGTGTGTGCGTGCGTGCGTGCGTCCGTGCGTGCGTGCGTGCGTGCGTGCGTGCGTGTGTGCGTGCGCGCATGCGTGCGTACGTGCACAGGCGTGCGTTCGTGCATCTCTCATGAATGTTATTTGCTTGCGTTTGTTTAAACTCACGTGCCATCGCTTTTTCTTTGTTGTTTGCCTTGATGTTTGTGGTTGTTTCGAATAACATGTTAATAAATTCCTCAAGGGTTTCATTTCTTATCAAATGTATCACCTACGCATTATACTGGGGCGATTTCCACATGAGAGATAACGTATACCATAACAGCAAATGTGAGATAGTGGGATTACAAGTTTCAAGTTGGTAACACGGGATAATGTGTTTTGCTTTGGTTATTATTTTTATCTCCGATCCTGTAGTCCAGTTATCTATTGCCTATATACGGCTCTGTTTCCTACCTAGTTATTCTTTATATTTACCGTTACCAAGATTACACGACTGAACTGAGTTACTACCTCAGCTGCTACTTATTCAAGCTAATGAGATGTGAAGGATGTAGCTGTCCTTTAATAATATTTCTCTAATGCCTCGCCATCTATCGGTCACATGAAAGGCGCTATATATTTTGAGAAACATCTCACCGTTTTCAAAATTATCAATTGATATGATGCGAAATGTATTATTGATGTGTAAATAGAGTAATCCCTTTCTAACTATGTCACACCTATTTTTAGCTAAGACTCGCCCACTTTGCACACATGTTGAAATTCATTTAGAACTAAAAACCAAATTCCCAGTATTATAAATATACGGTAATTAAGCCGGTAAGCTGTTGAATATTTTAAAACGAATATGACTGTTATTCGTTGCTACCCATGCCAGCCATAGCTTATAGACATATGTCAGAATATTCACGAGAATGTGCATTAAATTGTAAATTTGTCAGGGGCATACCATGTTTCCAGGTTATTCATCCATCATGTGATGTAATATGACGTCGAAATCAACTACGTGACATGCAGGATGAAGTCATAATCATGACGTCATGAGTTAGACCGCCGTAAACGCTTAAAAGTCCAACATGTGGTACGAATTGTATGTCTTTGCTATTTAATAGACATGATGTTGAATATTTTGAAACTAATTTGACTTGGCAGCAACAACACACAGTCCAAGTGGTTTCGAAATATTGAACAGCGTACCTGTATAGTTTTCTGGAAATTGATAGGCAGGGAGCCCAAGGATCGATCGAGGACAACACGAGCGTGCAGTGGCTGGATCTAAGTTAGAGATGGGCGGGGCATAGCTAAAACCGGAAAGGTTCAGTCAGGCATGTACGTGATGGGCAATTGGCACATTCATGACGGACCAACGGTATTGTGATTGTGACGTTATCTAACAAGGAGCGCACTTGCGTATGATGTCAAATACTTGAGTGACAGATCGGATACATCCATTGACTGCCAAGTCTGAGAATGTTGCTAACGTTAACATATTCATTTCTACATACAATATAATGTTTATTTTTATGGTAGAAAAAATATCATGGCTATTAGATTCAAATTGATTTACATTTACTACATGGCGACTCTTTGCTTTAAATACTATCCTACGTTAGCTGATAAGTGACAGTCATATTGCTAATATTCAATGTTTTAAAGTCAAAGTTAAAGTAATTTCTACTCGAACCGAAATATTTCTACTTGAGTTGAAATAGGTATACTCGAGTTAAAATAATTTCTACTTGATTGATGATATTTCTACTGGAGTTGAAATAAAAAACTCAATATTTAAAAAATAAAAATGTCATTAATTAGACACCATACTGTGCTCTACATCTGTGAATTTCTGTATTGAAACGTAATATGTATTTCATATTAACCTCTCTGACATACATTTGAAATACGTTTCCTATCATGGCTGTTCCCTCTAGCCATACATGTACCTACCACCTGGGTAGACGCATGCCTGTGTCACATTTGCTGGACATGAGTTCAGAACTTGAAAGCCATATGTAACTCTGAGCTGGCACTGGAAGAAACCAGCTAACCCAGCACATTCATCGTGGATTCGATTAACACACAAAATATACTTATGTTAAGCCTTCCAATGCATTAGGTTGGCGGCACAAGACCTTGCTGATCATATAGGTTTTACTAATAGACTTAGAAGGTGGTTAGATACGCCATACTTTCAGATCGATTTTGACCGAATGCTGAATATAATCATTAATCAAGCGTGAAAAATGGCACTACTACTGTGGTTTGGTGGTGACAGTTTGTCACCGTGTGCGTCTCCACATCGATCATAGGCAAGACATATCCGACACAACAAGGTTGGCAAATGGACACACATTTTCTCCTGATAATCAGCTGAAAAATACGAAGCAGGCTTCAAATCGCCACACTCAGTACATCCCGATGAACAATATTTGAAGCTGGAGTGCTCAGAATAATGGCATCTGAATATAATGATGCATCAGCGCCAATTTCCAGCAGCCGAACCTGCCAATTACGTTTTAAATTCGCTGACTAATGTAACATGAAATTGTTCTCTGTCTGGATTTTCGCAAGCATTCGATGGCATAGAAAGTAGATATATGCCAGTGTGTAATTCCGGTTGACCGAATTAATGTACGTCTATGTGTGTCAATGTATGATATCCGACCACGGCATGTATTTGGTGTGGCAGATCATATATGGTTACGATACACGCGATTTCTACCAAATGTTTCTTTCCAAGTGAACTGGACGCATGCTGTTAAAATAATATCGTGAACTCGAAATGTGGAGGTCATCGATTCGGTGTACAATACCCCTAGTAATGGTGGGCATGTGCGTAATATCATCGACTTTCACCCTACCTGCTAAAAGTTCAAATGGTCTCAGATCCATATAGCAACTTATCTAGATTCCTCCGACGGCCAAACATCCTGTGGAATGTATGCATAGACAATCATAAGAAAAGGCAATCAATGGTGGCATGTTACAATAATTAAACGTACACAAATGGACTAGATCTAAAACGCTCAGAACACAAACCAGTGAGCCACCGCATCATCCCACCAGCCAAGACATCTCGGTCCATGCAACTGCCGGATACTTTCATTTATAATGTGGCACCCGTCTGGATATTATCGTTTTTTCTCCAAACATTCCAAGGCATCTAATAACTGCGGTAATGGATGGATCCGCTTTGTCGATCAAGTAGATGAGGTCATCATGATTTACATCACATGTAGGCTGCTGTCACAATAATAATGGACCTTTCCATTTTTAGCTATGCCCCACCCATCACTAGCTAAGCTCCACCCACACCTCGCCGTGTTTGGAATGATCGATCCCCGAATGCCCTAGCTATCAATTTCCTGAAAACTATACAGGGAAGCTGTTGAATATTTTGTAACTAATTTGACTGCAAACGCGCCCAGTCAGATTAGTTTCAAAATATTCAGCAGAATATTTATTAAATAGTAAAAGCAAACAATTTGTACAACAGCCCATAGACCGTCATCAAATATGCGTTCGTGATGTACTTATCATGACGTCATTCATTATGATGTCATTCTACACACCACGCAGTGCATTATGACGTCATATAATTGGTGGGTACTCTGGAAAGGTGAATTGACAGAAGTTGAAATGGACCGTCTAGTGTATGAATTGCATGCCTGTGATGGATTTGGTATCTAATAAACATTTTGTTTTATATTTTGAAACTAATTCGATTTGGAGCTGCCATAGTCAGCAACAGCACACAGTCCAATTTGACTCAACATATTCAAACGCTTGCATGCATAGGTTTACTTGATATTTTGATTCTGGAAATTCATGGTTCGACCATCTGATTGATCCCAACACGGCCAAGTGGGGGCTTGGCTAGAAAGGGGCATGTCATAGCTCGAAATGGATCTCTCTCTCTCTCTCTCTCTCTCTCTCTTTCTCTCTCTCCCTCTCTCTCTCTCTCTTACATAATTATTACTAATGGATACACATTTAATAAGATCATATGGTTTAAGTGCGTACGTAGAGACAAGGAATGTTTCCCAGCAATAGGTTCATATAACAGTATATTAATAATGAATTGATAACGATATTGTGGCAAAGATATACATCTATAATTAAAGGACAGTGATAATAAAGTATACACTTATATTCATTGTCAATTATTCATGACGCATTTACTCATCAGTGTCCATTTCACACTTCGCCAGACACCGCGTTCCATATCGCCATGCGCTAATCTTGCCATACACTTGCGAAGTTGCGGCCGTTTCTGATATTTTATAATGCACGTTTCCAGTTTATCAATCCATCATATGACGTCATATGATGTCATAATCAACTAAGTGAC
>CM067364.1:56450716-56558216 GCA_034401795.1 Chaetoderma sp. LZ-2023a | reverse complement strand
CCTATATAATATGTGCTTCAATAAACATCGCTTAACCCCTCTTATGTTACCTTAGCCATGCCGCCCAAAAATCCCGCCCTGTGCAGTGATATTGGGGAATGTCAATTTTCAGGCCAAGAAAAATTCATTTTGAAATGTTACCACAGAAATGGTTGGCTCTGTAATCAAGTACGTCATTTCAGTGGTAAATTAAAAAATGTCTTCTGGTGATTCTGTATGGGTATTCGGGGTCGCCACCGTTCCAACCCAGGTACCGCACGTGATCTTCCTTCTAGCGGAGATAGATGGGATAGATGACACAATGCTGTATTCTATTGATTACTCGTTTACTTAACTTTCCTCATTCTACTGTTTACACATATAATTCCACATTCTAGTCACGTGCCTCTTACCTATTCTAAACCGTTTCTACTTTACTACAGTCGATTCCTAAGATAGAAGTACTCTAGTGAAAAATAACAAAGTTAATCTTACGTTCTTCTCCCTAATGGAACGGCCAGATAACTGCATAGCTGACAATCTCACTAGCTGCCACTAGTGGTCCGCGTCTCCGCCGTCAAATTCTGTCCGACGGTAACTGTCACCCCTGTCCGTCGTCAACGTGCGTCCACTCTTAAATATGATTGTGTCGTTATGTCAACAAAGCTGTGTATATTAAGTGATGGCGTGTGTGAGTGTGCATGTGGACTACTAGGAGTATAATTAATTACTCTAACTAATTAATAATTAACATATATAATACAATCATATAGCAACATGCTACAGTATAAATACAATAATTGTTCCATTGTGGGCGTTGCGATTACTACCATAATGTATATGTTTATCCATTGATTGTCCTAAGGTTAGTGACGTGCCCGTTCTAGTTTGTCACATGTCACTGGGCATGTCCATCAATCAAGCGGAGTTCGTACTCGTGTTGCCTCGTGCGCGTGTCTGGGCGTGGCTATGTCAAGCATATGTGTGCGCCCATGTGCGTCCATGTGTGCTTGTGTGTCTATGCCCGTTCATTCGGGTTGGTGTATCCTTTTTGCTATGGCCCTATGCCATATTACTCTTGGTCAGTTAAGAATTTTATACAATATCAAATTGGTTTCAAAATTCTCAACAGGATACCCGTATAGTTATGTTGAAATTAGGATTGAGATAATTTGGAGTTCAAAGAGTTAAAATCGTGTTAAATAGGTGTGCACTGTGGCCAGAGCTTAGCAAGAAATGTACAGGGAATAGCAAGAAATGACCGGCTATTGTATTACAGTAGGTACTATTTCATATTACCAGCAGCTCTATCAAGAATACATTTAATTGGCATATTTGCAACAGATGCGTACCATGAAAATAAATACATGTAATTTGACCATGTGATTCAAGCAGGTGAATACACAAGTGTGTGGCTTGCGTGTACGTATATTGGCAACCATCTACACATGCAGATGTAGCCAGCTAGTTAGAAACAAGAACTTATTATTCAAACAAAGACCAGCTGGATAATCATGAGATGGAATCTGGTATTGATCCGTATGCACGCTAGTGTCAGTGAGAGAGTCTAAAGACGTAAGCACGTTTGTTTAAACCAAAACATGCCAATGAATGGTAATCACGGAGGAACACTCTCTGAAGACATCTTGACATTCTATCTAATTCACTTTCCACAATCGATTTGCAATTTGTCTATCCTTAGGGTTTGTATCCCAGTTTGCACCAGGCAAGTCGGTCATGTAATCAACACACTGACACATAAGTACAGTATCTGATAATGCTGATTTGTAAAAATTGTTGTCATAGCTCAAATTACAAGTACTATATTTTTCGCATAAATGTCCAAAGTAGTAATTGCTACGGTGTGATTAACTGCCATTCACCATTGCGCCAAAATGGAGGTTTTAAAATGGGGTCTCTTGGATTGACACATCTGGAAAATATGTCAAAATTTCAGTCTATATATCATAAATAGAATCGTAAACTCTGTCTGAATATAATATCGCTATTATCAACCTCGTCGACAATTATCACTTTGCACTCAAAACGCGTGCAAAGTCATAATTTTCAACTCGGTTGCTAATAGTGAAATTTGAATTGAACCTCCTACGAGATCCTCCATTTATGGGATCTGCCTTGTAAGAATAAGTACAGTGATTTTCTGCATGCATGCTCCTCATCGCGCCTAATGCCTTTGAACTATGACGTCATGATTATATCACTAACAATTCTACACAATGTGTATCATCACGCACAACCCAAGCACAACATCTGCACTTCAACTCATGAGATAATGCAAGACATATCCATATACACAGCGAGACTAGATCCATGAGTTACTCAATCAGCTGACGTCAAAATCAAAATACATCATACATTCACTGATGTCACCATGAAACTGACGTAAACCTGACATGAAAGAGCCGAATATATAACAGTAACTGTCTGACTTGTATGTCCTTCATCATATTACACGTTTTTAGATTTTCGCATGGAAAAAAAAATTATAATTTAGTCGATAATTGATGGTTAATCATTAATTTGCTTTTACTTCTAACATATTCTACGCACGAGAATAGTTCTATTATTGTCAACTGCCATTCTTTAACATCGATTTGAATGCTTGCACACAGTGGACAAATCCTCCGCAGAAAGTGATTCACAATTCATACACTTGGTGGATTATTCCCACTTCTCCACGAAGTATATTATGTCATTATGATTATGAAATCAGTATACATGTGGCGTAATTGATCATGACGCCATGTGCTTGAACAACCCTCTGATGAAATCAAGCCAGATAATTGGTTAAGAAGTTTATATTACATGGTTAATTAATGATCATTGTCTACCAGTGAAACAGAGAACATGGACGCATGGCTGGAAACGTATGCCACATGTCTGGAAGTGCGTTAGCATGTTATCTAGGGATATGGCTATATGTAACTCTATTAGTGTGGTAATAAAGTTTATGTTAGACATTATGTGGCCGATGCAGATAGGCATCTGTAGATGATAGCCATAATGAGCCCTGTAGTTAAGCAGTCCTTACGACTATGATGCACTTGGTTCAAACTTACGCCGAGTATAGCCATCGATGCACACCACATCCCATATCACGTGACAGGCCTTAGAAACGGCACATGTAACACCAATACACTCCGGCGTGAGTTCACTACCGCGGAATTTGGAAGAAATGAAGAGAAAGGGAAGTGGAAGCATGTGTTGACCAGCGATAGAACGAGGTTACACTGCTAAACACTGGGCTGCTGTAAGATATCTCAACACCAGTCGTGTTTACCCTTAGCAACCACTAGTCTCCGCATATGTATTTGAGAATTCCGCGTGGTGGGGTGGGTGTTGGGGTGGGGTGGGTGTTTGGTGGGGGTCCGGGGTGGGGTGGTGGGGTGGTGGTGGTGGTGGTGGTGGTGGTGGTGTGTGTGTTTGTGTGTGTGTGTGTGTGTGTGTGTGTGTGTGTGTGTGTGTGTGTGTGTGTGTGTGTGTGTGTGTGTGTGTGTGTGTGTGTGTGTGTGTGTGTGTGTGTGTGTGTGGTGGCTTACCACAGGTTTCTGTGACAACAAAATGGCTGAGAACTATTCTATAAAACTTGAACAATTTGTTACCCGATTGCATTGATCCTCCTCAGTGTGTATGTTGGCACCGATTCCATAGTGCGTGGCTGATCGTGACCAATGACAGAATATACATATTCAACAAGCCTCGCTATTCTGAACTGTGAATCCCGAGCATATTGGTTTGGAGTCCATAATACCGCTGACACACACTGGAACCGTTGGGCACATAAGAGAAATTATATCTAAATCCAATATATCTACTATATCCTCATATGTATTACATTTGATGATGATGATACTGATGATGGTGGAGTTTGATGGGAATACAGACAGAGAGCAATTACACGATGTGTTTGCCAATCAGTGAAATGCGTAATTGGCTAGTTTGACTGGTGAAATGTTTCGCTGACATGTCAATATACTTTGAGATTATCATTATGAATACACCAAATGCTGGCATTGTAATCACAAAAGGAATGCTATTACTGTGTTGTATATCATTTTAAAAATGTTGAACTATATCCCACCGTGTGTGGACAGCCACCCACTTGATACAATGTGTAAAACAATATGCTATATACAAAATAATTTTATTTCATTAGAAAGTGTTACTGTTTTGGAGACTATTGAACGTGTTATTCACAATGGACTTATTCAGATTAAAGATGTATTACACTAAGTACTCTTACATTCCATTGCATGACCTTTATTGAACCGTTACATATTATTTTATATATAAATATGGAAATCATGTAGAGGGAAGCTTGATAAATTTTAATGGAATGCTTGCAGAGTATAAATAACCATATAAAATAATTGTAAACCTGAAATATAATATTGTTGTGTCACTACATTTAGCTGTGCCTTTGCCAGAACTCATAGCACGAATATATAGTATAAACATGTCGGAAATAGATTAAGATAATGTAGCTATTTCTAAAAAATAGCAAATATAATCTGAAACTCTGCATATCAATCATTTGAAAATTATTTTGTAAGATCCCACTTTGGAAAAGCAAAAGTTACCCCCCAGTGAAATTTTACTGAATGAGCATGACACTTTTGAAATACACGCAACATGTGACACAACTTTTCTTCCACATAATATTGCCGAGTAAATAGTGTGGAACAAATTTGACTGGCTGTGTCACTACTCCCATGCAAACTAAGATCGAATATTCGATACTGTACCATAGTCTTAAAGCGTCTTGAGGTAATGGTGTTGCAGCTGCCGTAAAACGCAAACTCTTAATCCGTAACTGTGTAATAGTTTATGAAGTAATCACTAATACATGGCATCATCATTACCTCAGCACTTCACAAACTTCCCCGGATAGCATTTCATAATATGACAATATACTTAGTTGTTTGATAAATGTACCACTAATACAGCTTGAAATCGAGTCGTAGTAATGCTAGTGCTCTTCTTTACCTAACTGGCATCCTGCAGTTAGTTAATCTATGTACAACTTTACCTACAACACACCTAGTGGTACCTTCGTTTGCATGCCCGAATTCAGAGAAAACCTATCAACTAGAACACATTCACTGATGTAATGGTAAATCTGTCTGGTAATTAAGGAATATTATATGGTCTCTTCTTATATGACCATTGAAAATGTATGTTACCGCCCCGCTAATAACTGTATGTGTGGTCGTAGTGGGGTGGGGATGGCACTCGGGCATGGACAATGGATAACAAATCAAGGCAAAACAAGAGCTAGACACTGGCCAACTTTAAGGTCTATCAGACCAAAACAATATTGGCCTATGCCTCCCAAAATGTAGTTGTTTTTACTTTTGATATCATTTCATTTCTGAAAAAATTGTTGACCAAAATAAACAATAAATACATTTTTTTCAGCATTTTCCTTCCGGAGTGCATTTCTGTCAAATACGAATACAGGCCATCTTGATGCCCAAAGATGCCCTTCCACATAGGCCTGTGACTCAGGGGTGATGGAAGAATAAAAGGATGTCACGCGCTAGCATCTAATATGATCATTGAACTTCTCTGAAGAAGGTAAGTTCATTTCTGCAAAACCCTAAAACTGGTAACTTTGAACCCGCAGACATACCCATTCTTTCACTTGCGCCTGTGCCCGGCAGACCAAGCAACAAATTCAGGACTCCTATCCTGACCAAGCATGGTAGTGAATAGTGATAAGCTCAAAATTGCAGTTGGCGTCACAGATAAACTACCTATATTAAATATACCCATTCATTTCCTATGGTGAACGGTTATATGCTTCGTGGTCGATGGTCAAAGGTCAAGACTACTCATCTGTCAGGCTGGCGGACATCTTCGGAACCACAAGGGTAATATTATGTCCAAGTATGGTGTTGATCCAATTAATAGTCTAGCTTGAGTCATGGTTCAAAAATCATTATTGAAAAACCCCATGAATGGGGCAGAAAAAGTGGGTAGCTAAAAAACGCTTGGATAGATCCAAAAGAAAACTAAGAACAACGAGATTCCCAAGGGGTACAACAAGTTGACCAGGGTTCCTGAGTAAGTATAATGAACTGCGATTACACACAGATTGATAATATTGCTCGATACCATCTGGTGCTTTTTTATTTGATGACGCTTATCTGGATTTCTAGAAACGTGGATGGTTTGATTACAATTCGCATACAGATAGTGTTGATAAGGTACAATACAGTAGAAATAGCAGTAATTTGTTTGTAGGAATTCGACAAAAGGAATACTTCATCTGCTACTATTGGTGGCTGTGATTATAACGATTCCATCTCACTTTCTGTTCCACAGATCTCCCATCTACAGACCATCTCGTGAGAATAACGTTTAACCGAACCATAATCTGTGTTCTCATCGCCACACGCTCCCCCAAAGACTTCCCGCCATCTTCAGGCAGAAACCTGCTGGCGGAAAGTGATACACGGATGGGTAATTCATATTTAATAACAACTCACAGTATGACGGGATATTATATAATTTGGACACTATTGACCGCTATTGCATGCCAATTTTTTTTATAAACAACATAAGTTTGTTTTATTGTTCAAGACAGCATTCTCTCTTACGGATATAATGTGCACTAACTTTCCACCAGGAATTCAGTCAGGTAGATCGAGTTAAATCGTATTTCGTCAATATAAATGGATCAGAATATGTGTATAAATTAAATCGTAACTTGGTGTTCTTCTATGGCAAATCTTTCAACCATCTTATTTCATTATACTAGCAGCAACAGAGCCATCCAGTTAGCTATCTGTAGGTTCGAGCGTACGCCTTGTAACAGGTTCTGGAGGGGATGAGTGAGAGGTGGATGTGGTTAGTGTGGCATAGGACGTAACTTTATTTGTCACTTTGAGTACACCATGACGAATTTCTTGAAACCAATTCAATGTTAATTGACAATTATTAAACTATTCCGCCAGGCACTCACTCGACGTGTATATAGACATAGTTCAACACACTTTCTAGCCATGCATGGCCAAATTCTAGCTAGACTTCGTTCACAGTGTACCCGCATTTAATCGATTTTATCACCTTTAAACCTAAATTTACAGAATTCCAAATTCAATGAAACTATACTGATACGCTGTTTTTATATTGACATTAATTGCCGCTGCTGCCAGTCAAATCAGTCCACAGAATACTGATCTAATTGTAAATTCGCCAAATAATTATACTTCATATGTTTTCTACCATATGCTACTTTAGTTTCGGACGTCATTTAAGTGTGACGTCAGTGGCATACTTTGATTATGATTTGATTATGACGTCAGATACGCGAATGATGAATTGAATCCCTCCCTTCTCAAGAGCGAACCAACGGCCCAATGAGTGCATCCCTGCAGATTGCTGATTGCCTTGATCAATCGATCTCAACGTAACTTCTCGACGTAATAGCATGCTACACAGTCAAACGAATTAGGGATGTGAAATATTGCAATGGCCAGTAACAGCTTTCAGTCAAATTAAATTTAATATATCCAAACGCGTGACACTGATTTTCGTTGCAGCTAGTATTAAGATGTATGCAAACTTCCCCGCACACACGTACACACTCGCATGCATACCCACGCATGCGTGTATGCACGCACACACGTACGGATAATTCCATATGAAATATCCACAATGTCATTGCTATGTATGTATACGTTCGACTTTGATCCTGTGAGGTGTGGACAAATCCGGTGTCTGCATCGATCCACTCTGTGGCTATTGTAGATAGTAAATTGGGTTCCTGGCCCTCGGGCTAGAATTACATGTCAAGTGCATTATTACAATTTCATGTCATTCACGTTGATAGCCTAGGCCACTTTTTCTAATGAGTGCTATTACCCGTAAACAGTCCTCACAATCTCTTTCGGCTAGCCCTGGGAATAGTGCCGCATTACACTGCGAAGTGCATCAGGCAATGTCACTCACAGAATTGTGTGACTATATGTTGAAAATCGTCACCGGGTGCGTTAAGCAAAAGCAATCAGATTCACAAACATACAACTCTCTGAGCCTATGGCTCAAAATCCTAACAATCACTAATATAGCTTTTCAGTCTGAAATCACAGTAATTAAAAGGAGGACTATCATTCAATAACTGGGTTGGTTATTTTGAAATGAATTTGTGTGGAAAGTGTTGCTGCATTCTATACGCCACCTATAGGTGATTAATGCAAGAATGCCTACAGATATGCGTTGTTTCCAAAACTTAATCCCATCAAAGTTGTGAAAATATGGAACTCTTTATGAAATCGTAATTTTCTCGCAGTGATTAAACGTAAAACGTAGTTCGTAACCTGTTTTATGAAAGTCGATTGAGTAATTATATGAAATTAGGTAAACAGATCACCAGTTTTTGAAATCATAGATCTGTGTATCGCTGTGACTAGCGGCCCCCTAATAAAGGCTTATTTTGGTACTGTTAGTGCACTGCAAACCTGTTGTCATACTTCTTGGATCTTTGATCGTTCACTGGTTTCAAGGTGCTTGAAATACCAATGTGCATCTTGTGCTCTAATGCTAGTGGCTGGACATTATTAGGAGCACACTATTTCACTGCGTCCATACAGTATCTGCACAGGTTCGTCTTCGTTTTAGCCAGAGTAGTAGACTCTAGATAATTTGTCAATATTATCTTAGACACTGCACAGAATATCCCTGGACAGTATCTTCATGATGGTGTTGAGGAATAACATAAGCTAAATGCTTGCTCGTGGTTCCAGTGAGGTTTATGTTTCAGACACAATAAGGGTACTGTGACCAACGGCATATTTGTAGCCTGCCCAATAACGTCGATGGGGAGGTGTGGTATGAAGGTAGCATGGACTATGTTTGGGATTCGTTTAGAAATGGTTTGCTCTGCAGATTTATGCAGTTGCTTGCTGATGCTGTTAGGTCCAGATGCCCGTCTATTTCTCAGAAACTTGGATGTGTGTACTGGACTGACTTGACCTACAAAAGCAAATGATGATGCCTGGATCTGTGCATTTATTGTAAAATATATTTCCCTTGTCAGTTCGGATGAAACTGGCAGCAGTGTGGTTATTGTTTGATGAATTGAATTCCAGCAGGTCACGGAGCCCCGACGCTGCTAAACATGCTGTGAGTGCGTCGTCATCTCTCAATGGGTCGTTTTGCTGCAGGACACACTCCTTCAGTCTGTTACGCATCGGGCGAAGAATCGCCACTTTGGCAAGATTACTAGATGAGGACCATTAGTGACCTCTGTTGTTGAAAGAGCACTACAATAGGCGAGCTATTGTGTAGAAACACACCATTTATCGGAGGAACTCATACAGATAAGGTATATTTGCACATGAATGACATTTTTAGAACCACTCAATGTTTTTGTTAGCAAAAGCACAGTTTTATGTGCTTAAGAAGGTAGATTTTACTATGTCGAAGACATACTGTACATGCTCACTTGCGTTCGAGAACTAGCCATGACATATGTCCAATAATAGGCAGGTAAATGTGGTCCAATACTAAATAATGTCACCTAATGTCAACAGGAATGACAATTGCTGAAAAAATAAAAATGTGCACCCAGTAGTCATCAATTATTTGTGGTTTTATTAGAGGCTATTGCTCTGCTCACTCTTCAGCCTCCCACAGACACGATGGTGCATGCCTCTTCATTAGTCAGGCCATTGGCAATGTAAATAGTGTAATACAATTACTTCAAGTAGTGGCATCGGCAATTACACGTCAATAGCTATGCGTTGGCGATACGGAAACAGCCATACTAGCGATCTCAATGGACAAATCGGCATGTGTACCACATTGAATGTGCGTGCGTGCGTGCGTGCGTGCGTGCGTGCGTGCGTGCGTGCGTGCGTGCGTGCGTGCGTGCGTGCGTGCGTGCGTGCGTTCGTGTGTGAGTATCCGTGTTCGACCGTGCGTGTGTATGAGTGTGAGTCTTAGGAAAGTTATTTAAACTCACGTGTCATCACTTTTTCATAGTTGTTTACCTTGATGTTCATGGTTGTTTGCCTTGATGTTCGTGGTTGTTTAACTTGATGGATATTTTTGGAGCACCGATCATTTGGCCCAGTTATATATTGCCTAAATAGATCGATAAATGGATAGATCGATAGATAGATAGATAGATAAATAGATAGATATATAAATAGATAGATAGATAGATAGATAGATAGATAGATAGATAGATAGATAAATAGATAGATAGATAGATAGATAGATAGACAGACAGACAGACAGATAGATAGATAGATAGATAGATAGATAGATAGACAGATAGATAGATAGATAGATAGATAGATAGATAGATAGATAGATAGATAGATAGATAGATAGATAGATAGATAGATGGATAGACCAACTGACCGATCGACCGACCGACCGACCGACCGACCGACCGACCAAGGGTCGATTGAGGCCAACACCAGCGTGCTTTGGGTGGATCTTAGTTAGAGATGGACAGGGCATATCCAAAACTGGAAAGGTTCATCCAGGCATTTACGTAATGGGCCATTGGCACATTCATGACAGACCAACGGCATTGTGATTGTGACGTCATCTAACAAGCAACACATTTGAGTATGATGTAATATAGTTGAGTGACAGATCGGAACCATCAATTGACTGCCAAGGCGGAGAATGTCGCTAACATTAACATATTCAATTTTACATTGTCAATTTTTATTGTAGAAGAAATATCATGGCGATTGAATTCAACTTGATGTACAGTTACTACATGGCGATTCTGTGATGTACATACTATCCTACGGTGGCTGATAAGTGACAGCCATATTACTGATATTCAATGTTTTAAAGTCAAAGTTAAAGTAATCTCTACTCGAACCTAAACATTTCTACTTGAGTTGACCTATTTCTACCTGAGTTAAAATAATTTCTACTTAATTGAAACTATTTCTACTGGGGTTGAAATAAAAAACTGAATATTTACAAAATAAAAATGTCATTTATTAGACACCATACTATGCTCTATGCCCATGTTTGGCAATATGCTACGGATGCCAGAAGAGACACCAACACAGACAACCTTGGAATTCATCCTATTCTGAGCCAGCAAAGACAGAGCCAGAAGAGGACGCCATTGCATAAATCTGCTAAGCGTGCTACGAGGTGACCTCAAGAAAGCAGGATTGGTACACTCAATTCAAGAATGGATCTGAGGAATCTAAGGATTTTGGCTGAGGACAAGACAGTGGGCAAAAGCGAAGAAGGACTGGGTGTAGCTGTAATATGTTTCTACTACTAAATCCGCAGGATACCGTAATCATACAGACATACTATGCTCTACATCTGTGAATTAATGTATTGAAAAACGTAATCTGTATTTTATATGAATCTCAGTGACATACATTTGAACTACTTTCCCTCTACGCTGATGGCAACAGCCTGGGTAGTCGCGTGCACATGTCACCCTTGCTTCACTGTACACGATGCCAGAGCTTGAAAACCATATGCGCCTCTGAGCTTGCACTGATACTGTGGTTTGGTGGGGCAGTTTGTCACTACAAGTGTCCCCACACATATTAGGCAATACATAATCGACCTAACACGTTTGGCAGTCAAATGGAGACATATTTAATATTTCTCCTGATAACCAGCAGGAAAATGCAAAGCAGGCTCCAAATCGCCACACTCGGCACATCCGGCTGTACAATATCAAACTCGGGATTGCTCAACATAATTACATCTGAATATAATGATGCAGCAGTATCACTTTCCACCAGCCGAAGCTGCCAATTACGTTATAAATTATCTGACTAATGCATCAGGAAATTGTTCTCTGTCTGGATTTTCGCAACCATTCGATGCCATAGAGATATATATGCCAGAGTGTAATTCCGGTTGACCGAATTAATGTACCTCTATGTGTGTCAAAGTATAATATCTGACCACGGCATGTATTGGTGTGCTAGACTACATCATTAATGTACGTCCATGTGTGCCAACTTATAATATCTGACCACCTCATGTATTGGTGTGACAGACTATTTCGTTAGGATACACCTGATTTCTATCAAATATTACTTTACAAGTGAGCCAGATGTATGCCATTAAAATAATACCGTGAAGTCGAAACATGGAGGTCATCAATTCGGTGAGCAATACCAATAGTAATGATGGACATGGTGCCTAATATCATCGACTTTCAACCTACCTGCCAAAAGAGCAGCTGGTCGCAGATGCATATAGCAACTGGCCTAGATTACTCGGATGGACAGACATATTGTCGAATGTATGCACATGCAATCATAAGCACAGGCAATCATTGGTGTCATGCTTCAATAGTCACACACACACACACACACAAAGGGTTATATCTAAAACACAAACCAGTGAGCCACCTCATCATCTCACCAGCCAAGGCATCACGGCCTAATGCACTACGGGATTCGTTCATTTATTATGTTGCACCGGGCTGGATATTATAGGGTTTCTATTTCCGAACATGCCAAGTCATCTAATAATTGCGGTAATGGATAGATACACTTTATTGATCAAATAGATGAGGTCATAATCATTTACATCACATGTAGGCGGCTGTCAGAATCATAATTGACAGACATACTTCATCATGACGTTGACATTGTCTCTCAAGTGTATGAATTGCATGCCTTTGATGGATTTGCTATTTAATAAACATTCTGTTGAATATTTTGAAACTAATTTGACCGAGTGCTGTTGCTGCTATAGTCAAATTTGCCTCAACATATTCAACAGTTTACATGCATATTTTTACTTGATATTTTGATTTTGGGAATTCAGGGTTCAATCGTTTGATTGATCCCAACACGGCCAAGTGTGGGCTTATCTAGAAATGGGCGTGGCATAGCTCGAACTGGACCTCTCTTTCTTCATAATTATTACTAATGGATACACACTTAATACGGTCACGCGGGTTAAGCGCGTACGTAGAGACAACGAACGTTTCCCTGCAATATGTTCATATAAAAGTATATTAATAATGAATTCAATACGATACAGTCCCAAAGATATAAGTCTATAACGAAATTACTGTGCTAATAATGTATACATTTATATTCAGCTATCGTCAATTATTCATGGCATATTTACTCGTCATTGTCACATTTCGCCAGACACCGCATTCCATACCTTCATGCGCTAAGCTTGTTAAACACACCCGCACTTGCAACCGTTTATGATATTTTGTAATGCACCTGTCCAGTTTATCCATCCATCATATGACGTTATATGATATCATAACCAACTAATTAGCAGGTAGGATGACGTCATAATTAATTATGGCATGAATGACTCGAATTAAGTCTTAAGCGTCCGACACGGTGTGCGAATTGAATGTCTTTAGCATTAGTAAACATGTTGCTGAATGTTTTGAAAGTAATTTGACTGGGCGGTGTTGCTGCCATGGGCAGCCACAACACCCAGGCAAATTATATTTAAAATTTCTATCAGCTTACCTTTATAGTTTTCTGGAAATTAATAGTCACAGACCGAGGGGTAGGTGGAGCTTAGCAAAATATAGGAGGGGTATAGCTAAACCTGGAGAGGTCCACTGCTAAACGCATATGTACGTGTCTATGTATACATTGCTAAGCGAGTGCATAGCCTAGTTATTTCCATCGGGATGAGCATGATTCTACTTTTCATTATACTTACCCATTTAAAGTTGAGGAATTTTCATTACAGTAGTTATAGAAATTGTTTCCATTACATCAAACAATCTCACAACACGCCAATTCCAATTTATGTAGTAAGTATACCTGCCACAACATTATGGGTGAATGATACTGTGACGCAATACTTAGTGACTCTTGTCACCATGGCAAAACTGTGAATACACTTGAACATAAAGTTAACATTTTCACTAAAGATTGACTATGGTCAAAGTCGTAAAAACATGTATAAAAAGATGGTGATTTCATAATGCGCCATATTTTAACACACGCACGCACACACACACACACACACACACACACCCACACACACATGTTTTGTTAGTACCTTTCACGCACAAATACGCACAGCACACATATAACGATGAAAAAATATATGATTAGATGATACCTATTGATATACTATTAAATACTGCTAACATATTAAGAAGTGGCATATAACATAATACCAAATGAAAACATAACATAACATAATCGTGTATTTAAATGAATGCTATGGATGAACATATCATACTATATACCACTTCACCAATGGCGAAACGATGACTGAATGATACTACCATATTGTGTATTTATAAATGTTTCCTAATAGTGCTCGGTTCTACATACCAGGGAAACGATACACGGGATTTGTCAACTGGACTAATACAATTAATGTCAATACCGCAAATGAATATGTAAGCTGGAGCTGGCTAATCCTGTCTCGGCTAGGATAAGCTAACCGATGAAATGATGGCGATGTTGACTATATAATGGTGTTGAAAGACGACAATGAAACGCGATATGAAATGAACTGTGAATGACCACTGCTTGCTCTGAAGATAGCAAAGTGTTCACCGATTTGTGATGAACTTGGCATGACGATACTCCTCTACTACAATCGATCCACGCTGTAGATACAGTTACCGGTTGCTCTGATGGCAGCTAACGGGTTCCCACTGTTGACGAGCTTGAGACGACATACGGACGTTCGAGCTAGTCTACTACGCTCATACAGATAATAGATACGACCAGTCTGCGCTGGCGACGACAGACAGTTTACGAACAGACCGTCCCGTGAGAATAACGTTTAACTGAACCATACTCTGTGTTCTGGTGTCGCCCACGCATAATTATCATCACCCACATACTCCCTACAGAGTTATCGCCGTCTTCAGGATGAAGCAGGCTGGCGGAAAGCAATACACGGATGGGTAATTACCATCTAATAACACCTGACAGTATGACGGGATATTATATAATTTGGACAGCGCTATGCATAAAATGACCATTATTACATGCCAATTTTTTGATAAACATCATATGTTTGTTTTATTGTTCAATGCAAAGTTCTCTCATACTAATACAATGGACACTAAATTTCCACCAGGAATTCAGTCAAATTGACGGAGTTAAACCGTATTTTGTCACTCCCAATGGATCAGAATATTTGTTTTTAAATTAAAACGTAACTTGGTTATATTCTATGTCAACTCTTTCAACTCTCTTATTTCATTATACTAGCAACAACAGAGCCATCCAGTTCCCTATCTGTAAGGTCCTGGAGGGATTGAGTGAGAGGTGAATGTGTTTAGTGTTACATGGGACGTGACTTTATTCGTCACTTTGACTACACCATGAAGAATTTCTTGAAACCAATTCAATGTTAATTGACAATAGTTCAACACAATGTCTAGCCATGCACGGCCCTTTTCTTATCATGCCCCAGCTGTTTCTAGCTAGACTTCGTCCACAGTGTACCCGCATTTAATCGATTTTATCACCTTTAAACCTAAATTCACAGAATTCCAAATTCAATGAAACTATACTGATAAGCTGTTTTATATTGCAATTAGTTGGTGTTGCTCGTCAACTCAGTATCAACATACTCCACAGAACACGTATCCAATTTTAAATTCGCCAAAGAATTTTAATTCATATAATTTCTACTATATGCTACTTTAGGTTCGGACTCACCCCGTTTAAGTGTGACGTCAGTGACATAGTTTGATTATGACGTCAGATACCCGAATGCCGGATCGAATCCCCCTTCTCAAGTGCGAACCAACGGCACAATGAGTGCATCCCTGCAGATTATCTCAATCAATCATTCTCAAATTCATAATTTTCTCAACCTAAGAGCCTGCTATACAGTCAGACGAATTAGAGACGTGAAATACTGCAATAGCCAGTAACAGCTTTCAGTCAAATTAAATTAAAAATATCCAAAAGCGTGACAATGATTTTTATTGAAGCTGGTATTAACGTGCACGCACACTTACACACGCATGCGCACGCACGCACATATGCACGCGCACACGTACGGGAAATCGCGCATGAAATTTCTATAATGGAATCGCTATGCATTTATATGCTCATCTTTGGTCCTGTGAGGTGTGGTCAATTCAGGTGTGTGCATCGATCCACTCTGTGGCTATCGTGTATAATAAATTGGGTTCCTGGCCCTCGGGCTAGAATTAAATGTCATGTGGATTATTACAATTTCATGTCCACAACGTTATTTTTCCACGCCGTTTTTGCTAAATAATCAACACAATCTATTTCGGATAGCACTGGGCATAATGCTGCATTACACCGCGAAGTGCCTCAGGCAATGGCATTCACAGAATTATGTCACTATATGTTGACAATCGTCACCGAAAGACATGGTTTGTTAAACAAACGCAATCGGATTCACAAACACACAACTCCCTGAGCCTATTGGCTATTGGAACACCCCAGCCCCATCCAAGCGAATCCTGACAATCAATACTCAATATGGCTTTTCAGTCTGAAATCACAGTACTTCAAATGAAGACAATCATTCAATACCCGGGCCGGATATTTGAAAATCAATGGAAAATGTTGCTGCATTCTATACGAGACCTATAGGTGATTAATAAATGAATGCCTAGAGATATGCGTTGTTTCCAAAACAAAACGGCATCAAAGTTGTCAAAATATGCGAAATTTTGAGATGGGAGACAACTATTTATGAAGTCGTAATTTTCTCGTATTGATTAAACGTAAACGAGAAGCAAACATACTAATTGTAGACCCCTGTATAAGTTCCCAATGTGTTTTATGACAATCGGTTGAGTAAGTATATCAAATGAGGTCAAGAGGTCAACAATTTTGAAACCTTAGAACTGTGTATCACTGTAACTAGCGACGCCTTTATAGAGGAATGTTTTGGTACTGTTGGTGCGATGCAAACCGGTTGTTACACTTCCCGGATCTTTAATCGCTCACTGATTTCAAGGTTCTTGAAATATCAATATCAATTTTGTGCCCTACAACTAGTGCCTGGACATTATTAGGAGCACACCATTTCACTGCGTCAATATAGTGTCACCGCAGCTCCGTCTCGGTTTTAGCCATTGTAGTAGACGCTAGGTAAATTGTCAATATTATCAGACACAATAACGGTACTGTGACCAACAACATATGTGTATCTTGTCCAATAACGTCGATGGGGACGTGTTGTCTGAAGGTAGAGTTGACTATTTTGGGGATTTGGTTAGAAATGATGTTGTCTTCAGATTCACGCAGTTGCTTGCTGATGTTGTTAGGACCAGATGCTCGTCTATTTTCCCGAAACATTGATGCAGCCTCAGTTGGTTGTTTGTGTTTGTAGTGGAATGACTTAACATACACAAGCTTATGATGATGCATCGTCTGGATATGGTTGTAAACTATTCTTTAATGTATTTGACGTTCCCTTGGCAGTTCGGATGAAACTCGCATCAGTGTATTACACATGTGTGGTACATTGAGGACCAGTAGGTCTCAAAGCCCTGACCCCACTAAACATGTTGTGAGTGTGGCGTCATCTCCCAGTGGGTATTGCAGCGTGATACGTTCTTTCTGTCTGTTACGCATCTGACGATGAACCATCACTTTGGCAAGATTACTAGATGAGGACTCTTAGTGATCTCCGTTGTAGAAAGAACACTAAAACAGGCGTGCGTTTGTGTAGAATCACCACATTTATCGGAGCGGCCCATACAGATAAAACCGATTTGCGCATGAGTGAAATATTCAGAACCACTCAAAGTCGTTGTTAGCAAAAGCCCAGTTCATATGTGCTTAAGAAGGTAAAGCTTACTATGTCAAGGACATACTGTGAATGGCATATGTCCAATAATAGGCAGGTAAATTTGGTCCAATACTAGATAATGTCACCGAATGTCAACAGGAATCACAATTGCTGGCAAAGTACCAATTTACACCCGGAAGTCATCAATTATTTGTGGTTTTCTCAGATATTCGTGCTATGCTCACACTCCAGTCTCACACGGACACCTTACGGCATGCATCTTCATTATTCAGGCTATCGGCAATGTAAATAGTGTAATACAATTACTTCAAATTGTGGCATCATCAGTTACAGGCCAATAGCTATGCGTTGGCAATACAAGAACACCGCCACACTAGTTATCTCTACGGAGAAATCGGCATGTGTATGGTAATGAGCGCGCGTGCGTGCATGCGTGCGTATGTGCGTGTTCGTGTGTATGGCATTGAGTGCGTGTATGCGTGAGCGCATGCGTGCGTGCGTGTTTGTGTGAATGGGTGAGAGGCTTAGGAAAGTTATTTTCTTGAGCTTGTTTAAACTCACGCGTCATCACATTTTCGTGGTTGGTTACCTTGATGTTCGAATAACATGTTAATAACAGTTCTCAAAGGGGTTGTCATTCGTTATCAAATTTATTAAAACCCACGTTTTATACCATCTCATTTGGACCTTCGCTAGAGCGATTTCCACATGCGAGATAACGTATACCATGACAGTAAATTCGAGATAGTCGGATTAAAATGTTAAATTGCGATAATGTTTTCTGCTTGGCTATTTTTCGGAGCCCCAATCCGGTAGTGTAGTTATCTATTGTCTAAATACGGCTCTGTTTCTTTACCCACTTTCACCATGTTATTCCTTATATTTACCTATACTAAGAATACGTGTCTGAACAGAGAGATCATATTAGCTGATACCAACTAAAGCTGATGAGATAATGTAATAATGCCTCCTGGCGCCATCTATCAGTCACATGACAAACAGAAGCAAAAGACCTGCTTCAGGATGTTCGTTCATATGGAGGCGCAGACCTAAATTCTGACCATGAGCCAGTCATTACAGGCCTTTGGATGAACCATCTCTATCTAATATGCAAACATCATACCAGTCAAGAGAGCCACCTTCATCCTACCCAATCTCATCAGCGTAGCTAACACTCAAATGCCATACAAAAAGGCCCTCGATTAGGAAATAGCTAATATCGACATCAGCTCCGATCCAAACGAAGGCCTAACCAAAAATACAGAAAGCCATGAAATCGTCAGCTACCAACACCCTGGCAGTTCTAAAAAAATCAATCGAAGTAGGTATACTGACGACCCTGTAGTAGTAAAGCTATCAGCAGGGCAGACCGTTTTACACATGCGCATCTAGCTAACTGGCCATAGTGAAGACAGCACAAATCTACGCCGAAAACGCAATAACATTCTACACCACAAAAGATCTTGCTATTCAACAAGCAAATTGCCTAGCAGATGAAATCACTGCCGTGAATGACTGGCAAAACATGTTTTGGACAGCCGGGGCCCTAAGATTCTCTTACTACACACCGCCGCGCACTCTACACAACTCTGAAGGACACTTTATCGGGACTGAGTAGGGCATAGACGAGGCGATTCGAGAATGGATCAAGGAACAGTTCACTGGCCACGATGATTAGCCCTTGCAAGCGTTCTCAGGTAACCCCAGCAATTACTCACATCAATTAAAACAGACAAAGTTGAGACGACACTTAAAGTCCTGAAATATGGACGTGCCTCTTGAGCTGATGGAATGAGCAATGAACTATTCACATATGCAAGTAACATCACCTCAAAACCCATCACGCACCTAATTAATTAAGCTTTTATGTATCACCTCCCCATCGATGCTGTAGGCCAAGTCACCGTTATTGCGCTACCCAAGCCTAAGAAGCCACCTGGCCCCAACCAATCTATGGTCCATTGTGCTCCTCAGCAGCATGCGGAAAATCCTATCCAGTGTTACTCTATCCCGCAACCGAGACAAGATCGATCACTTCACCAGATCATGCCACAGTGGATTCAAACGTGGACGCGGCTGCATCCACAATGTATGGGCTCAACGCATGCGTGTGTCAGCAGTCATGTCCAAACACTGGGCTTTCCACAAAACGGGCATTGACATGTCACGAGCCTTCGACGCAATTAAATGCACAGGGATCCTAGCTGCACCACGCCAGGCCAGTCGCAAAGAAGATGAGCTAGGACTAGTGAGGCTACTATTTGCAGACACCAAGCTGAGCGTACGAGTCAAGTCAGCGACGCCAGTAGAGTTTTGAGACATCAATCGGCTCGCTAATGGATTCGTAGATCAAAATGCCATTGAGGAAAGCCTACGTTTATACCATGCAACTTGCGTACCCCTAATGCTGTATAACTGTAAAATTTGGCAGCTGAAAAGCCAGCTCTAGACATACTTGATGCCTATCACCGCACAGATATACACACTATCACGGGACACCGCTGGCCAGGCAGCATAATCTCCAATGGGGCATTATACAGCATGCGTAATACACCCCGCTGTCTGTAAAGTCGCCCAGCAAAGATGGGCCATGGTTGGCCACGTGCACACCAGCTCAGAGAGCATTGGCATTCACCCTATTGGGAGCCAGCACATAGGTATAGGTATAGCTCAGGTTTATAGTCTGCTTCCACTTGCATGCTCAGCCGACTTTCCTGCCTCAAACCCTGATCATCGAGCCTTTTCATTCCTGCAATATCTCGACTCCCTTTTTGGAACATACACCCATAGCTGAGAGTACGAGTCAAGTCAGGCTGCTATTTATCGGCGCTCGATGGCTTTTTTTGTCGACATTCTGTTTTGGCGACATTGCCCTGATAGGTAACTATTTTACAGGCAGATGTAGTGGAACAACGCAGAGTGAAGTGCCTTGCTAAGGGGCACAACGCTGCAGCCCGGCCGATAATCGATTCCGTGATATTCCAGTCATGAGCTCGACCCCATATCCACTGGGCTACTGCGCCTCTGTCTGTACAGCCAAGAGAGGAAGTCATTGCATAAGTCTTCTAAGCGTGCTACGAGGTTACCTCAAGAAAGCAGGACTCGATACATCCAATCAAGAATGGGCCGGAGGAAGCTAAGTATTTCGGCTGAGGACAAGATACAATGGGCACAAACTAAGAAGGGCTGATTGCAGCTGGAAGATGTTTCTGCCACTACAGCCGCATAATACAGTAACGATACGTACACACATACATAATACTATTCTCTACATCTGTGAATTAATGTATTGAAAGACGTAATATGTATTTTATATAAATATTAGTGAACATACATTTGAAACCATTTTCCTATCATGGCTGTTCCATCTACGCCTTTGCAGCCGCCTAAGTAGTTACATGCCTGTGCCACAGCTACGTTGTTAAACGTGCCTGTCAGCAACTACTTTATTGAACACGATGCTAGTGCTTGAAATCCATTTTCTAACCAGTGCTGTCACTAGAAGCGACGCGTTAGCCAAACAATCTCAACGTTGCTATGTCTAACATACTGACTGTTCTGATTTTAAGGATTTCCGTGTCTTGGAAGTTCACCGTCGTGTTGATATTGGAAAAAGAATCCCCTAACGTGGCCAGCCATGACATATCTTCAGATATATTTTACTGATTGCTGATTATACTCTTTGAGTATGCAGAAAACATGGCACTGGTACTGCGGTCTTGGCTGCCGCTGTTTGTCTGTACGCCTGTCCCTTAGAGCCTAGTCACTAACTAATAACCCAACCCAACAAGGTTGGCAAATTGACACATGTTTTCTCATGAAAATATGCCACGCTCTAAATGTCTACTCTCAGACAATTCCGATGTACATTAGTGGAAGCTGGAGTGTCTAGAACAATTGCATCTGAATACCACCATGTGTCGAAGTCACATTCTAGCATCCGAACTTGCCAATAGACCTTTCCAGTTTTAGGTATGCGCCCCACATCTCTATCTAAGCTCCAGCTATACCTCGCTCGTGTTGGTCAATCTATGAACTTCCTGACTATCAATTTTCAGAAAACTATACAAGTAAGCTGTTCAATATTTTGAAAACTAATTTGATTGGGCGTTGTTGCGGCAGCAAGTTTAGTAAAGAGTCATACAATTAAGAGTTAAAGACTGGCCATATGCAATCATTTATGCCGTACAGATTATGACGTCATCCTACACGCTGCTTAGCTAATTATGGCGTTATATGACGCCAGATCGATAGATGGATACTCTGGAAAAGTGACTTATGTTATAAACGGTTTGATTAATGCACGCGTGCTATGACATTGACATACTGGAAGTATATGTATACCAGTTCCACGTATTTCCAGTTGACTGACCAAGCGCACGTCCATTCGTGTTAAAGTAGTTTAACAGATCACGTCACGTAGGCATGTTGACATGACAGAAATATGCCATTGGGACACATGCGATTTCTATCGTATGATTTAATTCGCAGCTAGCTCTATGTTTACTATTACACTAATATCTTGGACTAGGTATCTGGAGGTTATCAATTCAGTGTTCACTACTGATAATAACGGTAGACATTCCCGCTATCTCCCAGTAGAAATGGCGCCGGTGCATGGAGCAACTATGGGTAGATGTTTGCCATGGGCTAATATCCTCTCTAAAGTATGCATAGCTAATCATAACCACGTTTTGTCATCGATGCTAGGCTAAAATATGCGCACGTACACGAAGCTCATGACGTTAACCAGACAGATCGCACCATTCCACCACACCTATATCCCTAGCCCAGGAGCATTCATTTATCACGTGGTTGTGTCATGGAGTCTATCATGATTTCTGTTCCAAAGATTCCAACTCATCTAATAACTGCATTAATTAACAACATGACTATCGACAGCTTTTACCATAGCAAACCTCATTGCTTTGACACAGTCTCCACTGGTTGTGACGTGGCTACGTGGCACATGATTGCTATATCCCTCAATGTCACGAACACCTACTTATGGTAGATTATTCAGCAGGAATATGTTAATCATTAGAATACCGTCATATGGCTATTTGCTTAATTATAATCAACAAAGTAAATGCATTGGATCTGAGATTAATCTTGTCCACATGGCTAGTGTTTAAAAGACATACAGACAGGCAATGGAGTGGCAGTTCACGGGTTGATGATATATACATAGTACATGGTATGTACGTTAATTACGCCTATCCAATCTAATCTGGACTGGGTAGACTGATGACCAAGAACAAATTATGTCCAAGGATGGAAAGGTTGATTGCAGCTGCAGGATATTTCAAACTACTGCAGTCCCAGAATACATCATCATCATCATCATCATCATCGTCGTCATCGGCATCATCATCATCATCGTCGTCATCGGCATCATCATCATCATCATCGTCATCGCCATAGGCATCGCTACCGCCACGACCACCGCCGCCGCTGCTGTCGCCGCCACCACCACCACCACCACCATCATCATCATAATCATCGGCTGATTGACCGGTTGCCTGGTGGTTGCATGTTTAGGAAAAGGGCATTAGGGCAAGTATTAACATGGACACATTCCGTTTTTTGTCATTTAAAAGCAGGCATTGCCTATGCAATAGGAGAGACTTGTGATCTTTGCTAACCAATGCTCATCGACAGTGGCGTTATTGGTCTATAAAATATACAAGGAAATACAATTGTTTGTGTGTTGGTTCTTTTAGCGTATTAACAAGCCGATGTTCCAAACTTGCTAATGATGCACATCATGTTTGTTCTTTCATTCCAAGCCGAGGTTTGGGACACTCTAGATATTTCAGTTATAAGGCACATATGATGTTAGCAGTGGATTACACGCATGAACATGCGTATTCATATCATGAACGAAATGAAAGGTATAGTCCTTAAACACAGGTTGCATTTATATTCACTTTTACTTAAATCTAATATGTACAAACAATTTATTTGTGCTTTTAAATGCCATGTTGATACACACGTTACAGAATTCACCTATCAGTTACACTGTTTCCATAAATGTAGCTATGCTTAATTACATCACTGCCTTGCTTTTTTCTAGACCACATGGTCAATATTCTGTATCTTATTATATGGTTCTAGAAACAAAATAGTGACCTGTTTATTCGCAACAGCGGGTTCTTGCATTGAAGCCAGCCTGCTGATACATACGCCATGCAATATACCTGGTAGCCAATACAATCATAAATAAACTGCATACAATATAAAGAATAGCTTCTGAGGTTTGATACCAATCAATACATATGTTACCGCCTATTCACCTCACTAACTTATGCATTGGTGGATGTAATTATGTGTTGCATACATGCATATTTAATCATTGTTTTGAAATGGGTACTCCTCATTTACTTATTATTTCACGAGAAATGTGATTTTATGTGATTAATCGGTGAATGATGCAGATATGGGATTGTCTTGTGGGAGTCATGACCCCGCTGGATGTCTTATATCTTCGAGTAAGTCCCAAGAGAAATTTATGATTTGAAAATACCAGGTGAGCTAATGGACCGGTTGACTTTATATATTTAACTTATTATTTACATCAGCCAGTGCTGATGATATTCAGTTTCCGCTAAATAGATGGTGTGCAGATATAGTACACTGAAACTAGTTGGATAATATTTAGGATCATAATTGAAGTAGTCGAATTGATTGGAATAAGTACCACGGTTCTGAGTTGATGTGTATCTGGAAATAGTTTAGATGAAAGTTGTTGCTGTTCAGTCGGCATACACTTTTATGATATTCAGCAGTCGGTTGGATCGATACTTTGGAAGATAATCGAGGTATAAGAATCACTGGAATCGGACGTGACAAATGGACTTAGTTGATGACGTAAGCATTCTAGATTCTCACATAGAGAATAGAACAACATCAGCTGGTAATGAGATCATACAGCTCATGTGCCTATTCACTATAGCATCCTACAGGCTTATCCATCAATAGGCACTAGACAGGACACGGACATTGTAGAGTCCTGTAGGAATTAATAACATAATCGAAATTTGTATATCAACTATACACCTGTGCAAAAGTTAAGCACCACCCTATTTTTACGCACATGCGAGGGTATATTCATGTGCTATGAAGAAAGCAATAGCATAAACATTTATGTACCCATCCATCTTAGTGCAAGAGGTAATAATGCAACTAGAGGAATGCTGATTATGATGGTGGGGAAACACTGTATGTTTTTGTTTGAACTTGAAAACGAGGCCTGAATATGGTTACGTTGACACAACTGACAACTATTGCCCTACAGTTGACACACGTGGCTAGATTGTCATTAATGGTGTCTGAAAACGAAGTTTAACATCTGTGCACGAGTTTGAGACTGTCATTATTAATACCGGGTATATCCACCTTGTGCCTGGATGACGGCCTGGACACGACGTCTCATGCTGGTCACCAACCGACTGATACGCCATTGTGGTATTCGCTGCCATTCAAGATGGAGTGCGTCTGTTAATTCCTGTAGGTTCTGCACAGGAGGATCCCTCCTTCTCACCAGAATGTCCAAGATATGCTCAATAGGGTTCATGTCAGGGATCCTTGCTGGCCATGGTAGGGTTTCGATGGCATTCTGGCGGAGGTATTCATGCACAGCTCTAGCACGATGTGGTCGGGCGTTGTCATCCATGAATATAGGGTGGGTTCCAGGTGCATGATTTACAAAATGAGGGACCACAACTCTATCCAGTATGGAATCTTGATATCTTTGTCCATTTAGTGTTCCAGGTACAGTCAACAGATCCAGCTTACAATCAAATGAGATGCACCCCCATATCATAACGGAACCTCCACCAAATGGAACTTCTTCCATGATGTTACGTTGGTCGTACGCCGTGCGTCTGGACCTCCATACACGAGTTCGACCATCTGTGGCATGAAGCAGGAACCGACTTTCATCGGACCAGTGTACCCATCTCCAGGATCTCATGTTCCAGTGTCTTCTTTCGTTGCACCACCTCAGACGCTCCTCTTTGTGGTGTGCAGTGAGGAGAGGACGTCTGACAGGTCTCCTAGCTTTCATGCCAGCGCGTTTCCCATTGCTGGCTGAGCACTCTGCTGTTGGTGAATGGAGATCTCCTAACAAGGCGTACTAGGGCTCGATCATCACGGGCAGTAATCTTCTTCGGTCTTCCAGATCTAGGCCTGTCCTTCACCTCGTTGGTTTGCCCATGTTTTGCAATCAAACGACTGATTACAGTATGGTTAATGTTCAGCTGTCTGCCAATCTCTCTGCATGACATACCAGTGGTATGCATGCCTATGATTTGCCATTTCACACGATCACTTAACCTCCGTCTTGCCATAGCGGTTCACAATCAAGAGCTAATTCTCTCTGTACAAATAAACCACGGTCATGAACACAAAATTCCTAATCTTGTCGCCTAAATCTGTATGTAATGTTCTACACCTCAAACTGGACTTTTACATAACTGAACACGTGTGCTGTTTCCCGCCACGCACGGACATCAAGCGGCGTGAAGTCATGCATGCATGTGCATTTCGTACTTGGAATTATGTCAGCTAACGCGGGGACAAAAAGTATGGCAGCCTAGTTGTACCATCATGTTTCTACGTTCTATTGTTTTTGCTGGTGCTTAACTTTTGCACAGGTGTATATATGTCACTCATACAATGGCATGCAACAACAACACATTCCGTAATGTTGTTAATTAGCTGACAGATCGCATCACATCAGAACCAGCTACCACCACTTTGTCTATGTGAGGCATCATCTCCATAGAAGAATAGCACAGAGTTTGATTGGCCAGAATGACGTCACGATCAATGAGTGTCGATCAAACTATGTAGCAAAGAATTATATGGAATAGGTTTTGAAGTTGAAATTGAAATACAGTGATCGTTGATTGGTCAGAACGACCAACATTTACTAGGTAGAAAATTCTAGGAAGGAATAAACAGAAGTTGATTGGCGGACTGTGCTGTGCTTATAACGTACCTAGAAGAATCATCAGACCAGATTCGGGTAGAATCTAAATATCTAGATATGTATAGAACCTCAGAATCTCTGATTCTGATGGCTATGTAAGACACACTTTCAGTTAGAGAAAGTTAATCAATCCACCATCGTGATTCACGGAACATCTCGCTGGTGTTCCGTTAGCAGATAGCTATTGCCGTAGATTAGCCATAGAACTTGTTTGATTTGTACCAGTAAGGTAGCAGTTTGTATTTGTGCTATTTTTGCTCCAAGTCTAAATCTCTTTATAATGTTCTGTACAGTTAGGTTACGTTAATAAAATCATCATCTTACATATATGTAAGACACGAGTTCGGTTTAGTTTATTCAGTTGGAGTAGAATTAGGAATCTGATCATCGGGTTGGAAGAAACATCCAATCCTTACCAGCAGATCTTCTAGTCAGATTAGGCCCAGCAGTCTTTAAATACTATCGTCATCACCATCTTTACGAGGAGGCGAGCCAGACTGTCCAGTATCCTTCTTCACCGTCGGTAAGAGGTTGTCGCAGCAACCCTAACATCATAATCTTACCGATAGCGGAGCGGGACCGTCGAGTGATCATCTAAGTCACAATCCGGAGATACGAAATCTTCAATACGTTACCAAAAATACAAAACTTAAAAAAATTACCACACTGCTGTGTACGGCATACACTATTTTGTACCTTCACATTTGATATATTTTAGCTCTTCTTTCGTGTGAAATCTCAAGAATTTCAGAGATTATCTAGAGCAGATCCTCTCGTAGAATTGGGTAGGCAATCAGTAGTTAGCATGGTAATCAGTTGCATAAGTAAATTTATTTGAGCTCAGAGCTTTATATCAAATGCCAGTTCATGAACTCGTACGCCATGTATATGGACACAAGAGCACAGAATGGTTGTACTGAAGTAAACTGAAATCACACTAGGTTACTAGCGGTAACGTATATATCGGACGTTTTCGCGCCACTTATTTCTAAAATGCGGCAATGTACGTGTATCGATTGGTGGCACTGAGCTGTCCCGTGCACTTGGTTCTTGATTCAAAGGTCTACTTATATTATAATGAAATAGGCGCCTATTTTCTAACGCTTTATGATCCAGAAAGGTCGAATTCGTTTACAATTTAATAAATATATTAAATATTTTGAAGCTAATTTCACTGTTGCTGCCTATGTTCCAGAAATTAGTTACAAAATCGAGTTTAGAAAAGAGATCAAAATACGATCGACTGTATATTATGTTAAATATTTTGAAAATAATGTTACTGCCAGATGCTACAACACGTTCAAGTTAAATTACTTTCCAAACATTCAGCATCTTCATTGTATGGCTACAGTATACTGCACTAGTCTGATGCCAGCATTGACAGGGTTACAGATTTTGAAGTGACTTGTGACCAGCAATTAAAATGATGAATGTATAAGTCTCCCCACCAGTTATGTTTTGCAGACTGGGGAAGGCCTATCGTGAGAGAAAGAAAGAAATTATCAGCATGAGACAGTATTGTGTTTCTCCCAAACACTTTAGCAAACACAAATTACATGAAAGAAACACAAAATTAAACCTTTAACCGTGTATTCGAATTGAGAAAAACAATTCAGCCAAACAATATAGAAACCAGTGATAATGTTACAGCACCCCGTGCCTTATCCGCTATATTTAACGATATCGCGGAACCAGTAGGTCATGCGGCTGCACATGCTACACCACCAATCGTCAGCTTGCCACAATATTGGAAACGATCTGGAAAATCAGCCTCCAGTAACATGTATGCAGGGATGAACAATATCAGAGGAAATGCGCTAGCAAACGCAAATAAGAAAATGCAAACTTGAAGTTAAAGATTTGAGTACTTAAGAAAAAATCCCCAAACCAGAAAGTGACACGTCTTGGTAGGTAGAATATGCCAACTACAAAGAAGTTAACATCACAAAAACAAACTCATGCTGATTTATCAAATTAGCGCCTTACCCCCTCGTCGCCGTGAATTGGTGCGCCGCAACTTGCTCGTTAGTAATGCCATCGTGTTTGAAATAAGTGAATCACAGCAACGCATGGCGCCAAAACGGTGGTCTGTGCATCACCGCTTAATATCAGGCCGGATATTGAAGAAAAGTCACTGCGTGAGAGCCATTAGTAGGCAAACAGGTCTCATCCGTCGGTTCTGGATGAAATCCGCATCTAAAAGCAGCAATTTACACAACTCGCGAAAATGTTTGTGACATAGTGCAGTAAAAGGTGTTGTAGATTTCCTTGAGACGGCAGATGATAGCAAAATGCAACCAGGAAAACGTGATTATAAACAGGACAGTATTACAAAAAGAAAAACAGCAAACAGCAATTCTAACAGAAAATATGAGAAACTTATATGAAATATTTATGTTGGAAAACACACACATTGTAATATCGTTTGCAACTTTTTGTCGTCTGTGGCCCAAACAATACTGCGTACACGGTTTCTTTTTCGCCCCTCGTGTCTATGCATGCGCCATCAAAATGTTGCATTACAAGTTCAAGCTTTGCGTATGGCTGGAGCCAAAATAAGTCCACATCCTGAAAACATGTTGGTTAATAATGCTGATGAAATGGCTGAATTATTCCAGCTCCTTTATGGGGTAATAAAGCTCAAGATGTAGAAAAAGACAGAAATAAATGGCTTTAAGAAGACCAGATTATTGAACAACACGAGACACGAACTGATTTCCAAACCAGCTTTACTAATGAGTTAGATTATGTTTCCAATTCCGTGAAAAAACAAAATTGAAGGAAAATTTACCGAACCACGAGATAATCATTCAAATTAATTTCGCTGAAAATTGTGTGTGCAAGTCACTTGACGAGGTTTAGTCTGCATCTTGGGGTTAAACGCATGTTTGATAGTCTACATTATTGGACCAACTCACCAACGAGCCAATATCGAAATCGGTACGTCGTCAACATCATTGCGCAACACAAGCTAATATATGGTGTCCACGCCATTACTTTGAATCAGGCCTTGGACAGGGCCCATGTGATAGCCTGGGTGGGACTGCGACACGACTTGCAGATGAAGCAACCAGACATGGCATGCAGGCAATTCGTCAATGGGAAGAACACAATGCAAGTCCACGTAGCAGCAACCAGTGATGGCGATGCCACCGAGCTGTACATTCTCGAAATATCAGGTTACTGTCCACTATGTTTGTCTGGAGGGTTCTTCCCATCGTGGACTACAGCAGACTGGCAGTCATCAACCATAGCATACAGATCCGCCCATTAATGTATCACCGACTACCCAGGATGAAACAAGTGAAGAGCAGCCATCATTCGGCAGATGGAGACTGTGAAATAGGTTTCATGGACGAATCGAGAAGTCTGCATAAATGGCGATTGGTTCCTGATAACATATTGGTTGAATTATAGGATAGTTTATGCAAAATCAACCACCCGTTCGGATCTGGTAAACCTACGAGAAATGTTACGGTTGACCATACGGATATCTCACTTATCGAAAACACAGTTGCTCAACATTCTTAAGAATCACAAAGATATTCATAGTGTAGTTGTTCTGTCTCTCCTCAGAACGGATAACAAACAGCTAACCAACTCACCAATACTCGACACGAAACACAAAGTAATGCTCCTAGTATTAATTATAAACCTCTGTGTAAGCGATGTTTGTGGTGATATATGATGAAAAGTGCCGTTAAAAGCTGTGAAGAAATAACACAGAAAGATTAGTCAAGATAATGTAATTATACATGTAAATTCTTTCCCCTGAAACCATTGAGAATATACTGAGAATAGTGTCCCTTTAATTGTAAATCTTCATACTAACCGATTTGAAGTGGAGTTGAGGATATAGCATAGATCGGACAACCATAATGAGTAAACAGAAATTATCGATCAGACCACCATAATGAGTAACCAGAAATTGAGGTTTCTTGGTTGGTTGATGGGTATGGAAGGGGACGGGGCAAGGTGTATATTGAAATCGCCGATTGACCAACAGATTGACTGAGCTCCGTACGAATCATATGAAACAATATTACGAACGTGCATACACGTCAGATAAATTCTCTATAAGCCTATACGATAATTATAATGATTACATACAAACACTGTAGTCGCTGATTCTTGCGAGGGTTGTAGAACGAAAAATAAGAAATGAACGCGTTTTCTTCACTTTCGACGGCAGCAAATAAACAAAACAGTAACTGACGTCATTTGACATCATCTAAACGCAAACGAGCGTGTTCAGAATGGGAGCGGCTAAACCTGTTATTTAAAATACAGCACACTCCACACCTGATGGTTCTCCGGACCATCACATTATAATGAGTGAAACGATGATCAGGACCAATATTGGTTGGATATTTATACTTATTCAATCTCTGAAATGAGGCTCTATTCTTTTTGGTAACAGGACCAGCATTTCCGAGACTGGACGAGCATAATCGATGGGTTTACCTCCGCTAACTATGTGAACCATGGCCTTCCAAATGCTGTCGTCTTTTCCAGAATGGTATCCAAGATGATTCCTAGTGGACATTCGTTCCTGTGAACGATTTTCGCCTTAAGAAGACCCAAGTCATCCCGTTTCATGTTAGCTTGATTATCTACACATTTCCGTCTCCTCCGCAGAGTCTGGAGATATTCATATTTTCAACGTTTCCAGAATGCATCAGCCAACAGTTGTGCTCGCTTCCAGTATGCCATATACATGTCATTTTGGTCGCACTGGGTCAACAGTTCGACGGGTTGGTGATATTTCTGAGTAAGCAATATGTTTGGGGTAAGTATAACGGCGCTTCAGGGTCAATAGAAACAGGAACCAATGGACGGGTGTTTACGATGGTGCATACTTCTACCACAAATGTAACGAGGACGTCATGTGTCAGATTCTTTCTTGTTACCTCTGTCATGATAGAATCCAGGATACGCCATGTGATGCCAATCATGTGTTCCCAACTGGCCGCCCAAGTGGGAAGAGTGAGGAGGGTTGAACGCCCATTCACCACGCTGTTGTACAGGGAGCATTTGATGGGTCCATCTTCAACATTAATCGCATCTATCTTAAGGTCATCAGTAGAACCTGTGTAGTTAGTTCCACGATCATACCGGAACTGTTTCACTTTACCATAATGTACAGAAATCGTCTCAGTGCATTGATAACCGCTGATGCACTCGTATCTTCCACAATCTCGATGTGTATAGCCATGGTGGTTAGATATTGTCGTGGCACTGGGAAAGCAAGGGGGGATAACCAGTTCCCTTCTGGATATCTAATTGATTCTTCTTTCATCTCTTGAAGGAATTCCCTGTCCTCTCTCGATAAACCTTGTTTGTTATCAACTTTGGTTATTGTGAAGACTGCGGCACCGATCTCATTGCCTAAAACGTTGTTTGCTGATACAGATGTACTGATACTGACGATATGTGTGTCTTTCACATCAAGTTCGTTTACACATGGATGAAAGAAAGATGGCCTTCTATTAATCAGGAAGTGGTCCACTGATTTTACCTACACATGTCTCACCGACAATTACCCAACCTAAGCACAGCTTTTGACCATAGGTAGAACCTGGTGGGCCGATAAGTTGGCATACGACATGATGTGCCACTGGAATATCGCTTCCGATCAATATAAGGATGTTGGAGCTCTCATCTATCGGAGGAATTAGTTCGGCAATGTCAGCCAAATGGGAATGATATTGTGCGACATCTGGTATTGGAATTTCTTCGCTAACGTCTGGAATCTGATTACGTTCTATCAGAATGCGCAGATCTACTCGTCCGCACCCGATATCACTTCAACTACATAGTCTTTCGCACGTCGACCAGATGTCTGTATGTGTCCACTGCATGCATAGAGCATGTATTGTGTCCTTTGACCTTGCTCATTAAAATGATCAAAGAATTCTGATCGAGCTAAGTCCCACTGCTTTGTTCATCTAAGATTGCATACATCCGTGTATCTTTCTCTGGACATCATCTAGGGTATACATTTACCTGAACATTCTTGCTACGATTTCCCCATGAATCTAGTTCCACAGATCTGAGTACAATTAGAATCGACACTTATATGCTTCTTTTCCTCGCCAGTAATCCCACGCACGTATATACACGCACACTAGTGACGCAGATTGCAGGGCGTCGGAAGCAAATTTGAGGGGCGAAATGGCATTGTCTGGAGGAAGAAGTGAAATTGGTGTCTCCCCTCCACCCACCCCACCCCTACCTTGCATAGAAGGGTGTTCGCGGATACCCAGCTACCTAACTACCACGAGAAAAAACATTGAACAGTGCACGCTCATGACTCGATTTCCTGCATTCTGAGTTTCTTATGGTTACTTATCAATGTTAGAGCGATGTTAATCAAAGCGCTTATGTATTCTTTAGTCAATTGAACCTAATCCCAATTCACAATGTGAGCGAGTTGTTGTCTCAGATGCACACGTTGAGTGTTCGTGCATTCGTGCATGTGTCAGCGCGATGTAGCTGCACTGTGTGCCTTGAAGATATTTAATTGGACATCAGTTCTTAATTATATTTGCAATAAGCTGGATTCAGAGGAAGTGTTTTTTTCTGAAGACTAGCTTATCCAAGATAACTCTACCAATCATCTTGAACATGTGAAAAAGGTTTGCTCAGCTCGTGGCTTAAGTGAATACCGTGAAGTTTCTTGAGTTTCATGTCAAAAAGTTTCACAGGTCTTTAAATGTAATTTTTAAAATAGTGCAAAATCCAAGATGACCAACAAAATCGATCAAGCAGGTCTGACCTTATGGATCCTTCCTGCCCAGCAGTTCTTAAGGACTCGCTTAAAGAATACGATGGACATATGCGGGATGAATAGATAGGTGAGGTAGCAGCACAATTACGCCAAAGTAGTAACAAACTATTCACAGCTAGTGTATATTGAAAAAGTAATTTAAATTATAATTTCGCAGCCTCTTACTTAGCCATATTTTCATGTGGATGTCACAGGTACATTTGGCCCGGGCTATTCAAAGGAGGACTTCAAATGTCTGATTTTGTTTACGTGTGGATGGTGCCACCCTCTTTTATGGTTAGAACCCAAATGGCTTGACATGGCTAGACATGTGTATCACGACCGTACGAGTTAGTAAGGTTGGGGTTGGTGTGAGGGCTCATACTCATATAAATAGCACAGTATTCAAATACTTCAAGTAGGAGATATAGGAGATGGCTTCTAAGGCCGAAGCCCCACCATCCTCCCATTCTGTGTGTGTGTGTGTGTGTGCGTGCGTGCGTGCGTGCGTGCGGGCGTGCGGGCGGACGGGCGGGCGGACGCGCGTGCGTTCGTGCGTGTGTGAATGCGTGCGTGTGCGTGCGTGTGTGTGCGTCTGGGGGAGGTGGGGTGGGGTGGGGGACGTGGGTGGGGTGGGAGTTGTTGGGGGAAAGGGTGCGGGGACAAGAAATCTTAGACATATTCCTCAAATACACCCACCGACATTGCACTTCGGCCATGTGTATACAAATTATTTCTACCTGTGCATCTGCTGCACGCATCAATTACAAATGTGAGTTTGAGGGTTGTTGTTAATTATAATATCCCTTAGCGTGTCCACATTGCTGCACCCAGCCGCCCATAGTTGCCCATATAGACTATTCTACCCACGAAGCAAGGCATTAACGGGAGAGGACCAGTATCACTTCAAAAATTCAAATAGCATATGACTATGTATCTTACCTTTATTGACAAAGATGCATGAAACGTTTACAGATATACACAATTCGATATGTCACAGGTAACCGCCACTACATAAATATTGTTTGCATTGATGATTTGTTTCGACCTGGAAGAACTCCCATATTACTTTATGAACTTGTGTTTTAATACAACTGCTCAGTCTGCTCTGAATATTTTAAACTGAATCTTGTTTCAAGTTCTAAAGTAAAGTTTACTCATTTTTTGCAGAGAAACGTGTAAAGGGCACAGCTGCTCCAGCTACTCCCTGCCCAACTGGCAACGGGGGGGGGGGGGCAGCTGCCCCTGCTGCCGCGTGCTTCCGACGCCTCAGATCGTGAGCAATGCATTACTACACGCCTTATTGTATAGCAACGAAAATGTATTGGCGTTTCTTGGGAGTTTATTTTATTACAACTAACATGTAATTTAATGACATACATCTTATTTGAATGATAAGTAATTTAAATATATGGACAAAAATAATTTCAAACAGTAAATACTAATATGTGTCACTATATGTATTACGTATTGGTAATGATGCTCCGTACAGCGACAGAGATAATATAACGGAACATGGGTGGAAAATAACCAGCGTCGGCATGAATATTATGAATATTATTTTGTGTTCTGAATAACAAAAGCTTAATCCGTGTTCACACTCGAGAGTTAATCTGAAGTAACGCCTTACTGAATTATGGCGTTACTGTCACTGTGGAGTAACTCTCTAGTGTGAACACGGCCTTAGAATTGTTACCATTTCGTATCAGATACAGTATACGCTCTCATTTGGAAATCGCTCATTCTCTATTCCAAATGTGATGTTATTAAGCTTGCGTGAAAATTTTGATAAGGAACGAAAACTCCTTTGAGAAATGTTACAAACGCGCACACGCACGCACGCAGGCGCGCGCACACACCATACGCACGCACGCACGCACACATACATACAGAAACATTCAATACCGTATGCATGCCAATTTCTCCATAGCCATTACAAGTTTGGCCGTTTGTGTATCGCCAAAGCATGACTATTGACGTGTACATGCTGATGCCACTACTTGAAGTAATTGTATTACACTATTTACATTGCCGATAGCCTGCACAATGAAGAGGCATGCGGTATGGTGTCCGTGGGAGGCTGGAGTGTAAGCAGAGCAATAGCCTCAAATAATTGATGATTTGTAAATTGATACTTTGTCCGCAATTTTCTTTCCTGTTGACGTGTGGTGACATTATCTAGTATCGGATTTCATTTACCTGTTTGTCATTAGACGTATAACATGGCTACTTCTCGAACAACAGTGAACATCTACTGTTAATCAATCGTCGACATAATAAACCCTTCCTTCATAAGCACTTAACAATTGTGTTTTTCCTAAAAGACCTTGAGTGCCTTCTGAATATGTCATCCATGTGCAAATGTATTTTATGTTTAAGTGCTGTTCCGAAACATGTTATGTTTCTACATAATAGCTCGCCCTGTTGTAGTGCTCGTTCAACAGCAGAAGTCGCTAAGGCTTCTCATCTATCAAGCTGGACAAAGATATCACACCTCATCAGGTGTGTGTGTGTGTGTGTGTGTGTGTGTGTGTGTGTGTGTGTGTGTGTGTGTGTGTGTGTGTGTGTGTGTGTGTGTGTGTGTGTGTGTGTGTGTGTGTGTGTGTGTGTGTGTGTGTGTGTGTGTCCAGAATAAACGCGCCACGCCACCCACAGACTCATTGGGAGATGCCGTCACGGTCTCTACATGTTTAGCAGGGTCTGGGCTCTGAGAGCTGCTGGCCTCCAATAGATCACACCTGTGCAAAACACTGATGCCAAATTCATACGGACTGACAAGGGGCAGAACGACCCTTTGAAGTATGGTTTACCAACCGATGCGCATATCTTGGCGATGTACCATAGATGCTTTAGTAGGTGAACTCATTCCACTACAAACACAACTCAGCCAACTGTGGTTGCACCCACGTTTCGGGAGATGGACGCGCATCTGGAACTAATAGCTCAAGCAAAGAGCGTTTGTAAAATATGTAGGTCATAGAATTTCGAAAGCAATATCAGACACCATAAGTTGTATGTACCAGTATTGCGTCCAAACCAAAAAAGTCAGATCCTGATCAGCATCTAAAAGATCGTGTTCAATTGCATTGTGTAATATAATATAATATTGACAATTTACACAGCGTCTTCTACCATGGCTATCTACGAGGAGGAGCTGCGCAAACACTTTATGAACACAGCGAAAGCTTGTATTCCTAATAATTCCCCGCCACTAGCATTAGGGAACAAGATGGGAATTGACATTTCAAAGACCTTAAAATGAGCAAAGGATTAAAGATCATGGATGACTGAGTGGATGCGTTACACCAGCCTCGCACTTAAACAGTCGTTTATAGGGGCGTTGTTAGTCACATAAATACACTGGTCTAAGATTGTAAGTAGCATTCACAATTGGCGACCTTTTGACCTCTAAAATTACTCAACCGATTTGCGTAATACATATGTGAAATATTAGAGGACACTAAGAGCTACATTTTTGCTTCTCATTTGCTGTGAATCAATACGCTCACATTATGAGTTTCTGAGTCGTTGTTTACCAAGAGCAGAATTCGCATATTTTAGCAACTTTGTCGAGGTTTCGCTTTGGAAATAATGAATCCGCATATCTTTAGGCATTCTTGTTCCAATCACCTTTAGGTGTCGTGTATAATACTTTCCGCATAAATTGATTTCCAAATAACTAACCAGTTTATTGAAAGATCAACATCATTCAAAGTACTGTGATTTCAGACTGAAAGGCCGTATTGATTATTGATTGCCAGCTTTCGTTGGTGTGTTCCAATAGCCAGAGGCACAGAGAGTTGTGTGGTTGTGAATTTGATTGCTTTTGCTTAACAAACCGTGTCTCTCGGTGACGATTGTCAACATATAGTGACACAATTCTGCGAGGGTTATTGCCTGAGGCACCTCGCGGTGTAATGGGGCATTATTCCCAGGACTAGGGGGAAATAGATTGTGTAGACTGTTTACATGTAATAACACACATTAGCAAAAGCGGCCTGGGCTATCAACCTGGTGGACATGAAATGGCAATAATGCACATGACATTTAATTCTAGCTCTAGGGCCATGGACCCAATTTATTATACACAATAGCCACAGAATGGATCGATGCACACAGCTGATTTGTTCACCCATCACAGAACCTAGTCTAACATATAAATGTATAGCGATGCCATTATGTAAATTTCCTGTGGAAAATTAAGTGTGGATGGCCGTGTGAATGCTTCCAGGTCGACCTGGTTATAAAGCAGGTTATTATGGCATGTGCTAAATCCTCTCTGGACCCACCCACCGACGCATGCATCCTACATAACACAGGCCCCACGTACACGCAAGCGTCGATCCGCATTGCACAAATGTTGCCTTATACTTGTCACATAGACTAGCAGGTGAAGGCGAGCGTGTCACAATAGACACATCACTATATTTCTAGAAAAGCTAAGGCTATACAATATCGCGTCAGATTAATACTACGATATATTATGTATGAATCAATCACGATATATATATATATATATATATATATATATATATATATATATATATATATATATATATATATATATATATATATATGTGTGTGTATATATAGCATATCCCAAAGTTGCAAATTGTGCTGCTGTGTGCGTGCGTTTGTGCATATGTGCGTGCGCGCGTGTGTTTGTGTGCGTGCGTGCGGGCGGGTGGGTGGGTGGGTGGGTGGGTGGGTGGGTGTGTGTGTGTGTGCGTGTGTGTGTGTGTACGTGCGTGCGTACACGCGCGCGCGTGCCTGTCTGCGTGCGTGTGTTTCTGGTTCCATCTGCCAATTAGGTATCTGGCGTCATAATCAAAAAAGGACTCAGACGTCACACTTAGGAGATGTAAGCCAGAAATAAATGAAGTAAAAAAATGTCACCAAAGTGTGTGAATGGATGACTTAGTCGAAATGACAAAATAGACAAACAATCTGGTGAGTAATTTGAAAACTAATTTGGCAGCAATTGCAATTAATTTCAATATATGCAACAATTTAAAAGTATAGTTGCATTGAATTTGTAATTCTGTAAATTTAGGATTAAAAATCGATTCGAATGATGGTACAACCTGGGCAGAACTTAGCTACAAATGGGCGAGCCATGACTAGAAATGGGCGTGTCATGACTAGAAATAAGCGGGACATGATTAGAAATTGGCGGGCCATGACTAGAAATAAGCAGGGCATGACTAGAATTGGTCGAGGCATGACTAGAAATTGTGGTGAACTATGTGTGTGTGCCTCATCAATACACGGCGAGTGAGCGTCGGGCGAAGCATTATACGATGTGGCAATCAACATAGAATTGGTTTCGAGAGATTCGTCATCGTGTAGTCAGTGTTAAAGGATAACTATCCTCGTCTCTCGATATATATTCCGGTGATCTAATATGCCAATGATAGACCATGCAGCTAATTTAAAGCTTTTTTTCATGCGCTAAAGAAAGATATTTAAGCTTTAGTAGCTAAATATTGGTACATTTCTACACTCTATGATGGCTGTTATGATTTACTTTTCAACCAATCAGAAAAGACCTAGCGTACCCACCTCGGTATATATGCCCGGTTATCGAGGCGCAAGCTATAGTTTTACAAGTTCGTATAAAAGCAATCATACAGGTAAGCTGTTAAATATTTTAAAACTAATTTGACTGGAAGAAATTAGTTTCAAAATATTCAACGGGATACGTATTACATAACAACGAATATAATGCATTGGCACTTGCATGACATCCCACATTATCGCTTGAGGAGGCAAAATGGTGCCAATCACAGTTCAACGTTTGCGCGGTATTACAAAGCAGATAGTTGTGATACAGATAAGGAAATGTGACAGGATATTAATGATATTAAATCAAGAAACCACACTCTGTCGGTACAATACAACAACTGAGATGAGATTAGCATCTCTTTAAGCACAGTTACTCCCCATGCAACACTAAATATATTAATGTTTCCATCCAGTATCTGTCACAATGCCCACGATTGTACTCACATACAAATGGACCTTTCCAGTTTATCCATCCATATTATTAGGTCATAATCAACTACGTGACGTGTTGGATGATGTCATAATCAATTACATCATGAATGACTCTCTTTAGTCCGTCTTAAGCGCTTAATAGTCCGACACGTAGTACGAATAGTATGTTTTTGTTATTTCATAACATGCTGTTGAATATTTTGAAACTAATTTAACTAGGCGCTGTTTTTGCCATAGATAACACAGTTTTCTGGAAATTGAGATTCAGTGAGTGCAGCCATCGATTGATCCTAACACGAGCGAAGTTTGGATTGAGCTTAGGTAGAGATGGGCGGGCCATATCTAAAACTGGACCGTCTCACTGTATGAGCAACTGGAAGTATATGCAGATCGATTCCTCAATCAGATTTATATGCTAGTAGTATATTTGCGTTAGTGACGTAAGCATGCTTAGGAATATAGTATCGACTGAACAATGAGTATATTACATAGGCAGTAACAGCACACAATCAAATTAGTTTTAAAAATATTCAACAGCTCACCTGTATAGTTTTCTGGAAATTGATAGTGAGGGAGTTTCGCGGTCGAACTGTGGGCGAAGCTTACCTAGAGATGGGCTGGGCATAGCTAAAAATTGGAAATGCACATTGTGAACTGGATCACTCCCTTGTTGTTATTATAATGATATAAGAGAGTTGACAGATTTGCCTTAGAGGAACACTTTGGAACGATTTACCTTTAAACACCTCTTGTGGCATATTGTAGCTGACGAGATGCGATTTACCACGGTCTCTTTGACTGAACTACCGATGGAAATTTAGTGCGAATGAACATTTCCAGTACAGCACGAATGGCTCAATTTAGTCCTTCTTAAACGCGTAGTAGTGCAACAGTACCCAGTCAAATTAGTTTCAAAATATTCAACAGCTAACATGTATATTTTTCTGGAAATTGAAATTTGGAGAGTGAATAGTAATCTATTGGTCTCAGCACTGGCGAAGAGTGGGTGGTGCTTAGCTAGTCATGGGCGGGGCATAGCTAAGACTGGAAAGGTCGGTACCATATGTAGTGCATCTGGAACGAGATCCCATTTCATATCACTATTATATCAAATTGTCACAGTGCGTGAGCCTTAGCGAGTGCGATATGATAATTTTCGACGGAGTTGATATAAATGATATGAAATGGCGCCGTACTTGAGATACTATTTATCATATAAGCTTATATCTTTCCAATAAAGTCGATCAATGAAAACCGTTTGAACGTATAATTCTGCGATTTTCATTTTCATCGCATCACTTGCTGAGAGTTCTGAACAATTTGCCACAAAAATAATGAGAAAGAAACCACCCTTATTTCAGATTTGAAATTACTTTTAATCCAACATTTAAAATTTCTGCGTCTATCATGCAAATTTACAAACGAATTTTATAACTAATTACTATATGTGTAACGCGCCAATAACCAATTTGACCCGTTTGTAAATGGCGCAGTCACATATACATACCTGTTATTGGTGCGCCCGTTTGTAAACGGCACAAACCCATATGACAATTTCTTATTGGCTCGCCCGTTTGTAAACGGTGCAGACCCATATGATAATTTGACCCGGTTTTAAACAGCGCACTGCCCATATGTCAATATCAAACTTGCGCCAATAGAAACTGCACATAGTTGTAAGCGAATTGTGTTTTCTAGCCCTACCTTCGTGGATGCTTGATTAATTTCCAGTCACTGTGTTAGTTTAATTGCTATGTCTTACTGAAAGAAACACCGTCTATCAAACAAGGTGGCGGTCCTTCGCTGAATCCTTGTAAGTCATGCGTGGGCAAAAACCGCACGGGGTCTGACGCACACATTGTCGGAATGTCAGTGCGCTTTTAAAGTGTGCGTGCTATTGGGTTTTCTAAAATTATCTCTTGCTCTGCAAACGGATATTTTCTATGAGAAGATTTACAATTTCTTTACTAACTGTGAGCATTATTCAACGTGTTTATGAATGTATCCAATAAAACGCGAATTCTACTCAATGTTAGTCACTTTATTTGGTCCTTGAGTTATTAGACCTCTTATTAATCACTTTGATACAGACATACACTATGTTATCCAAAACAATTGGTTAATCAACGGCTTGAATCAATCCAATTGCCCCACGTTTTCTGATGTATTCACAATCATTTTTCTTATGCATGCACAGTTATTGACTAACCGACTGAAGGAATGAGTGACTCTGAACATCTGAAAGGATTACTGAAATGATGAGTAAGACGGAGTTAATACATGGATAGATGCAGCGCCTAGTGGCGCAAGTTTGACATTGTCATATGAGAAGTGCGCCGTTTACAAACGGGCGCGCCGATAACCAATTACTATATGGGCCTGCAGCGTTTACAAACGGGCACACCGATAACATATAGGTATATGGGTATCCGCTGTTACAAACGGGCCAAATTGGTTGTTGGCTCGCTACATGTATATATGACAAAATTTACATCAACAACATAATATCGTCGCTAGGAAACATTCATAATGTCGTAGGGTATGTGTGAGTATTACGCTTTATCTACCCAATCGAAATATTTCTTACCCGTTATCTAAGTAATGAAAATATTTCGTTGAATATTGCATGCCTGTTCATATTGAGAAACATGGAACGGGATGAGCGTTTTTTTATATGAGAAAACGGCGTATAAAACACCTAACCTGCATTGTATATAACGAGGTGCCATATAATAAGCTGATTGTATGCATAGCCAAAGCAAATAAAACATCTTCCTAATGGCAGGGGTTATTAATCATTAATGAACCTTTCCAGTTGTATCTATGCCCCGCATATCGCTAGCTAAGCTCAATCCATACCTCGCTCGTATTTGGGCCGATCGATTCATAAACACTATGTCTATATCCAGAAAGCTATACGGGTAAGCTGTTGAATATGTTGAACCTAATTTTACTGGGCGCTGTTACTGCCTATTCATTCGCGACGTGCTTATCTACGTCATGTATGGCACCATTGAGTATGACGTAAGCCTACACGTCACGTAGTTTGTCTATCTAGTGTGTCACTATTGCAAGGTCTGACTAATGCACTTCCATATCTAGTGTGCCCATACTGCAACGTCTGGCTAATGCATATCGATATCTAATGTGTCACTACTGCAAGGTGTGGCTAATGCACAGCAACATCTAGGGTGTCACTACTTCAAGGTCTGACTAAACCACAGATATATCTAGTGTGCCTCTACTGCAAGGTTTGACTAATCCACAGAGATATCTAGGGTGCCGCTACTGCAAGGTCTGACTAATGCATATCGATATCCAACGTGTCACTATTGTAAGGTCTGACTAATGCACAGCGACATATAGTGTATCAATACTGCAATGTCTGACTAATGCACAGCGATATCTAGTGTGTCACTACTGCAAGGTCTGCCTAATGCGGAGCGATATCTAGTGTGCCACTACTTGGAGGGCTGACTAATGCACAGCGATATATATTGTGCCACTCCCGCAAGATCTGGCACATGTGCAGCGATATCTAATGTGTCACTACTGCAAGATCTGACTAATGCACATAGATATCTAGTGTGCAACTGCTGCAACGTCTGACTAATGCGCAGGGATATCTAGTGTGTCACTACTGCAAGGTATGGCTACTGTACAGCGATATCTAGTATGTCACTACTTCAAGGTCTGACTAATGCACAGCGATATATAGTGTGCCATTACTGCAAGGTCTGGCTGATGCACAAAGATATCTAGAGTGTCATTCCTGCAATGTCTGACTAATGCACAGCTATATCTAGTGTGTCACTACTTCAAGGTCGGACTAATGCGCAGGGATATCTAATGTGTCACTACTGCAAGGTCTGGCAAATGCACATAGATATCTAGTGCGTCACTACTGCAAGGTCTGACTAATGCACGGCGATATCTAGTGTGCCAATACTGCACGGTCTGACGAGTGCACATATATATCTAGTGTATCACTACTGTATGGTCTGCCTAATGTCCTACGGTATCTAATGGGTCACTACTGCTATGGCTGACTAATGCGCAGAAATATTTAATGTGTCACTACTGTAGAGTCTGACTAATCCTCAGAGATATCTATTGTATCACTACTTCAAGGTCTGACTGATGCACAGTGATATCTAGTGTGTCACTACTTCAAGATCTGATTAATGCACAGTGATATCTAGAGTGTCACTACTGCAAGGTATGACTAATGCACAGCGATATCAGTGTGCTACTGTAATGCACATCGATATCTAATGTGTTACTACTGCGAGGTCTGACTAATGCACATCGATATCTAATGTGTCACTTCTGCCAGGTCTCACGAATCAAAATATGAATGATCAACGAATCCAATGCCTGATCAATCCTTGAGAGAGGATAGGCAACCCTTACCGCTTAAATAATTCAAATGGTGGTAGTCAATACAAAACAGCAGTGACCCGTTTTTCTTGCATGCTAGGACTATGGAACTAGCCCATGGAGATGCAGAAGGCTCTATAATTATTGTTCTTAACATAGCATTTACTTGCTGGTGTGCTCCTGTTTCTTTATGAATATGGAGACAGCATACCGGCTGCCTCGTTGGTCTGCTATCACCGCTATCATTTGAGTGGCGAACCAGGTGAGTTTCTCCTAGGTCCATATCACTTGGTGAACAACTATCTTTGTAATTATATAATAGAAGGCATACCCCACCTCTCTGAGCGTGGGTTAATCTAACGGCGGCACGTAAATACAGGTCGTGTAGATGTTCAGGTATCTCCGTGTGAGCCGTTGTAGTGGATGTGGGTGCGGTGTAAAGTGTTTCCACCGAATCTATATCTAATACCGTGATAGAGGCACCTGCATCTGCGCTAGGATTTGTAGGCATACCGCCAAATAAACAGACACATTTGTATATTACTTTATCCAGTACCGGAGACAGTTTCTCTATCCTAGCTTCCTGACTAACTTATGGTGGTACGGTATAATCTTGTATATACACGGTCTGCTTTGGCAAGTGATGTTGGAGACTGAGTGAAAGACGGAGCTACTCGACGTTTCTGCTGCCTAATTGGTTTTGATCAATGGGATCAGGGTGCACCGCCGTATTGGAAGCTGTAGGATTGGTGGCATGGTAGTAAAGCACCACTTGAGCGGCCCATTTATGGCAATGCCTCATAATATGCTTGGTAGAAGCACAGAAGAAACAAACCCACGGTTGGTCTTTTTCTGAATCCATGGCAACGAAAGGTGTGACTTGTCAGTGTCAGTGTCGCTGGGAGGCGAGACCGTTCACGATGATGGAAATGACCGGTTATTATACACCATTAGGGGACACCGTTGATGCGGCGGCATGGTGGCTGCTCTAGTAGCTTGAATAAAGGTTGTTTCTGTTGTATTACATTACCTACTAGGGCTATTCTGCATAAAACTGGAGTGTGGGTGTGAACGTCCGGGACTGGGGCGCCGTCCACTATATGGAGAATTGTATTTGGCACCGCAGATACCATGCGTGTCCGTGGTACTCTTGATTTCTGGCCCGTGTTTATGGTATCACAATCTTGTATAGGTTCAGCTAGAGGGGGTAATGCATGGCTAATTTGAGACAAGTTTGGTTGCTGGGTGATACTGATTATTGAGTCAGTTTTAAGAGGCGGGCACTGAACGGACTGATTTTCTGTTAGTTGTTTATTTTGCACTAACTGTGGTGTAGTGGAAGGAGGACTCCATTCCCTCCAGTGTCCTACTTGACCACATCCAAAACAAGTGTTTGGAGGTGTGCTTGTTGGTGTAGGACGGTTTATAGAGGGCCTATTTGTATTCTGGGCTACTGTTGTGGTTAAGGTTGTTTAGAGAGTCAGTCTGTTTAGTGATTTCCTCTAGCCGTTCATTGGTATTTGACCTATTGAAATTGTTATGTTGGTTACTCCTACCTGGGGTGGTATTGTGCCCCCCCCCTACCCCCCACCCGCTGGTGGGAATGGCCACGGCCTCTGCCTCTTGGTGCATTATTGTTTCGAGGTGGTGTATTTTGTACTGTTTCTGCTTCAGTTACTGTACATGAAGCAGGTGCGGTGTCCACAGTATTATTCGTACTGGTGTCAGTTAACTCATTAACAGGGTGTAATTGACGTCTGCCTCCCCCCCCCCCCGTTCTAGGAAGTGTTCTACACGTACAGCCGTGGCCGTTAGCATTTGTAGGTTTCCGTGTTCTAACAGAAAAGGTTTATCTTTCAAAGACGATTCCCCACTCATGGCGTCAATAAAAGTATCCAATTGTAAATGGGTAACTCCCTCCGGGTTGGCACTGGGATAAGCCCATGCGACTAATCGCCAAATGCAGCTCGCTAGCTCAGGGAGAATTTCATGTGCACGCCGTCGTTCTTTAACCGCAAACGGCTAGTCTCTCCAAGGGCCGTATCACCAAACCGTTCTGATAATGCGTTTTCTAATTCACTATAAGTTGGTGTTAATTCAGACCACATATCTGCTAATACCTGTAACGCTTTTTCTGAAAATTTTGCGGCTAGATATTCTCCCATTTGATGGTTTGACCATCCGTTCTTCCTGCTTAGTATCTCGAATTGTCACTTTTAGTTGTTCCAGTCACCTTCCCCACTAAATTCAGGCGGAAGTATAACTCAGGCGGTCCCGCGATAGGCGAGTGCTAGGCGTACACCATGCTGGTGGTGCAGGCATGATTGGAGTGAAAGCTGAAGAGGGGCGTGAATCATAGTTATGTGGTTGATATACTGCAGTTTTCTAGGCGGTAATTCTGAGCCGTACTGTGTAGGCAAAAGTACTGGAAGGTCTAATGATGTATCTCTCTGCATACGGTACCGTTCGTCATGACGGGGTGGTGCGGTATTTTCTGGAGGATGCGCTTGTGGTCTAGGATTTCCCAATAGTACCTGCTCCGTTTGCATAGTAGAACCGGTGGGATGTACGGTCAGACATTCCCTGTATTGAGGGATACTTGGAGAGAGACGTGAATAATTGGTGTAATGAGAATAGTTGCTGGTTAATTACTGGTAATTCATGCTCCGTGTTCCATTGTTGGTACCGCTGTGGTGAGTTACCACACGGTGATGTCGCTGATGGCATTTGCCGATGGAACAAAGGCCGATTTGACTGTGCGTTTTGCCATTGGTCACGTGCTGATGGCAAGTGTGGATGCACAGGGAGTGATGTATTTATTAGTCCCCTTAGGGGATGGTTATTGTGTTGTTCGTCACCCGGCAACGGTTAATGAATTCCATTGCGGATGTCAAACAACGTTATATACTGATCACCCGCCTGTGAGGCATCGATGAACGGTATTCCACTTATTGGGGAGTATTCCTGTCTTATGGGTGCTAGTGATCCCGCACCGGGAAGCGGTATATAATGGTTGGTGAGTGTTCCCACCGCCCTATCGTCCATATACTCCATTTTTTCGTCTGAAGTGGACATATTAAAATAAAATGGAGACTGGAACATACGGGAATTGATGCCCAGTGTAGGTTCAATTTCCACTCGAGTCCCACATTGGGCGCCACTTGTAGCCGCCGGGGACACGCGTGGCTCCGCCGTTACTGCTGTCAGGTGTTGCCGCTGCCACAGCCGCTGCTGTTGATCAGCCAGCCTCGGGGCTGGGGAGTGGTTTTCGCGCATCTCCTGTGTCCACAAAAACCTACGTCTGGGACCGGTGGAACGATCACGTTCCAGTGGGCTCGTGCAGCCATTGCTGCGAAAATTGAACAATACCATAGCGTCCCGGGTGTTCGTCTCCCCGGTGTGTATAACCGTCATTTCCAAGGTGGAAAGAACGGTGCTGGCACAATTTACGTTACTTAAAAGAAGTAACAAACACTTTTGTTTGCTTGCTACTTATGAATGGTGTAAGTAAAAACTAAAAGTGGTGTGTTGGTTTTATATCTCGCCAGAGGTACCTAACCGATATAGTCATATATAGAGGGTATCGTGAAGGTACCCCTGTCGGGGAAAAGTCCGCACAGGGCACGTCGGTTGGCTTAATATAAACTATATCTGCCTCAGGCTGGCAACAAATTATTGGTTGGCGAGAGGAAAGTGCCTAGGGCGGGCCTCCATCACAGGAAAATGTCTACAGCGCCGTAGCAGAGGAAGAGAGGAAAATAGGAGAGAGAGAGAAGCGCCAACGGTGAACATGCAGGGCTAAAAAGGAGATCCCACCATTAAGATGCAGGGGAAGAATGGATACGTTTACTACTTGAGTGGGAGGAAATTGATCACGGTAAACGCACCGTGCCTTGTGTAAAGAGGCAGCCGGAAGGAAGCCGACTGCAAAAATGCAAGGGAAAAATGGAGCTATTCTCACCGTTTGTGAGAAGACGGCCTGAGTGACGTTAGACTATAACAATGAGGTAAAACTGAGTTTTCTCTAACACCTACATGGATAGGGCTAAATAATTTTGCGAGAGGAAAGTGCCTCGCGCGGGCATCCATCAAAGGAGAAATACCTTCAACGCCGAAGCGGAGGAGGAGAGCAGTAAACATGGCCGCCTTCCTAGCCTACACAGTTGAATAAGATTATTACGTGTTTTTTTTATCCTAATGTAGTTATTTCAATGTTGGTATGTGCGGTGTGTACGTATAGATGGGGTGGCTGATACTTATGGAATTCAGCATCGCCATCTTGTCTGAGGTAAATATCTATTTTAGTTGGTACGGTTCCAGTCTGTGCGGACCTTCTGAGGGCCTATTCTAACATAATTTCAAGGTCTGACTAATGTGCAAAGATATCTAGTATGCCACTACGGCAAGGTATGACTAATGCACAGATATATCTAGTGTGTCACTACTGCTAGGTCTGACTAATACCCAGCGATATCTAGTGTTCACTACTGCAAGGTCTGACTAATGCACAGCGATATATATTGTGTCACTACTGCTAGGTCTGACTAATACCCAGCGATATCTAGTGTTCGCTACTGCAAGGTCTGACTAATGCACAGCGATATATATTGTGTCTCTACTGCAAGGTCTGACTAATGCGCTGCGATATCTAGTGTGTCACTACTGTAAGGGCTAACTAATGTACACCGATATATACGGACAAACGCAACATTTTAGTTGCTTATTCATTTTGTCTGACCTTTCCGTTAACAGTTATCAAGCTATTTTCTTCCATAGCATTTTGAATGTAACATTCACAAAATAAGGTTGCAAATTAGTTGACTATAAAATAATATGTACTGTTATGGAATGTAACACATGCGTGCTTTGTTTGACACATTAATAACCATAGTACTTCCTTTGTGTGATTAATGGACCTTTCCATTTGTAGCTATGCCCCGCCCATCACTAGCTAAGCTCTACCCACACCTCGCCGTGTTTGGATTGATCGATCCCCGAATGCCCTAGCTATCAATTTCCTGAAAACTATACAGGGAACTGTTCAATATTTTAGCATGGTGTATGGTGTTTCTATTTTACAGTGTGGAGTGAATTGCACGAATTTGTCCAAGTTATGCGCCTACGCAAAGCTAACTGTTTGCCAAATGACGGCTTGTATGACTTAGATTACAGCTGGTGTCATTTAGTGTCTATGATCAATGCTCATAGCGGCTTGTCATCAAACTTTCGCAAGGGACCTACTCTCGGCCGCTATCTTTGTTGTTTGTAAACGGAGACAGCCACGTGCGCGCGTCCGCGCTTTGCCGCCCATAGATCGTAAACATTACATATCAGATTAAAGGAAAGGATGAAGGAAGTAACATCTGCTCTTGAATGACATCTTTATATAATAATCAACCTATCCCACCAGTGAAAAACAGAAATAAATCAGAATAATTAGGAAAATTCAGCTAAATACCATTTATGACAGTCTGGCGGGAACCAATTAGTGAGGAAGTTGGACCCATGTGCGCTGGTGTATGCTGAGCGAATAAATAATACCGGCTATAGCCGGTCTTATAAGATCAGCTATATTCGCGCTAAGCTGATTAGACACTGCGTCCTACAGGTAAAATACTGTCTAGTTTTAAAACAATTTAGCTGAAAGCTGTTTCCAGTTACAGGGTCTATATTCAGTCACATGAATGTCAAAATCCTTAGTAGGCATCATATTGTGACTATGAAAACCAGCAGTGTATTTTGAAATCATTTTGAGCGAAACTTGTTGCTTCCACCAGGAAAAAGTCACTTTCAAATATAATGTTTTCAAAAAGATCAATAGTGAATTCGCAGTAGCGAGTTAATCGCTCTACATAGGTGCCTATAGAGAATAATAGTCATACCACTTACACGACTATATCCAGGTGTGCTTTCTTCAGGTAGACCTATTCTGTATACCTGCACACACAGTTGGCATACGGCGGAGTAAGAAGCACCAGCTTTGTCACTAATTGGCTCCAAGTTAAGTGCTCCTAGATTTACCAAATGCTTTTTCGCACATGATCCCGATTCATTTCCATTTTTACCGATGGTAGTTTATTTAATATTGTATGAGATTACCAATAAACATCATTTGTTATTTCACTGTTCCGTTCCTTTAACACGGTTTACAGCTAGTGCCTGCAATTTTGATGCGGTTATTGCACTCAATGAGTGAACCATGACCTAAAGCAGCGCGCGCGGTATGTCCTGAAATGCCAGAATCTGAGTTCTCACAATAATTACCTCAACGTATATTAACGTGCTTGCCTCACTATTCCACACACCGAGCTAGCCAAGTACGTGTTCCACTCACTAACAGACACATCAGTGTAATCGATGTCTGTCTGCATTCTCGCTAAAGTATATTATCATTAGCTGTAGTACATATGATGTCATAGTAGATATATTGGATTTATATATACTTTCTACTATGTGGCCAATGGGGCCAGTGCGCCTCAGTAAAACCGTGGACTCCAAAATAGTATGCTCGTAATTCACAGGTAAATACCGGGAGGCTTGTTGATTAGTTGTCTAATTCTGTCACCGGGCCTTGCCTGAATTAACAAAGTGGTATGGAATCTGTGTCGAAATGCACACTGAAAACGATCAATGTGATAGTGTAACAGATTGCTCATGCTGTGTAAAATAACTCTCAGTCATTTCGTGCCACAGACACCAGTGATACGCGGATAATGCCCATAGCGAGGCACGAGAATTGTGTTGAGATGTGTATCCTACAACAGCACCATCTTTCTCCAGTGCTAACTCATTCTGTTTCTGGACAACACATGCTTAATTAAACACAGGGTCCACTTGACAAGTCCAGACACTTTTCAAACACATGTTCGTACGTCTATATGAGTCGAGTCATCTACAAAAAATACTGTATCTGCCAGTTATGATAAACGAACTGTCGAAAATATAGCTACAGTATGAGTATCCGCACTTGTCATTTAACGGTTATCATAAATCCTTATCTCCGCATTTAAGTTGAACAATGTCACGCAATGACACACTACCTACTTCCAGACATTGAGCAATGGGCAAGCCGTACAGGAGCACTCCAAGTTGTCATTCTCAGCAGTTTCTGCAGACAATGACCATTGAGGAAATATGTATTCCAGACATCTCAACACACTTTCTCGTTTACATTCAATAGAGTGATCCGATCACATGTATGAGGATATCAATCATACTGACGTAGAATAGGCCACCATCGCGAGGAAGCTATACACGTCGGCCAGGTGTACGAACTTTATAACCCTCTTGGATTTATAAAATTAGAAACAATATGTCGAACACCTTATATCCCAACACGGGAAACACGTGAGCGTAGTTGAGTTAGAAATGTGCGGCCATAGGTAGAAATGTGCGGGCATAGGTAAAAATGTGCGGGACATGGCTAGAAATATGCGGGACAAAGCTAAAATGGACCCCGTGGCGTCCTTTTCTAGCTATTCCCCGCCCACTTTTATCTAGTGTATAACATTTCAGCCCTACATTTGTCGGTAGTCGTCTTAAAGGATGCGTTGTGGGATAAACAAAATGAATAACAATGAGCAAAATGCTATAGCAGCAATATCTAGGCCTACTGAGAGTCCAGTCTTTAGCAGATTCCTAAACGTTCTAATGCTAATATGTTAATAGCATTTACATCTGAATAAGGAATGGATGTCCATGTGAGTTCAGTTGCTCCTACTATGGATCTATACACTTTTAGCTATGGCCCGCCTATCTCAATCTAAGTTTTCTCCATACCTTGCCCGTGTTGGGATCAAGCGATCGCTGCACTCTCTGAATCTCAATTTCCAGAAACTATACAGGTTAGCTGTTGAATATTTTGAAACTAATTTAACTGGGTTATGCTGATGCCTATGGCAGCAACAGCTCCTATCCAAATTATTTTCAAAATATTCAACAACATGTTTATTAAATAGCAAAGACATACACTTCATACAACGTGTCGGACTGTATTAAGCGTTTCAGACGGACTAAATGGAGCCATTCATGTTGTAATTGGGTATGACGTCATCAAGCACCTCACGTATTTGATTAAGACGTCATATGACGGAGGGATAAACTGGAAAGGTCCATTTTGGTATGGATTGTTTTTTCTACTAAGGCGTCAACTCACCTATTAATTGAAACATCCTCACGTGGCACTTCCTAGATCCGACGCGCTGGGTTTTGTATTCCCATTTATTCCCGTTTATCATATCAGTGCATTCAGAACATAAGCATAAGATAAATTCGCTACAAGGGCCCTTTCCGGTTTTAGCTATGCCCCGCCCATCTCTAGCTAAGCTCCACCCACACCTCAATCGTGTTGGGATCGATCGTTCTCTGATCACCCTGACTATCAATTTCCAAAAGAATACACAGGTAAGCTGATGAATATTTTGAAACTAATTTGACTGGGTGTTGTCGCTGCCTATGGCAGCAACCGCGCCTAGTCAAATCCGTTTCAAAATATTCAACAGAATGTCTATTAAATAGCAATGAATAACAAAGACATACAATTCATACAACGTGCCGGACCATTTGAGATTTGGTGACAGTCTATATGGAACCTTTTGTGACGTAATGATTATGACGTCATCATACACACGCTGAGCTTATTATGCCGTCTTACGAGGTCTGATGATGGATGGATACTCTGGAAAGGTGAATTCCTTAAAATTAACTATGCATGCTTAGTTACTAATACCATGCCGATTTCCAGACATAAATATCGTCAGCACATTGCGAAACTCTACTGAATCAAAGACACATACAGCGGGTGGTTGTATACGCCTACACAACACGACACGTGCTTGTTATTTCTGGAAGCGTCACGAACCCAGACTTAGATTGGGCTATTTAACGCTAGTACAATACTCATCTGATTACAGCCAGGTTGTTTGATTAATTATAATTAGCAAATAGACACATTTGATTTTATCTATGCTGGAAGTTGGGTGGGCGGTGGTGGTGGTGGTGGTGGTGGTGGGTGTGATGAAATTAGCAATCAATGTATGCCGACAATGTGTCCACTTTGTACACGCATTCGGTCGACGTGAAGGAATGACCGTTGCCTATAATATAACTATTCTCGAGCATAGAATCTTCTAGAAATAAAATAGCAATTAATGATTAAATATAAATTATCGAATAATTATAATTTAATTTCCGTACGAAAATCTAAAAACTTGTAATAGGATGAAGAGCATACAAGTCCGACAGTTACTGTTATACATTTGGCTCTTTCATGTCGATCCTACATCAGTGTGAGTGTGACGTCAGAGAATATGTGACGTATTTCGATTATGACGTCCGATGATTCAGTCACACATGGATCTAGTCTCTCTCTCTCTCTCTCTCTCTCTCTCTCTCTCTCTCTCTCTCTCACTCTCTCTCTATCGCTCTCTCTCTCTCTCTCTCTCTCTCTCTCTCTCTCTCTCTCTCTCTCTCTCTCTCTCTCTCTATATATATATATATATATATATATATATATATATATATATATATATATATATATATATATATATATATATATATATATATACGTGATGAGGCGCATATGTGAAGACTGTCACTGCACTTATTCTTGCACGGCAGATCTCATATATATAGGATCTGGAACGAGGTCCCATTCAATATTACTATTAACAACCAGGTTGAAAAGTATCACTTTGCATGAGCTTTGGTGATTGTAACGTGATTCTATTTATCACATAGACTGAAATTGTGATCTATTTGCCAACAGCAACAATCCTGGAAGCATCATTTTAGATTTTCCATTAGGGTACCATCGTCAACGGCAGTTAATTACATCCTGAACACTAATACGTTAGACATTTTACACCAAAGAAAATAGTAATTGTAATTTGAACTATGACAAAAATGTGCACAACTCTGCTATCCACACAGAGCTGCTGTACGTCTGTGTCAATGTGTTTCTTAGGCTGTGTTCTCACTAGAGACTTAATCAGGAATAACGCCATACTGAAGTAAACATGATTAACTCTCTAGTGAGAACACGGCCTTACCCGAGCGAGTTGTCTCATGGAGATTGGGTCAAGAACTCTCAGTAACAAATTGTAAATCGATTATTGAATGTGATTTAGAAAGAATGCGAGGATGGTCTTCATAGATTGCGTGTCCGTGATTACCGTTCATTGGCATGGCTTGGTTTAAACAGACGTACATCTTTAGACACTTTCACTGACGCTAGCGTGTATACAGATCAATATAAGATCCCATCTAATGATTGTCCAGCTGGTCTTTCTTTGAATAATAAGTTCTTGTGTCTTTTACGCAGCAGTCTACATTTTATGTGCAGCTGGTTGCCAATGCACGCACACGCAAATCAAACACATTATTGTCTATCCACCTGGCTGAATCACAGTTTCAATTCACATTTATTTATTTTATTGACACACTTCTTTTACATATTCAGCAGTTGAGTACATTCTTGATAGAGAAGCTGAGAAAATGAAATATTACCTACTGAAATGCAATAGAGGGTCCATGTTTTAGCTATCCCCTGGCCGTTTCTTGCTAAGACCCGCCCACTTTGTATACACAATGGACCTTTCCACCTTTAGCTATGCCCCACCCATTCGTAGTTAAGCTCCATTCATGCTTCGCCCGTGCTGGGATTAATAGAGCCCGAACACCCTGACTATCAATTTCCAGAAAAGTGATTACGCAGGCAAGAATTTGAATATTTTGAAACTAATTTGACTGGGCGCTGTTGGTGTGTATGGCAGCATGAAGAAATGTGCACATATGATATGGGTTCTCGATGCTTGCTTAATTCCTAATTAACATTCTGGAATGCAATTTCATATCAAGAGTCACGTATTCCATCACGTTCAGAGCAGCATATAATGGCAAAGGGGTGGGCAATAATTACCCACTTTACTAAACAACCCATAGACAAGTAAATATATAGTTGCCAAAATGTCAATGATGAAGAAAACATCTCAAACCTAAAAGCATTTTGTATCAACACCTGCAGCAGATATTAGAGCATAATAAAAGAAGAATTTAAGATCTAAAATTCCTAATTGATCTATTACCTTTACTTGAGATTGTCGCATCGTCTTAGGGAATGAGAACACTATACGTGCAAGGGATTATTTAGAGGTGATTACGCGTGTCACGTCTCCGTGACAATTATCTGCGCATAGTAGCACAGTTCGGTAGCAACCATTGCTTGTGGCACTATACACAGTAATTATGTTGCTTTTCTCCCAAGTCTAGCTTAAGGTGCGTGGTGGTTCATGCGTAATGGCCCACATTAGCAAAAACTCTGCATTGACTGCGCCCAGAGTAGAAGTGAAATGCTAATGGTGCGTTTGACATTTAGCACTAGTCTGAAGGCCGCCAGCCGAATTTAGGATACCCAATCGCACAGCAGGGGGGGGGGGGTGCGATACAAGGGTGTGATCACTCCACTCAAGATACAATTAGTGAAATGACGTATACAGATATGTACAGTGTGGGGAGAGCGTAACAGCGAGGGTCACTATTTTGACATGCCCGTCGAAAGCCAGCGAGTACACCCACGCAACAAGAATTGGGAGTTACAGCCTCTGTGAAGTATGTTACCATGATGATTACTGTCATGAAGGTAATATGCAATGCCATTCTTTGCATTTTTCTAAATCATATTAATTAGTATTAGTTTATCGCCGTGTGCAATGTCTGAATCAATTTCGTTAAAAATAACCCAGGACGCGGTCGATTTGGGTCGGCAGACATTATGGATGTTGTGTTATTTCTATAAACAATGATATTCTTCTCCAGGGCCATATGTCTTTTTGATGTGCGGAACAGGAAGCATCATCTTAGGAAGGAGGTGAACCTGGTTTCTTCAAGAGAAACTGACTTGTCGATTTGTTTGCTGATGATCTTCGATGGCTTATTTCTATTCAAACAAATTCTCTGAAATAGCAGATGCGATTGTGTCGTAGGTTAGGAAATATAATATGCGATTAAGGGCGACAGAGTTTTACACAAAAGGAGCTGAGTCGTAAAATGCCATGCCTGCCATTCGAATAATTACAAGTGCGGCTGTGTTTGTTAATGGAATGCTATGATGAAAATGGCGATATAAAATTTTGTCGAGCAACATGCACGAATTTGAAATTTCGTATAACATTAAACAATTGCTTGTTCCAGGGAGTCTGACGGGTCGATTTTGTCAGCGGCGTTTATCGATGCTATGGTGTCCATTTTGGATGGTGTACTTGTTTCAAAACACCGTTAAGAGTCTTCTCCCAAAAGAGCTTGGCTGATTAACGTGAAACAGAGGACACATCTTGGCCGAGCTAGTTTGGACATAAACAACTTCTCATCAGAAAACACGAAAATAACCAGAACACAATTCTGAAAATATGATTAGGAACTAAATGTCATTCAAATCTGTTCAATACAAGTTGAGACACGACAAAGCATGGGTGACATGATAAATCCCACTTGACGCTGTATTAGATGATGCATGCTATCTGGGCGCATGATGATACTATCTAGGCGTTGGTGGCAGGTGAATACAGACTGGGCACGTTCGAAAACAGATTAATTTCTCAGCTTGATTAAATGATATTTGATAGGTCTACCGCCATATTGGATTTTATAGAAACACATCAATGACTAACCGATGTGATACTTTAAGAACGTGTAAGATGATATCTACCTAACGAGATTGGCAATTCTATAAGATAAATTAGATTTACATCAGCCATGACTGAACGTTTTCACAAATATTGCATATTAAATATAGGGAAACTACTGTCAATCACATTTGTCAAGTTATTCAGGTTGTGAATATGGGACCTGTGGATTAGCTATCCGTCAGGAACTGTCCGGACTCTTAGGACCCAACTAGTATTTGCAGATAAACCTCTTGACCAGGCTAGTCCGAATTTCGATCGCCCAGAACGTGTCACGTCATCTCAGGTATGAATATTCACTAAGGCCGTCGTCTTTCATATCGCTACAATAGCATCGTCAAATTGATCTATATTAAAGAAGGACTGACCTAATATGGCAGTTTGTTTTATTGTTTGTCATGCTACAATAAGAGACGATCACGTGATAGCCGAAATGGACGAACAGACGGGTGAATATGTTATCCCTCATTAATTCTATTCAACTATGGTTCAGGATAGGATGTGACTGAGTATATCAGACTGTACACAATTTATATCGATGCATATATTAGACCAATTTAATATATGTTGTGCTGCGTTGTTATCGCAATGTTGTTGATGGTAAACCACCGCACGGTATTGGTAAAATTCCGTACAATAGGCATTGCTATGTTTTACCGGTTCTATGTTGCTGAATTCTATTTGGAATGCCACGCACGCACGGATACTGTCTGTATTGAAAAGGTTACATCCAAATTCACTGAGCAAGCTTTTGTGTAAGAGATCAAGAGTGTGATGGCTGTTGAAGCGTGAAGAAATACATTTATATGCGCCACGAAGTGTAGAATGTAATATGTGTCCTGACGTGCTGTGAGTTGCATATCAAAGCCAGAAAGTGGCGCGGGTAGGGCTTGCAGAGCGCGTCGAATCCTAGAAAATACTCACCAAAATGCAGTTCATGATTGCGAGGCATAAAACTGTGGAACTTGACCATATTATCAGATGTATCATGATTTTAAGCTTTTTGCTTTGTGGCGAAATATCAAATTCATAAATTAGTTGGTGACATTGTCAATAATAAGACGTTAGATTAAAGCCGGGGAAGGAAAATTAAGCGCGGTAAACTGTACAGAATTGTAAACAGATGTTTTCACCAGTCCCATGATAGGTCGTATTACACAGGTTGAACTGACGATAATCAGAGAAGCGATGGATTGGATGACAACTACATCAAGTTACAGCACCAGTTGAGATCATAGCGTCCGCCTTGCGTGTTACAAATTGGCCATTGAGCGATCGATCGTGTTAACGCGACCGACAAAGATAAGTACTATCATAACTTACAACGAGCCCAGAATACTGCAGCCCGTCTAATTACCCGTTGCAAAGTACGTGATCACATTGCACCTGTTCTAAATGCGCTCCACTGCCTACCGGTAAAGGAGCGCATTGACTAAAAAGTCGCACTTCTGGTGTATAAATGCGTAAATGGCCTGGCACCACCTTATCTATCATCGCTAATTTCCAGAAAAATTGTATGTTAGTCTTGGCGCGGTGGTTCAGTGGAAAGATATATGGTTGCTGATGCTATGCGGCGTTGCAGTATGGCGGTTCGATCCCCCGACCGGGATATGGTGATCAACAAATTAAACTAATGGGTGCATGACTGTCGGCTGGATAGCATGTGGAAATTGAAGCCGCACGTTGCCAGTGCGTCAATAAAATACAAATACATAACTGCATACAGATGAATCACGATCTGTTTTGGTATTAAGCACATGCCAACTTAATAAGTTGAACTTATTTGTATCATTTTGCATCGGACTGGCTGTGAGTGAATGGAAACCGTGTCATTATAGACATAATGAAACATGGGTATGAAATACCTTGAAAGTCACGTCTCCATATGGCGTATATAGGTTTGCACAGAGCATAGAAACATGTACAATGACGAGATACAAAATTTGTTTAATTTTCAAGTGGAATTATGCTCCAGGAAAAATTTCCCAGCAAAAAGTGTTAATTATCCAACTGCGTCATTGAAAGATATTGAAATTTTATTTGAAAAAGCCAAATTTAGATTGGACAGAAAACAGGCCATATTCTTGTCTTTATATTCCGTAGCTGAAGACTATGACTGGTTACTTATTTAGTCATTCCTATTTATAATCATCGACGTTAATGCAGGTAAATTTCGCGTTGTCCTGATCAAAGGCCCTTATTTGTACACGCCTGCTGGCTATAGACGCATGGCGAGTTCTTGTTTCTTATTTACCACTCGCGTTATTTCTCTAAGTAGTACATATCCCTTTTCGACTCGAATCTGACACATTGATCAGAGATTAATTTCGAAACACTTCGCGAATTTGGTTTTATAATGCAAGGCCAGAGCTAGAGGCTCTTACATGTGGCGAAGCATACTACATGGCCAGAGCTAGATGCTCTTATATGTGGCGGGAGGTAGAGGCGCATATACATGGCGAAAGCTAGATGCTCCTATAGATGGCCAGAGCTAGATGATCGTGCGCACGGCATGAGCTAGAGGTTCATTTACATGGTCAGAGCTAGATGTTTGTATACGTGACGGGAGATAGAGGCTCATACTCATGGCGAGAGCTAGATGCTCTTATACTTGGCGAGACCTAGAGGCTCATATTAATGCCGAGAGCTAGAGGTTCATCTACATGGCTAGAGCGTTAGATACGTATATGTGGAGAGAGCTAGAGTCTCTAAAACGTATTGCGAAAGCTAGAGGCTGTTCATAGATTTGAATTAAATGACCTAATTTTCCCGGAAGGAATTTTATACTAATACATAAAAGCGATACACAATCTGCAAAAAGACACATCGATGGCAGAAATTGTAGTGTTAAAGTATTACGCAAGCATGTGCCTATTCGTTGAGCAATCCCTATGATAATGAGGATGATAGATTTTTAAAACGTATTATGGTTTAAATAAAGCCGTTTGCCAGCTCTGCAAATTATAAAGGTTACGTGTTTAATTATCACTGAAGGTGCGACGTCACGGAAACTGTGCTTTCTGTTCCTAAATATGGAAAGTGGCTCGATATAATTTAGTTAATGCCTTTTAGCAGATTACTCATACGAACATTCAGAAAATTGAGAGTAGATCATGTAGACATAATACTAATAATTCTCTCGGTACTCAGCCAAGTATTTAAAATCTATGAATTGTCAAGTTTACCGAGCTTACAAACCTGTCCTAAACGCAAGACATTTAGTTATTCGATCATGGTACTGCGACCAATAAAATAATTCACGGATCAAAGCTGTGTTTTAGCAGGATTCGTCCAAATGTCTAAAACTTTTGAAAATGGCATTATGTACGCAGGATTTTACTGTGCTTATCGTTTTGTTAATTTATTTTTATATTTTTTTTTCCAGTTTCCCGTCTATGTACACGAACAGTGAATGGACTGTTGCATGTTGACCTCTCAATTCCGTTGGTGCATCAACTCGCTGGTGAATTACCATAATTTCTCAGAACAGCAAGATCAAAGTTATTTTCAGAGAAGTACGACTGCGCCTATCAAAGTTAGACCGTTCATAACTGTTCAAAGCAGGCCAGCGAGGGCTGATTACCGCCTTAGATGGTCTTTGTTATCATGAACTTATTAAGTCCGATTTTTCAAATTCCAATATAAATAGTGTTTAAACTATGCAATGGGCTCACATGTTATCTGGTAAAGCATATTCATGTACACATTGCATTGTTTAAAGCTTTGTAAGAGAACTCTTCAACGTGTGATGATAGCAAACTCATTATTTCAACAGATAATAAATCAGGTTTACGCATCACCAACTGTTAAAATTGGTAATGAATTGGTCACACGCATTTTTAAAATCATGATATGAATTTCTATTCAATACATATATACAAAAATGTATTACCTTCCCGTTCTTTAAAATTGCTAGAGCCCCGTGCTGGCATGTTCCTAACATGATATTCTAGTTGATTAGATGAAGGTTAGTCAGGGCATATATTTACATGCGCCACGCAGTTTAGAATGTAATATGTGTCCTGACGTGATGTGAGTTGTATATCAAAGTCAGAAAGGGGCGCGGGTAGCGCTTGTTAGAGCGCCGCATGCCCATTCTAGCCAATGCCTTGTAGCAGAGCAGTACTTTTTCTTTTTCAAACTATTACATTACCATCCGTTGACTAATTTCTTTACCACATCGCAATAACGTTGATAATGTAATCCCGGGTAACACGTCGAATCCTAGAAAATAATCATTAGTTTCAATATTATGACGTCAGATATAGGGTTCCATTATATTAGATACACACAGAGATACTAAGATCGTATATTGCGACAAATCTTCAAAATGTTTCTGCATTAATGGGCGATATGTATTTGGTGAGAGGGCCATATGGTGGGTATAGATTGGATGGATTCTGTTTGTCGTTCAAGTATATGACGTCATAATCAATGACGCCACATGGATCCTGACGTCACAATCAACATGCATATTTAATAACGTCTCAAGTTCCCTTATAGACCTTGAAAAGTATGCGACGTGTACGAAATGTATGTGTTTGAAGGGTGTTCTATGTAATACATATTCCGTTGACTATTTTGAAACTGATATGACTTGGCGCTGCAGCAACCGCGCCCAGGCAAATTAGTTTCGAAATATTCAACAGCTTACCTGTATAGTTAACGTCAAAATGGTATTCTGTGGATTCAACGTTCAAAGTATATGAATCGATCCAAACATGCGGCAAACTTGAGCGGAACTTAGTAGAAATGGGTGGGACATATCATGAAATGGGCGGTGCATAGCTTGAAAGGGATCCCTCTGGCAGCGATATGACGCTAAATGTGCTTAATATTTGTAAAGCCAAGGATTTCCCTATTCCTCTCGCGTATCCCATCAATCACCCGTAATTGGCAAGATTTCAGTTTACGGAGCAAAGTTGGCTTCTTGAATGTGGGAAACTATTTTTATCAGAAAAGGGTTCCTTTCTGAAAATATGATATATCGTCGATCTAAGCAATTACCAGCGCCACTAAGCTCGTCAGAAACATCGTAGCGGAAGAGGGAAGTGTTCTCAAACGACGTGTCCGGAGAATATTACTGGAGCAGTTCATACGTCTAACATACATCTGAGATCGAAAAGTGATAAAAGTTTCGAATCCATGTTTAGTTTGTTTTATTACATAACAATCGATCAATGTGTTGTATATTTGAATGCAAGTAAATGTTCAGGAAGGAGGGAAGATACTATGGGTGCAATGTGCTAATCTATGACATATTTATGAGACAGCTGTTAATTTAGGAAATGAATAGATAGAAACTAGAATGTACCACCTTATGAGTAAATGCCGGTAGTTGTCTCATTTCCGGAGCAGAATTTTAACTTGGCTCTGTCCGATATTGGCTATCTGGCATAGTTCAAGTTTTATGGAATTGCGACTATGCCTGGCTGACACGGATAACGGTTTGGCTAATGACTGTGGACACTGAAATTACGCGGCATGCTGCATCCTGCGTGTAAACACAGTTATTTTGATAGAAGATTTGGACCACTGTGCCAATTAAACACAATAGACGCCATATATACCGGATCAAATTAACAGCTTATCGCCAGGCGTTGCCTTAAGAAGTTCCCTGCGATACAAATTGTCATCGCCGTATTTGATGGTAGGGTGGTTGGGCGTGGGCCGTTAGCATACTTTCACGTGGGTGGTGTATGGGAGTCATGCATATCCTATTTGAACTGTGATTTATGTATGGGTGATATGGTTTGTGAATTGGCTGACTAATTGGAGCCACACATTTTGGAATATGATTGAGGCTGATGAGCGAGTCCCATTGGACTGACGTGAAGTGCGGATTGGGACTTTGGATGAGGGGTGGAGTTACGATTGAGGCGTTGAGTGAGTGAGGTGGAATATAGAGAGAGGGGAGAGAGGTTGCAATGACGCGAGCAGTGTGGGTTGGGCTGGACAGCCGCGCACAAAGAATCGCAGAGGAGGCAGGATTGAGACATTGGAGCCGTTGATTTGCCAAATTAAAATAAATACGATTTAGACAAAGTTAGTAGTTTCATTGTTGTCAAACAGGCACACAGTTAAGTTACAGTAGAAACTAAACAGGTATATAGACATCCAGTTCAGTTGATTTGCCCAAGAGGCAAACACACCAAAATATAATCGACTATTGTTGCCAAACTGGCAATACGACCTGCCACCGTTATGCATCACCCATTGTGGCCGCATGGTGGCACTTGTTGTATCATCGCTTGCTCCCGCGTGATGTGGATAAGTATCACGCTTGTTTGCATTATCACTCGAGATCAACCACCCATTTTTGGATTACCACCCGCCTATGATAAGGTGAAATATCACACTCGTCTTATTGGATTAACACTACTGCCAGTATGTTATGAGACGAACTATCACATGCACTAAAGCGTAATCATGGCCACCTGTGTGCGCTACGCTACTACGGTTCTTAGGAATGTTCTAACGATTCGGGTCACTACTCTGATCATGGTTTCGGAGATCACGTACTTCGTGGATTGCCTACTTTGTGGATTAGTTATTTCGTGGATCCCCGATTGTCGTGTATTTCTTGCAATCGAACATAAACTGTATGTATTATTAACACGCATATACATTACCACGCTCCACACAATACGAGACTGGCTCATATAATTCATTGTGTCCTCCTTAATTACTTGATGGGTGCATACAGCCCTCACCATGTTATCGTTAGTATTAATATTAAATCACTATTATTGCTGCATCCTCTTATCATCGTCATTATCATTAGTCATGTCATTACATTTCCATTCATATTCAGTCTCATCTACATCCCTAATTATTCAATAACCATTGCACTATATAGTAAAGCTAACACTTCTTCGTTTCCTTCACTGAAGATATAGATTTGGCATGCATGGTGTGTATTTTGCGACTTGCCGTGCTGTTTCCGGGGTCACATGATGGACATTTAATACCTTACCAAGTGTGCCTAAAACGCCGGCTCCTGGTGAAATAGGTTCGGCACATACTCCCTGAGCTATTTCAACGGTACTGCATAACTGGGAGCTTACGCACAAAACGCACGAACCCACCCACTCGCGCACGCGCACGCATACTCACACACGCACACCTACACACGCGCGCGCGCATACGCACACGCAGTCACACTGCTTTACGTCGATGTAGTACGCCAGTCGGCCAGCGCAGCGTGTTCTCTACTATATTGTACGTTACCCGCTGGTCAATAACATCAGGGACGCCGACCTTCTCATCTCGCGCCCATGGTGCGGCTACAATGCAAGCTGCGTTTGAATAATTTCATCGTACGCCCTTTTTGATCTAAATTGGATTGTCGTGCTATCGATTGTGAAAACCGTCGCTCTATTATAAATGCAATATATCTTCTAGCTAAATTGAACGATCCACGGTGTGTGGTCTATACATGTGGTATATGGTTTTGGAAAGTGCTTCAAAGATATGCTTTTCAAAATGAGCGACAGATACGACATAACGTGGATCTGACAGAATAATGTAATGTGGCCAGTAATTGTGACCAGGGTGTGTGAGCGTGTGTGTGTGTGTGTGTGTGTGTGTGCGTGCGTGCGCACGCGAATAGGTTTGAACCTTTTATGTCGATATAGGTCAAAACTGGCATCTACAGTTGTCTTGAACAATGACCATTTGCTGGCCAATAGAAGACTATTTTTGAAAATGTACCACTGAAATGACTGACTCGAAAACCGAGCCGGTCATTCCAGTGGTAAAATTTCAAAAAGGGTTTCTCTTGACCTGCACATGGGCATTCAACAAGCACATATTTTCTTGAACAAATTTAGCATTTAAATGGTTAACATATTTATATAACATAGTTTATATCGGCCATATGCAAATTAATCTGTTTCGGCACAGTGCATTGTTTCACGGTGTAATAGGATACCGCCTGAGGATACCACTCCAATGGACGAATCTGATCTGTCACTCAAGCATATGGCATCGTAGTCAATTACGTCACATGTAGGGGTACCTCAAAATCATAATCGACAGAAATACTTCGAAGGGAACCCGGAATAGTCCGTGAAGTGTAGCAAGTGTATGTCTATAATGAATTTATTATTTAATAAACAGGTTTTTGAACTTTTTTAAACTGGGCGTGGTTGCTGTCATGGCCATCAACACAGTCTAGTCAAATTAGTTTCCAAATATTCCACAGCTTACCTGCATAGTTAGCTTGAAATTTGGATTCTGTGAAGTCCGTGTTCGATCGATCTCAACATGAGCAAAGCGTGAGTGAAGCGTAGCAAGAAATGGGCGGGGCGTAGCTAGACATGACTCCCTCTAATCCCAACACTGTAAGCAATTTCCTTGTTGAGCTATCAGCATTTTCATACTATGCATATCAATCATTGCGATGCTGCATGACCGACCTTTTTGACATAAGCTGTGATAAGAACTCTCAATCACAAAATGTCCTTGATTATTCGCTACTTCTTTAGAATCGCTCACTGAGTCTAGCTGTTGATGGAAAGAAGATTATATCGCGTAAATGGTCAGCGTGTTACTATGTGAATACTACGTTATGTGTACTGAATAGCGCCGTGCGGCTTTCTTTGTCTGGCAATAGACCTTTCTGGTTTTAGCTATGCCCCACCCATCTCTAGCTGTGCTCCATCCACACCTTGCTCGTGTTGGGAACGATCGATCTCTGAACACCCTGGCTATCAATTCCCCACCCCCCCCCAAATTACACATGTAAGCTGTTAAATATTTTGAAACTAATTTAACTGGGTGCTGTTGCTGCCTAAAGCCGCAACAGCGCATAGTCAAATCAGTTTCAAAATATTCAACGGCATGTTTTTTAAATAGCAAAGAATTACAAGGACATAGCATTCATACAATGTGTCGGACTATTTGAGAGTTGATGACAGTCTAGGTGATTGTTACGTCATCATACCCCCCCCCCCTCCCACTGAGGTGATTATGACTTCATACGAGGTCAGATGATGGATGAATACTCTGGAAACGAGACTTGTAGCCTATACTCTGATGTGTGCATAATAGCTACAAGTTCGCCGGATCTATAAAGGAAGAGCATTTTCTATTGCATTACGTGTCCATTAGCTCACGTTTTGTCATTTGTTGATGGATTAAAACCAACTTTGGCAGATATGTTCCCATTGTTAATATCTACTTGGGTAATGAATAGGTATCCACGACTTCAAACAACAGATGTATGCCCCTTGCTATATTTTTCAAAGTATTGCAGCCTATGGGGAGAATATGTTTGTGGCACGTTTCATCATTTATCTATGGATTAAACCAAAATTTGGCAGATATATTGCTTTAAGCAATATCTAGAAGAAGTTGAATTATGACTATGATTTGGCCCCGCCTTTAACCAAGGACTGTAGCGTCGGTGCGTGCGCGTTGTTCCTCATTTGGATTCTCGTAAAACAGCGTAAGCAACACACGTATACAATATAAATACACACGTTCACCGCGATGTATTTCGTTCACGCTTCGGCGAAAGCTTATCTAAATAGAAGTGTATTGGGCTGTGAATGTGTGTATGTATACGTGTGTTATGCACGCTGTTTTATGAGAGACAGCTAGTCAGTTTGCAGATGCTGGCCAGGCCTAGTCATATAGTTAGTGGCCCTTCAAAGGAGCTTAAGCTAATGTTTTGAAACCGGTTTCGTCAGCTTGCTCAAGGTGAACTCTGCCACCCCCCAAACACGCCCCCCCCCTCCCGCACCCCGGAAGATTCGACCGTAGAGCAACCAAGTTAGACGGTGTGGAAGTCTCACTCGGCCCTTCTCCGTCACCAGAGATTTAGCTTGCTAAGCGCATCTTTTGCTGCGAGCCGAAGTGCCGAAATTAAGCCGTATAGACCTGATGTCTGGGATCTAACGTTTATTCCTGCATTAGGTTTATACTTGAAAATTCCCAAAATTCACCTCAAAGGCCGATATAATTAATAATTAGTTCACGGTGAAACCCTACGTCGGCCTCACCATGGCACATTTCACTAGGATGATGTCCTCATTTCCCACATGGTCAAAACGATGCCAATAGGTAGATAAATGTATTGTCGCCAGCGTCGAGCTTTCTGTAAATGATGCTCAGAAAAATTGGCCGTGCCGTGTAGAGCTATACCCGTTAGTTCTATGGATATGGATATTATACAATTATTAGTACAAATACAGTTTTACACAGCTAGTTGTAACGCAAATCGTTCAAGATCCCCCTTGTAGATACGGATGTATGCTTACTATATTCTGCGGATGCACTACTACTACTACTACTACTACTACTACTAGTAGTAGTAGTAGTAGTAGTAGTAGTAGTAGTAGTAGTAGTAGTAGTATAGTAGTATTAGTAGTAGTAGTGGTAGTAGTAGTAGTAGTAGTAGTAGTAGTAGTAGTAGTAGGAGTAGTAGTAGTAGCAGTAGTAGTAGAGTAGTAGTAGTAGCAGTAGTAGTAGTAGTAGTAGTAGTAGTAGTAGTAGTAGTAGTAGTAGTAGTAGTAGTAGTAGTAGTAGTAGTAGTAGAAACGATCCTGCAGCTGCAAACAGCCCTTCTTGGTGTTTGACCCTTGTGTCATCTCCTCGGTCAAAATCTTTAGCTTCTTCAAGTACAAGTTCACTTTAATAGACTCAGGCCTTGGATCGCGATATGAGGCATTACAATAGGCGATATATGTCATGACGGTAGATTTTATATACATAATTATATTCATTATAAATTTATCAGCAATGTACTATTCGTACACTCGAAAGTAGCACACGGAGAAAGGTCGAAATATTCGACAGCTATTCGATTGTGACTCGAATCGTACACTTTAAAATGGCACAAAGAGATGGTAGCGTGAGTATTTTTCAGCCAAATTAGTTTCAAATTATTTGAAAGTCAATAAATTGCTGATTTATAAATGGCATACAGTTCGTGCATAGAGAAACTGAATTGAACATATTCATAAGTCAAACTAGCTTCAGAATACCCAACAGTCATTAAATGTATTTATCAATAATATTCAATCCGTGTACGCGAAGGCGATATAGAGAGAATTGAGCATTTTCTCCAGTTAATCATGAGAGGGGCAAGGAGCATTGCCGTATTCATATAGCGTGTGGTGTATTGCTAAAACATAAATTATCATTATTCTTTAAATTGCAAATTATTACATGTCCTCATACATAGATGCGTGGGTTACCTATTGGGAAATATCGATAACATTTCCTCCTTACTCGCCTCCAGTATTTTGCCTGGACTTCCTTGAAAATGTCAGAAATCTACATATCTTTTAAATCACAGGTTCATTGCACATTGTTGGAAGCTGTGTTGTTTTGTTCGTGCTCGCGCTTGCAATATAGTAAAGTGGGATAGTTTTTGCTCTTAAATCATTGTATGTGTTGCATATATAAAGAGAGTCTCCTAACATGAAATAGAGTAATGGCGTTTCTTGTTGTGATAACATTAAACTAAGTTTCACATATAATGGCTACTTTAATGTCCTTGTAGAACAATAGTCTTGTCGATATATGGTGTTTATCTTTCCATGTATTCGTGTATTGCACATGGGGCGTATTTTTGTCACCTTTGCTATATGGGGCTTGTTGATATACTCGGCATTACAAAGGTGTTCTTGATTTGTTTCTTGGAGGATCGATTATATTGCTGTTAGCAATACAAAGTTAAAACTGGTTTCATGCTTCAATTCTTGACAGATATAGTAAAGTACAGAGGACAATTTACTGTACCCTGCATTCACGAGATCTTCCCAAAACCGGGCCATGTTAGTTTTAATTGCAATACTTAGTGGATAACGTCGTGTTCCTCCATACAACAGTAAATAAATTGGGGGTGCTTCTCTTTGCGGTCAAAGTGTATTTTTGGAAATTGTATAGCAAGTTTCTAACATATATTGGTGTTCATATCCCCAAATTTTCGACCCATACAAAAGAACTGGCATTATCATAGCGTCAAATAACTTCCATTGGATGTCTAATGGGAGGTCGTGCTCTCTGATTTTCTAAGCAAATGGAACATAGCTTTTTCCCATGTTCTAAATTTCGAGCCCTACACTGATAAAATCTCCCATGATTTAAAAAATAGTATTCCCAGAAAGAGATACTCGCATACTATTTCAATTTGTTCTTCGACCCAGATAAAATGTGTTATTATTATGTTTTTCTACTTTTAGAGAAGACCATTACTTTGTTTTACTTAAGTTAACACGTAATTTCCTATAAGTGCAATAGTTGTTGAAGATATTTAATGAAGTTTGAAGATTTACTGATGAGTCGGCCATTATAATAGTATCATGCGCGTGCAGCAGTATGGCTAACTACAAATACATGTCTAGTTTTTCATAACTTATATTAATAATGGACGCCAGACCTGATACTCTTTCTTCCATTAAGTAGTTTTCCAGATCATGGTTAAAAATGCAGAATAAAAAGGGAGATAAACTTCCCCACGTTGTCCAACACCAGTGGCGCTGATAAAACAGTCTGATTTGTCTTGGTTGTGTGCCACGAAAGATCTTATTGACTGAAACATGTTATAAATGATGTGATAACATTTGCCTGTTATGTTAATTCTGGTGAGTTTACGACACATGCCAATTCGACACATCGTATCAAATGCGTGTTTGAAATCTTTAAAGCAGCAGTATAGAAGTTTTCTTTGCGTTAAAAGTATTTTATTGATTGTGTATAAAGAACATATATTGTCAAGTGTTGACCAACCCTCGTGAACATTGCTTGTGGCTCTGTGATAATATCATGCTGCCGGCATATGGTTTAACCGTTCATTCAGCACAGGAGTGATTAGCTTTCCCAACCAACTCAGTACAATTATGGGTCGATAGTTTGTGGGATCCGATGGCTCCCTTATTTTCATAAATCGGTACAACTTTTCATACTGACCAAGACTCTGGCACTCAGCCATTATTACACACTGTATTATATACAATCTCAGGCAGGTAACATAAGTTCAGATGCACTTTTTATATAACCATGTAGGATTTCATCGACGCCACTGGCTTTTTCATTTTTCATTTCGTTTTTTGCTCTTTTGTTATCTCATCCTGGGATATTGGTACATCTAATTACTGACATGGTTGTATGTTTGCATTCATGGTGGTCATATTTTAATCGCTATTTCGTTAGTTTGATCATTAACATCCTTTAAACGGTCAAATAATGTGTGGAGATCTATTTTCACATTTATGCCCGTCTTATTACACTTTCTATTGATTATTTTCCTGAATGTTTTTTGACTCAGATTGTTTTAGGTGTCTCACTTTTGAGTGCTATTGCTTTTGATGTTGTTGGGAATGTTTGGTTATTGCTTGTTTGTAGCTCTTACTATCCAGTTTTTAGGATTTGTATGTCATGTTCGGTCCTGATTATGTGGCATTGTATATTGGCTTTGTGATATGCTCTGCGCTTCTCTTTGCAATCTCTCCCAAACTATTCATGATTATGTTGTACTATCTTTCCCTTATATTTTGTCTTCCACCCGAATGGGTTATCTGCCGCGTTGAGGAATGATTCACCGATCATTTCCAATACGTTGTTCAATTTAGCTTAAAATTCACCATTTTCTATCTGCATAATACACCGTTTAATTTCATTTACTTGATTGATATCATTGTTTTGGACAAAATCGGTTTGCTTTGACGGCATCGACCCTATCGGTTTGTTTTGATTTATATGTTAATGTATAGTGTTCGCCCGGTTTTTATATATTTGGACCAGTACTCCTTACCGGGATTAATCTTAGAGTAAAATACATGTCGGATAAAAGAGGGTCAAACCTCAGGTCCATTCTTGAGCTGAGAGTATCGATTCCTTTTTCTTCAGGTCACGTCGCAGCACACTTAACACATTTATGCAATGCCGTCATCTCATGGCTTTATATTTACTGGCTTACAGTAGGACGAATTCCAGCGCCTCTTCTCTCAGTATTCCACTCTATAGCGTTAATTCGACTTTAAATACTTTTAAGGAAAAGTCACCTGATATTTAGAAAGGTCAACGTAGCAGGTGGTCAGTAATTTATTTAAGTGCCAAAACAGACTATGACATAATGCCTTTCAGTTGACTTGTGCCACGTATTTTCAACTACACTATCTCTTAAACAATATTTAAAAAACAGATTTCAAATCGAGGAATTCAGTTTCTCACTCAATTATGTGACGTCATCGTCGAATGTAGGCTGACGCCAAAATCACTTACGTCATGAATGCTTCGATATAGTCTGTCACAAACGCTTAATAATCCGACAAGTTATACGAATTGTATGTCTTTGCTATTTAATAAACATGCTGTTGACTGTTTTGAAACTAAATTTACCGGGCGCTCTTGGTGACATAGGCAGCAATAGCACGAAGTCACATTCGTTTCAAAATATTCAACAGCTTACATGCATAATCTTCTGGAAATTGAGATACAGAGAGTGCAGTGATCGATTGATCCCAGCGCAGACAAAGCGTAGGTGAAGCTTGGCTTGGGTATGGCTAAGACTGGATTCCTCCATTTTTCACTCTGCTGTACTGAATATATTATACCTTCTGTTAGATATGGCATTAGCAAGTATACTAGTGAAGCATGGCATCTACAAAATGTAATTTTCCAATACCCTTAAAATATATTCAGTGATGTAACTCGGTGAGGTATTCCAATAATTATTTATATGTGAACTAGACGGACATGCCAGTGTTAATTTGAAAAGAGAGCACCCCTCTCTCTCTCTCTCAATCTCTCTCTCTCTCTCTCTCTCTCTCTCTCTCACGCTGAGAAGTGTGCGCGTGCGTCTTGCGTACGTGCGTGCGTGCGTGTGTGTATATGAGGGATATTCTATGAGCCACCCCACTGATCAAAATGTGTGTGTCTGGTGGGAGTTTGGGGGGGGGGGGTTGGTGGGGTGGGTGTGTGATATATCTTCCACCTATCCGCCATTCATTTCGCACTTCATTGTGACCTCAGCATACACATGACGTACTTGATTATGACGTCATATAATTCGCGGACACATTGGATTCATCTAGTACCATTGAAGACGCTTCACACAGGCATGCCCTCACTATACGTATACATACACATAGCTACAATTATTTGTCTTGAGTGGACTGATCTAATCAGTGTGCATATCGTTCTTCTGTTGTGCAATGCGTGGATCCGATCTGTCACTCAAATATATAATGTAACATATAGACTAACATCCCAATCAAAATGCCTATGGGATGACGTATCTAGCTCTGTCCGCATTGTCTGTCTTTACTATTTAACACAAAGTAGGTTTGATATTTTGAAACTAATTTGACTGAGCGCTGCAGCTGGCATAGTCACCAACATTACCCAGACAAATGAGTTTCAAACTATCGAATAACTTACCCGTATCATGGTTTAATCGATCCGAACATGTGAGTGGAGCTTAGCGAGAAATGGACGGGGAATAGTTAGAAATCGATCTCTCTTGGATGTGATAAACAGGTCTGGGTGCCTTCAGGACAGGGATAAATGCCACACGTATCATTATCATTTTACTTCCTCTTAGGGTACATTCAATGCCTGGCGTTTGCTAATGAGTGCTATTACGCGTAAGCCGGCATGCACCTCCGGATAGGCGTGAGCATAACGCAATGTTAATGTGTCTAGTGCCACAAACAATGGCTGACACGTACAGCGATTTATGTAGCAATTGCTCTGTCAGATAAATGGCCAAACATTGCCGCTCTTGTCCTGTATATATGTTGCTCTGAACGTTTTTCTTGCTACACAATCAAGTACCAGGAATTAGCATGTTAATAGCAATCAACAGAACAACGAGAAGCAGTATGAAATGGACCCACTTTTTCCTATAGTGTGCGGGTAAAATTTAATTAGTTTATCTACATTGCACATAGCTAAGTTTACCGAGTATTTTCATCATGGGAAGGACACGATAATATACTCAGCATCTAAATCTTTTTCGAATGCATTAAGTTGGTAGACCAACCACAAGCGTAATACAATTTTGCACAATTAATCACAGCTTTTGAAACCATGGTAGACCATAATATGGCCCTCATGCAATAAATCAAATGCATTATCAACTAACGATATGCAATAGCATTACACCACAGACCATTATTAAAACAGCACTAGTTGCCATATAACTCGACTGAAAGATACCGTGTTATATAGAAATGAGGCCTTGGCAAAGCAATAATTAATTACACATATCGAAGAAACTGTGTTTATTTATTCTTAGTATGGTCCAGTGCTCTGAAATTTGATGTCTACTATCAAGAGAACCATCAACTGCCCATTTCCCTATTGATTTCTACCAGTTGCACGATACTATATCATCACTGACAGGTAATAAATATTAAGTGAATAAGTATCGAATATTGTCACGCTGATTGAAATAAGGAATTGAATTTCCTTAGTCAACACAGTAATGCACCTGAGGGGCGATATGAATCATTCTATGGACACATACACATTTCTCTTTATAATATGCAGAACACGCGGATGCCTATATGCACGCATATTAAACACGATCTCAAGCTGATTTGGCGCACATGTGATACACTAGAGTTGTAACTAGAGGCGCTCTCGTAAGAAATGTCAACGTTGCGGCTGACAGACAGACACCATTATAGTAGTAGTAGTAGTAGTAGTAGTAGTAGTAGTAGTAGTAGTAGAAGTAGTAGTAGTAGTAGTAGTAGTAGTAGCAGCAGCCCCTCCCCTCCCCTCCCCTCCCCCCTCCCCTCCCCACACACTTTGACCCATCCCATAATCCTATCATAGGAATGTCGAGTTATCTCGATCAACTATGCCAAATTTGACCCTTAATTATTTCAAGATCATTACCTAGAAAGTGTTGTTATGCCATGGAAGCAAATCTAGGGGTTATACGGCTCAACAGTCTATGATGTTTGGACAAGCAGGTCAACCCGAGTGTTAATTTCACCTCTATGACCTCAAAAGCCTGTCAATCATAAGTAACACATTTGTTGATGACCGGATCGGACGTTTCAAGTTAACAGGAAATCGCCCAAAGTGGTGTAAATTAAATGGCTCGAATGTTTAGTATCGATGGATCAAGAATTACATGGATATTGCCGCTGTAGATTTTATAATATCAGGACATCAGATCTATGTGGCTTAGGACGAATTTCGAATAAATGTAAATGATTCCGGATTTAATGTATGAAGTCGAGGAGATATGAGCGATATGGTATGGATATGGCTCAAAATAGATTATTGGGATTGGATAATGGCACACTGTGGTGGTGAACTCTCCGGATTTAACTTAAAGCTCACGTGTCTCTGCTTTTTTTCTGCTCAATATACCAATGATCAAGTTATGATCACAATTCAGATATTTATGACTTGGTCAAAGTTGCGCGTTGCTCAGTCACCACCAGATCTCTTCATTAACCGACCCGTTGATCTAACTAATGACGTTGAAGTCGTAATGGGGAAAATTACGGCCGATTAACCCAGATATGCATCGATTCAAATTCTAGCAGTTAAGGTTAAACAGTTCCAATCTCTCTTTCAAAAGACAAGAGCTAAATAAACTTCCTTAATATAACCCAGAAAATCGGTATATCGGGAAATGATACTATTTGATGGATAATCTCCATGCGGTAGAGAAAATTCTGTAAATGAAATTATGAAAACACAAAACAACTTTAATCATTCATTCATTACAGATGAAACGGTGTACGTAAATTGATATGATACAGTATGAATGGAGTAGTGAATTGACACTATAATTTATTATATTTTAAAAGCGCCAGTGATGCGTTACAAGCACGGATATAGTATTACAGTAAATTAACACATAAATAAGCGGAATGAAAATTATTTTTGGAAATTTGATGATTCTAATTTTAATCAATCAGCCCTTAATTTTCATTAAGGGTTAATTTATTAAATTTATTTAAGAGGCAATCACCAAATAGCATACTACACTTATAACCAATTTGAATGCATATTTTAATTCAAGGGTTGTGCATTACACGTGCAATGGTAGCAATGGTATTTTAATACCTAGTTGACCGCTAGTAGATAGGATAATAATAACGAAATTTGCCGGGTATTCAACCAATCTAGAACTAACGTTATGAATTGGTTTGTTAGTTACTGACGCCCTGGAACTGAAAACCAACTAAGTGTACATGGGCATCACTGAATGATTGTTGGTTATTTGAACTTGGACAAGTGACGTAGTAACAATAAAATGAAACGCATAGCCAATCAATCTAAATAGAAATATTTCAATACTAGGTATGAAAATTTACTTATAGAATAATTTGAAATTGGGTTACATAAGTAAAAATCTGGACAGTCTCTGCACCACGCGAGTTGGTCGGGGTGTATGGTAAATAATTTTGTGAAATCACAATTATACAGAAGTCCGGTCACGGAATGACGCCGAGCAGTTGAAGATCCGATCTGTTGTGGCGTCGGGAGTGAAAACACACGTGAAGAAACGGATGACGAATCCGAAAGAATGTTCTGTATTCCGAAATAGAAACTATAAGGTCGAGGGTACTAAGTTGATCCGCGATATTGAATTGAGAAGCTCAAAGACACTGATATGATTCGTGTGATAACTCGGCTTAGTTACCGATACAGAAGATCGAAGCCGAAAGGTGGCGGAGAATCGAAAAGATGACAGCAATCGCTAATAAATTCTGAACATTTCAGAAGGCTGAAACCGTCGTGAAGATGACGAGATTCATGACATCGCAGGTAGAAAAGATAGACTTCTACGTACCCAAACAAGGCACCAGGTTTCGCTTGCTTTGGGATTTGGTCTGAAGGCGATTAGATTGATGACGTCACGGGTAGAGAATTTAGCCTACTACCCACCCAAGCAAGGCACCAGGTTCCGTTTGCTTTGGGATTTGGCCTGAAGGTGATTAGATTGATGACGTCACAGGTAGAGAATATAGACTTCTACCCACCCAAAAGAGGCAATAGAGTTTCTTCTCACTTTGGGCTTTGGCCGGGAGATGGACATCACTGGCCAGATAAAATCGGCTGATGGCTGATATGACGATGATCAATCACATTGAGACGATGACAAAGACGAGGCGACACAAGCACACTATTACTTTAACATGTTTACCTGGTGAGTTCGTGGACTCTTGAAATAAGCGGCTCCTGGATGGCAGGGGAACCGCTTAGAAATATTGTATTTTGGATCGACCGGTCAGGTGCCGGCCATACCAGCTAAGCTGGGTATGCGCCACCCGTCCTGGATTCGTTCCCTGAACACGCCCCTCTGGGTAGAGCTATACGCGTATATTGGCCTATGAGAGAGATTTCGTTGTAAAACGCATAGGCGCATGTGCGCGCCTACCACCGCATATACAGAGCGCATATATCACGTCCAAGATAGGATTAATCAAGAACAGAATTTGACGGGCTTTCCAAATCTGTAAACCATTTCAAAATCGGTTAAGAAATGGCTGAGCTATCCACGGAAACCCCCTTTGATTATCTTCAAAATATTGCGGTGACGTCATAACCACGTGTACGCCGAAGTTCTAGAATGTTCTAGAACAATCATTTGCGCCATTATTATTAGCTGCGCGCTGATTGGCTATTGCTCGACCGATGATTGGTTGAGGCTTGCGTCTTTGACGTCACGAGTAGTATAAAAGGAGATAAAATCATTTCGAGAGCATCCTCGGCCAGGGGCCGAACAGGTTGGATCTGCAAAAGCAGCTACTATCAGCCAAGACACTATTACATAGATCACTTCGGTCTTGGTCAGCTTCTGTCCCGTAGCTTGCGGCAGCCAGCCAGCCTACCGCACTTAAAAGAATTTTGTAACCGTTGTTCGGGAGCATTTTTTTGGAAACTTTCGTTAATATTGTTCTCGACTAGAATAAGAACTAACTCGGAACACAATCTTGTGGTGAGGCCTTTCTCGGCCTGAATATGTGATTCTACAGATGTAGAGGCAGCGATGTTCTTTGGTGGATAACTCGCCAGATCTGCCGGCCACGCCAAAAAGTGGTTATTCAACCGCCCCCGCACTGATGACGTGTAAGTTTGTTTAAACTTTTTGACCGCAGCAAGTAAACTTTGCTCAGTACGTCTTAAGAGTTAACTGACGTACCCCGCACCGTAAGCTTAGTTTTGTAGCTTCATCCATATTCGACAACCGCCTCTGATAAACGGGTTGTTCTTAACTTTCATCCATACCATCGGTGTACGGGAACTTCTTCCTAGCAGTAATGTTATTGTAGAACTTACTGACTGCTCGTTAGACATTCTTATATTGTGATTATATATATACGACGGCCGTATCTAAAAGCTAGTTAGGCGCTCGCCATTTGCGGCCTAAAATAGTTCTTGTATCTAAAAACTAAATGTTAGGCATAGCAGAAGGCCGGCATACATAAAGGTGGAACCTACTAATTCAGCTTATTTTGAAACTACATACGATGGGGACGTGGGAATCCTTCGGGAATCGCGCGTCCCGTCTTCACGTAAAACAGCACGCAACATTATGGACATACTTTCACTAGGTATGATCTTTTCTTTATAGTATTTTGGCTGAATATCAGAGTGGGCCCTTTTTGGCCAATGCTCTCCTCAAGCTTTAGGCGGTGGCGGAATTTTTGCTGTGACGGAGGCCCACGCGAGGCACTTGCCTCTAGCAAGTATTCAGTGGCGACGGCCCGCGCGATACGACTACTTCTTACCCAAAACTAGCACCAGGAGTAGTGCCCGTGAAAGGCACATAGCTTTTCGACACTATAAAAGATGATTTTTCTTTCCTTTCAGCTTGGAGGTGTAATAGCTTATATTAAATTAATTACTGATCTCATATGCTGGAGCCTCCTTTGCGGGGAATCTTGCTTTTGTGAAAGGTAACCAATGTCCTGTGGCGTTTTATGTGGTTATGGAGCAAGATGTCCGGATTCTCACCCAGCTCGGAGATCTTGCGAAATAACATGTAAGCACGATGTCTTCAGTAGTGATGCCGCAATACATCCGTTCTCAATGAAGGCCGTATCTAAAGCAAGGTAGGCGTCTGCCATTTGCGGCCTGAAATAGTTCTTGCCTCTAAAAACTAAATGTTAGGTTAGGCATAGAAGTTGGCCCGCATAAATAAAAGCAGCAACTATTAATTCAGCATATTTGAAACTACATAAGACGGTAGCGTGGGAACCCCTCGGGAATCGCTCGTCCCATCTTCACGTAAAACAGCACGCAACCTAATAGTCATAATTTCACTAGGTATAGTCTTTTCTTTACAGCATTTTGGTTGAATATTAGAGAAGGCCCTTTTTTGGCCAATACTCTTCTCCCGCTTTGAGAGATGGCGACATTTTCCTGAAACGGAGGCCCGCGTGAGGCACTTGCCTCTCGCAAGGATTCAGTGGCGATGGCCCATGCGAGGCTACTACTTTTCGACACTATAAAAGATAATTGTCTTTCCTTTCATCTTAGAGGTATAATAGCTTATATTAAGTTAATTAGTGATCTCGTGTGCGGGAGCCTCCCTTGCGGGGATACCTCTGCGAACCTACGAGTCTGTGTGGTGCCTCCGGGAGCACCACGTTTAAAAGTTCAACAGGCTGTCTCTATGTATTGTATTTTCGTATGGTCATTTTTATCTAGCATACTTGACGGTCTATTTAGGTAAATTAATTGTGTAGACTTATTTTAGTTAGGTCACCAAATTAAATATTGTAAGTCCATAGATCACGAAATTGCTATGGCCTTAGGAGCCGGTCTTCGTTACCCGCAGGCCAGTGTCGCCCAGGATCCATAACCTCGAAACCGGGAGCTAGCCAGCGCCATCACTCGTCGTGTGCATGCGAGGCGGTGAGTCGACACCACACACCAGAACGGCCGGACGCCACCCCGCGAGCTACAATATGTTTCGAAAGGAGTGCGAGTTGGCGATTTTCCCACCAAAACACTGTCACGTGGTTGATGAACGAGCACATGGTTTGGTGTATAAATGCGCGACGTTCGTATGCTGCCTAAAGATGGTGACAATCTTATCATATTAAAATTTGATAAAACTCACTTGAAAATAGAATCTCAAAAATAATAATTATACAAGAAAAGTTAATAATTATAGAATTAAATTTACCAATATAATACAATCTAGCAGAACTATTTTCCAACCATAACGGCGCCAATCATGTGCAATGAATATGTCATGTTAATTTCAAGTAATATTGATGCCTGGTCTACCTTACAAACATCGACTTCAAAAACACTAGATCGATTAATAGTTCACCGTGTTACATGGTGGGATGGGCTTAGACCGCTAGGACAGATCGTACAATTCTACACTCTGCGGTAATCAGTTACAGCTAGGAGCCTAATTAACATATGAATTGGGGACCATCTGATCAGATGTTTATTTCATGATCGTAGGTATGGAATACAGGGATAGTGGAGCGGGAATAAATGGTAATATTGAGTAAATATCAATGTTCCCTAAATTAATTAAAGCATTAATTAGTCTGACGTCACACATATACTGTGACGTCACACATCATAATCCCTCGCCCCGCAACTACTTAATCCTGGGCCAAAAAATAGGCGTAATCTGTTTCTGCTAAAATAAATTAACATACTATGCCAGACATGGTTCCAAGTGACATAGACAAATTACAATCAAAATAGCCATGTTTGACATAAAGACATACATGCCTGTTTTGCGATGTAACCCAGTACGTTCTGGTCCCTCGCTACAGTTTGTATACCGTCTTTTCTCTCTAGCAGACTATCTGTCCTCTTGCATAATGGCAACATGTCTCGCGAGATCTTCTTCGATACAATATCAAGAAACCTGTCTACTGAGTGGTGATTTCACACATAATATGGGGTAAAATAATGTATTGTTTAACCCTTTAACACTAATATCAGCCAAAACGGCTGAGAAATGTCAATTTGCAGACCAAAAGAAGACTATTTTTGGCAATTTACCGCTGGAATGATGGTTGTGGTCGTCGTGGTGTAGGTGGTCGTGCTGCTGCTGCTCCTACTGGTTCTGGTAGCGATGGCGATGATGATGCTGCTGTACGGGCTATGCCACGTCAATCTCTAGCTACGCTCCACCCCCACCACATTTGTGTTGGAATCGATCGATCCGTGAACTAAATGGCCATCAATTTCCAGAAAGCTATACAGGAAAGTTGTTGAACATTTTGAAACCAATTTGACTGGGAGATGTTCCTGCCTATGGCAGCAACAGCGGCCAGTCAAATTTGTTTCAAAATATTCAACAGCATGTTTATTAAATAATAAAGACATACATTTCGTACAACGTGTCGGACTATTACTAGTTAAAGACGGGACAAATATTAGCATTTCTGACGTAATGATTATGACATCACCATACACATCGCTTAGCTGATTATGACGTCTTATTCATGCAGATGAATAGACACCTGCTTGGCCCGCATGATTATCTACAAACAAACCCATATAGAACGCTACTTAATAACGAGAACGTATTATTCAAACATTGGCAAGCTGGACAATCAGGAGATGGGATCTCATATTGATCTGTATTCACGCTAGGGTCAAACTCTGGTTAAAACAAATCGTCTCAATGAATGGTAAAACGGCCAGACGCTCCTTGAAGACATCTTGGCATTCTATCTAAATCACTTTGAATAATCGATTTACAATTTGTCACTGAGAGTTCTTATCACGGTTTGCACCAGGCAACTCGGTCATATACACGTCAGAATGGGACACATGTGTAGTATACACATGTGGATTGCTCTTTTATCATTGAAGGGTCACAATGGCCAGATATGTAGAGTTTATATGCATCGAGACTTAAGTCTAAGCTTTGAATCGTCAAATGCCGCCTGTTTAGAGTATATATGGGTGGATAGATTATTTATCCTTGCAGCGTCAGAATGGATCATATGTAGAGCACATATTGGTGGTAGAATAAAGATCCCATATCATTTATACGATTACAGTTTTGATCGTGTACGATTTAGAGGACGATAATAATGTAGCACTGGCATACTATAGCTAATTCACAAGATAACATCTTATTATTCAGCGCAAGTTGCACATCTAGCATGCCAATAGTTTAATGTAATCCTAAGCTAAATACTGGACATTGCTTTTAACATTGACATTGACCTACATTTCAAGGTCATTATGATCATATCATTCAAATCCATAAGAATATCTAGTAGCACAAGATTCCACTTGCTTCGACAATCGTTTTGCTATATGACGTCATTTGATAACGCATCAGTCCGAACAAAAACCCCTACTTGTTCCTCAGGAAAGTTGTTCAGCAGGTAGTGGGAAGGAATCGAGAGGATTATTTCCCTTGTCTATGCAGTCTAAGTCGTCCACACACTCAATCTCCCATTGGCTGGATTGTAGCAATAGAGGACATCGGGTTTAGCTATTACCCGCTCATCTTTACCTAAGCTCCACACACGCCTTAACCGTGCTGGACTCGATTGCTCCCTGCACTCTGCTAATCTAAATATCCAGAAAACTGTACAGGTAAGTTGCTGAGAATTTTGAAACTACCTTTACATTTTTACACCTAGTTAAATTAGTTTCAAAATATGCAACACCATGTTTAGTAAATAGTAAAGAGATGCACTTCGTACACCAATGCTTATTCCGTCATCAATTAAGCGGTCGTGACAAACCTAGCTACGCCATTCATGACGTAATTGATCGTGAAATCATCATACACGCCATGTAGTTAATTATGACGTCATGTGATTGGTGGATAAACTGGAATCTGGAATAAGGTGTGGGTGAGATGGTGGTGGTGGTCTTATGGAGGGATTCTGCAAAAACGACAGAGATACAGGGAGCTAGCGTGTATAGTGCACCGGAGAGGGGCCATCTCTATATGGAGACACGAACTAAGAATTATCCATCGTGCTCACAGGTTCTTTTGTAGTTGTCTTACAATCGAGACATTACCATTCCATTCCATGGGTGTTAGGCTTAGCGTATGATTGGACCATAATCCCTGCCACCTCTATGTATACCACCAATTGAAATGCGTCAGTAACATGAACACACGACAACCAATAGAGAGCGGCTCCATTTGTGCATAGTCCCCGTCCATTATCATAGGAAGGCAATACTTCGTCACGAAGAAATTGTATCCAGTATCCAGGAAATGGAATGAACAATAATTCTCTGACGTATATGTACCTGTTCAAACACCCATCTACCAATAATGCACAAGGTACTACTCAGTACATAAGACTTGTTATTCACCTGGTACCAAGCGGAGCAGAGGAGAGATGCAGTGTAATAAGCATTTGGTCTCTCTCTATCAGCTCTGACAATGAACGAATCGGATGAGGTATTCAATATTCAAGAATAATGGAGATGCCCGTTTATAGTTATGTCCTGACAAATTCTAGCTCAGCTCCGCCGACGTCTTACGCGCATTGCACTCGTTTTGAAACTTGAAGCCTGTATTCACAGAATCTAAACTTCAAGTCACATGATAACTGTTTTGAAATGGATGCAGCATGGTGGTGCGGCTGCAACAACAACTCACAGTAAAATCCGTTTTAAGAATATTCAACAGAGTGTATATTCAATTCTAACTCCATCAAAGACCAACAATTCGTACACCGCAAATTTCCCTGATGAAACTAATATACACCATTTTGATGGTGGCGTCACCTAACATATGTGTTGTAATTAATTTTGACATCAGAAGCTTGAGTGAGAGATTGGATCTATCTTTTGCTAAATCACTGTGTTTGAGAGCTAGCCATGCAGTCATCCGCGCCGCTATGCGTCGCGTTTGTTCAGCGCATACCTATGATGCTAGCATCGCAAACGCATCGCTGTTGTGAGTAATATTTGTCCATTTCACAAAGTACCGCCTCAATTCTGAACAGTTAGAGCAGTGTGGAAATCTTAATGTCAGCATTGTCAATTAATTACACAAATCATTACACTGCCAGCAATATGCCAGACCGGCAGCTCACTGCTGCACTACAGAACTATTGTAATCACGGTGGTTACAGCTGCCACCTTGCTCGAATGCCTACTCTTCCCACTTTGGCCTCTTTCTGGAGCTACTCCTGGGCTACCTGATCCCCAGGGTCCCTCCTCGTCCCCTTTTCTTAGGTGGCATAGTTCTTCCAACACATTTTCAATGATAACTTGCTGCAGACTGGTGGGGGGTGGGGCTGTAGCACGTGTGAAACACCTGGTCAATTCCGCGCGATTGTGCTGAGCACGTGAAAAGCAAGTGTTAACCATGCAATGATCGAGTGAAGCGTGTACTATGCTCATATTAAACGTGTAGTGAGGTCCAGGTAAAAACGTGTTAAGCTCGTGTTAAGCTTGTACTGATCGTGTACATCGTGATTACTTCGTACTATGTACGTACCGAAAATCATAGGCGAGCTTCTCGCGTGCACAGCATAAACAACACGTACTCAACACGTTTCACGAACACAACACGTGCACATCACGATGACACATGATGTTGGCAAAGATTTTGAACATGTTAAAAACTTTCGGCTGACCACGAACACGCACGACCTGTTCAAGACGTGTCACGATGTATGTCGAGCTTATCGCGTGCTAAGGACGACATTACAAGGGTTTTTAGACGATGTCAGAGCTCGTTATATATCATGTTTAACATCGTGAAAGTGGGCGAGCACCTTTACGGTTATATGTATTGTTGGACACATACTAAGGGGTAGGGGTGGGTGAATTAAAAAACCGTCGTTATTCGGTGACTTAGATATATGGTGATATTCGTTCCCTGACTGTAGCTATAATAGTTAAATACATGCACTGGACCTTTCTGGTTTTAGCTATGCTCAGCCCTTCTCTAGCTATGTTCCACCCACACCTCGCTCGTGGTGGGATCGATCGATCTCTGAACACCCTGACTATCAATTTCTAAAAACTACACAGGTAAGCTGTTGAATATTTTGAAACTAATTTGACTGGATGCTGTTGCTGCCTATGGAAGCAACAGCGCCCAGTCAAATTAGTTTCAAAAATATTCAACAGCATGTTTATTAAATAGCAAAGAATTCCAAAAACATACAATTCATACAACGTGTCGGACTATGTGAGATTTGAGACTTGATGGCAGCCTATAAGTGACGTAATGAGTGTGAGCTTAGCTGATTATGACGTCATACGAGTTCAGATGATGGATAACCACTCTGGAAAGGTGAGTTCCCCTGGACCTTAATCAATACTTCCAAATCTGCCTTCTGAATTAACCCGGTGCGTCGCACTCCAATGGATGAATACAAGCTAGCCCCCGTTGCCTCCCATAATGGACAGGACACATTGTGCGCTTGGCCGGCATATCATTTTGCAGCTATGGAAATGACTCATAAGATTATGTCAACTTTGTCATGGAAAAGAACACGGACAGTTGATACATTCTAAAGTTTTAATCTGATCAAGTAGCATTGAGTAACTGTAGATTGTATGACATTGCTGGCTGGAGATTACACTCTATTCTTTATCGGTAAAACAAGAACAAGGATAAGCATATTAGTTTAAGCTATTTGCAGGTCCATGACACATGCCGTTATGCATATTGCTCCCCACCTGTATTTAAATAACTTCTATAAGATATGTGCCAATTATGAGATAACACGTTTCTCGCCATCGCCAGGCGGCCAGCGTCATTCAACAAGTTGAGATGGCGGAACATGAGGCGCGAGAGGAAGCAACGGTTGACGGGTGTTGATATCTGTGGACCTAGGCGACATTTAGGGGGGCAATTACATGCGATTCTCGTAGAATAGTGACGGTTGGCTAGAGATATTTGCGAGAGTGAGCGTGAATCGGCATATCCAACAGCTGAACTGCTAGCTGATGAGGCACACTCTGTGGATGGACTACCGGCACCCAAGTATCAAATAGTCGTGTCGCAATATACCATATAAAAGACTGCGTGTACTCGGCGCTTCATCGACCCAACCCTGGCTTTCAGGCGACTGAGCAAACGCCGATCACTCTTGTACACGTGGTTCGCTTGTCGGCAGTTATATGGAAACAACGCGATAGAACGCCGCTACTGCCTCTTGTCTCCAACTCTCTGTTTATCAAACTACCGACTCTGGACATAGCTTACTGCTACAGAATAATAGTCAGAGCACGGTGTGATCTTATATATTACAATCATAAAACTAATACATGAAGAATTACTTTCACGGTATTAAATACATACCAGTTTGCATCTAAGGCACCTGAGACATGGTGACATGATGGATTTTGAAGAGTATTAAGTGTGTTTTGATTTCGCTTCTAGCTGTGATACGATACTGTGTTTGTCAATGAATGGATCTGATCTGACATTCGAGTATATGACGTCATACACACTCGCGGCACATGCATGCTGATGCCACAATACATAGTGACGCATCTAGCTCCGTTATGCACAGTGTAAAGTTGGTCAAGTGTAAGAACTGTAAGTTTTTGATGGCTTTTCTATTTAAAAAGCATTCTTTTGCATATTTTGAAACTAATTTAACTGGGCGCTATTGTTGCCATAGACCATAGGCAGCAACAGCGCCTAGTCAAATTAGCCAAAAAAATTAGAAATTTCTAGCTAAGCTCCTAAATTTACGCATTTTATAATCGATTTAATACTGTGAAACCTGAATTCCTAGAATTTAAATTTCAAGATAACTATACACACGTGTTGTTGAATATTTTCGAAATATATGTAACTGAGATCTGCTTTAATTTATTCGAAATACGACGTTGTATTCTATTTAAGTCAATATGTTACAATGGCGGAGCGACCGGACAAATGTGCCTGTACAAAATATATATCTACTTATTCGGTGACAGTGGATGTGCACACATTTGATAATAGACCTACAATTCGATATTTGGATAAGGTTTCTCTGATTCCACACGGACAGCAAGCTATTAATTTTTTTTTGTAAAGACGAATTTTAATTTGTGAAGTACTGACGTTGTCTCTGTAGAACGGAAGGAACGTGCGTATGCATGGCGCTATGAACGTAATCATAGATATTATGCCGGCTGTATAGAGCGAGGTGTGGGGTTGCTTGAGAACGCATTGATGGGACTATACCATAACCGTCACGGTTGTCAATACCTCTCGAGCCATATGCAATTGTATGATATATGGCATAGGTTTCCGTTTTAGACTAAGGGCGACTGGACCTTTTCAGTTCATCTATCCATCATATGACGTCATAAACAACTACGCGTAGGATGATGTCATACACAATGCCGTGATGAGTGACGCAGATAGGTTCGTCAGGAAAGCATAATTGCTGACGGACTTAGCGTTGCTGTACGAATTGTATGTCTTTACTATATAATAAACATCATGTTGAATTGTTTGAAACCATAGGCAGCAACAGAACCCGGTCGAATCAGTTTTAAAATATTCAACACATTACCTGTATAGTTTTCCGGAAATTGATAGTCAGGGAGTTCAGGGATCGAGTGATCCCAACATGGGTGAAACGTGAGTTGAACTTAGCTAGAGATGGGGTGGGGTATAGCTAAAGCTGGAAAGGTCCATTGTGTGTCGAATGGCAGCGTATGTGTTGCCTTAAGTTACATCCCCTGATATGTATCCTCTCTGAACTGCACTCTCAAACCTTGCCATAATCAATTTCTCTCAGCGCACTGGCCACAAGGCTATTGTGAATGTGTTCATAAAATAGACAACGTGCGGTCCTGGACGTGGATTCTTATCTCATTGACATTGGAGTCTGGAGATATTGTGTATAAATGTGCGGGAGAAATATGTGTTTACATTGGTCCATATTGGCACTGGTTTAGATACACCAGGTAAGTTATTAATTACATTGGTAGATTTATATTGTATGTTTGGGAAATGTGGGGTGACATAGCGAGATCCGGGGGTCCAAAGCTGAAATATGTGTATGGTGGTGGGGTGGTGGTGGTGGGGGTGGGGGGGGCATGCTAGATTGTGTGGATAGTGTCTGTGTAAAAACCGATGGAACTAGTTAGTATTTAGTAATCATACACGACTTTCATGGGTCACATGGGACCCTCTGCCATTACTTTTGTCGGTCTCAAGATGGATTTTGAAGGGACTATGCCTTCAAGAAGACCCTTATGACAATCCAAAGGTTTCTCCATCCACCTTGAATTAGGCCTATCTAGCCATTAGATTGCCATGCTATATGTACGGCCGTTCATCGATCTACTTAGCCACAACTATGCAGTATACACAGTTCCCTGTACAAGGTCATCTCGCAGAGTGGCCAACATAACAAACAGTCCATAAGCTTTGGGATATATTCAAAATAAAATTCATTTTAAATCCCAGGAAACGTCAATTAACTGAAACACTAGGTTTTCCACTTATTATTTATTGTATAATGTGTGCAATATATCATTTGAAGGTCTTGTTTCCTGGACTGACACATACAATCACTCGTGATATTGTATGCTAATGAATGAATCCGATCAGTAACTCAACTATATGATGCCATAATCAATTATGTAATGTGGAGGCTGAGCTCGTAATCATAAGTCCGCCATGAAGTCTACGAATTGGATGTCTGTGATATATAGGATTTCCTGTACAATCGTATCCACGATACTGGTAAGGGTATCGGCGCCGATACCGGTTCACATTTTAAGAGTTTTATGGTTGCAACAGCTTTCTCTCCTGTAATCAATATTACGGCACACACTTGCAGACACCGTTTTTCAAAGCAACATGTATGTATCGCTCACGTGGACAATGCCGTAACATATATATAAAGAGTTTGAGCAATATGCTAATATTTTAATTGTGTCAACCCTCTACATGCCATTACACGCACACGTGGATGCATGGATGGATGGATGGATGGACGGACGGACGGACGGACGGACGGATGGCTGGATGGATGGATGGATGGATGGATGGATGGGTGGGTGGGTTGGGTGGGTGCGACCGTGGATGGGTGGGTAGGTGGGCGGGTGGTTGGGTGGGTGGATGAATGGAAAGATAGATGGGTGTGTGTGTGTGATGGATTGAAGGATGGGTCGGTGGGTGGGTGGGTGGATGGGTGGATGGGTGGGTCGGTGGGTGTTTGAGTGGATGGGTGGATGGATGGATATATAGTTAATGGGTTACTACCAGTACTATTACTTCCACTATTATTAGATTCGTATATGTAGCATAAACTATACCTGTTACCAGTATCGGTAGTTGTTTACGGGTATCGGCGATGCTAGCAATACTGGTTTCTACAATTGGTTATTACTTCTACTTGAGAGAATACTGTTTCATATTGTTTTCCGCGTTTTTTCCTCGTGCCTCTTGATCATATTGCATTCACACAAGTCTTCGCAGTGCTTCTTAGAAGGGTTCATATGCAGTGCTTCTAAAAAGTACACTCTGCGCGCGTGTGAATGTGTGTGCGTGGCTAAATCATGTTTCCTGTTGTTTTCGCACAGTTCTTCACAGCGGTGGATATGTGTGCGCGCGCCTGCGTGCGTGGTTGCTAAATTGTATCGAATGCTTTTTTGCTTCTATAAAACAAGTTTAAACTATTTTTATCTTAACGTGAGCAATACGTGAGAAGAAACGTAGGCTTAACAACCCTATTCCCAATGTAGGTAATACTAGTTCCTAGTATCGGCAACTCTCCTGTAAATTTTATTTTCCAAAGGATATCAATTTAACAATACTAGATATTACTATCGCCGAAGTAATTTATTTTTGAAAACTAGACACTAGTATCGCTGACGGTATTTTTTGAAAAATCAACGTCGCTAGTCTACTATCCTACTAGCGCCGTCCAAACACTACTGGACAAAACTTATCGATACAGTTGCACGAGCGTTTGTGTCAATACTCTTACCAGTATTGTGGACATGATTGTAAGGAAATTCAAGAGATTTACAATTTTATAAATATTAAGTTGAATATTTTGTAACTAATTTGACTGGAATGTGTTTCCGTCATAGGAAACTGTTTGATAAACAGTCACCTTAGTTCCAAAATATTCAACTGCTTACCTGTATAATAACCTTGAAATTTGGATCACAGAACTTCAGGATTGAAAGTATAGAAATCGACCCCAACACGCGCGTAACGTGGGAGGAGCTTAGCTAAGAATGGGTGGAGCATAGCTAAAATGGATCTTTATTGGGCGCGAGCGAGATTATGCTTTCATAAAAGCTAGGGAATAGTCGCATGTTTCAATACAGGTAGCCTTTTTAAAATGTTATTTCTTTCATTTGCACATTTTAAACATTTGATTACTTTTGATTTACTACACATTTCCATTGAATACAATTTACATATGTTTAACATAGGCGTGTAGTGTAAAGCGATGCCGTATTTCCGGGTCCACCTGCTCGTTAATCCTTAGGTGACTAAATTTGTTCAAGAAAATTAAAATATTTGCTTATCGAATGTCCATTTACAGGTTAAGAGAAGACAAGTTTTGAAAATGTACCACTGAAATGGCTTGCTCAGTTCTCGAGCCAGTCATTACAGCAGTAACATCTCAAATTATCCTTCGCCTTGCGTGTACATGGCTATTCTTCAAGACTACTACACAGGCCAGGTTGTGTCGTGTTCGCCATGGACAGGTTAACCCGTTTGTTCATACACCTTCAATGTCTCGGCCTCCAGATGCATACGCATGGAATACTATTGCAACTAATTTGTCTGGAACCTTTTACATTCATAAACAGCAACATCTGCCCGCCAAACAAGCTTCAGAATATTCATCAGACTATCCTGCATATCATAAAGAACGTCTTGTCATGTTATGACTGTAAACGGTTATATTAGTTAAGCGATTGTTAAATACAAATCAAAGCTGTTGGTCAAGAACAAATGATGACGCTATAAACACGCAAATATGCCGTAATAAATGCGAGATAGTATTCATACTTTCACACACCTGGGCACTTTGAGATCGGCCGCCATTAAAGTGGCGATAGACTTACTACACGCTAAAGAGGACTGCCCATAGCAACGCATTGTTTACCCTGTCCGTGAAACTGAAACCATAAACTCCTGTACCTGAGAATCTGCAATATCCCAGCCTGGTATCAGAAAACATCAAATCATGAGTGAATTTCGGAAGATAGTAAAGAAAATGTTATTATGGTTTCACGACCCATTGCCCGTAATGCTAAATTAGCCCCTCCGAAAATGGCACCGCTCCCAGGGTATTATAAGAATTTTGATTGTTATGACGTCATCGCGATTCCATGAATAGGCCAAGTTCGACTGGCTAACTATAGTCAGTTTGCTGGTTTACTGAACATGCGCAGTTGCTATGTCCATCCGAACGCTGGATAGTTAACTATAGTTCGTTGCTACTAGATTCTCCATTGAATTACTATTGGAGAATGTGTGGAGCCGGGTACCTATCTCCAGTAATCCTTTCTGTCATCTATGTTGATGGCCTACGAAAATGGGTTCTTTTTGTCCGCTAAGACATCAAATAATATGAAACAAAGTGGGAAGGAATATGGACTTGGGAACATTGACATACAATGGGAAAGTATAATTTCATCAAACCTACGTTACTTAATGAAATATTTACATTGGTACATGCATTTATTCGTAGCAAGCGATGGGTGCCCGTTAATAACACTTTTCTTAACTATTTTGAAACTAATTTTACAGGTAAAATTAGTTTGAAAATATTGAACAGTTTACCTGTATTGAGATTCAGGTAGTTCAAGGTTCGATCGACCCCCAACACAATGCGTGGATTTAGCTTAGCTAGAGATGAACAGGATCTAGCTAAAGGCGGATTCATTCATTGTTGCTCTCACGTATAATAAGACACTGCGCAGATAGTTACGCGTTGCACAAAATGGATTGGAAATCCAAGGGTAACACTTCAGGGTAGCTTCATCTTGAGATTAATTTGGTCTGGAGGGGAGCAGACGTCTTGGAGCTAAGTTAACCAATGTGCTGTTTTGGGATACAAGGAATCAACTATTCTTATCACGGCACAAAGAGGCCCATCTCTGTTACTAGGACTAGCATTACGTAACGCGTACCCATCCACCCATCCCGCCTAAAATGTGTCTCCTTGTCCAGCATAGCTTGAATCAGTACAGTACAAATGCTGCTTTCAGTAATTGATTTATCAGCCAGTCGTGCACACAGAGATGCATTCCACGTTCATTTGAAACACATTCGCGTGTGCATGCCATTCAAATTAACCCTTTCTAACCTAAATGCCAAATTCGACCACTCATTTGCAAGTTAATAAATATTCTGCTGAATATATTGAACCTAATGCTTCTAGACGACGACACCTACGACGACGGCGAAGACGACGACGACGGGAATGTCGATGCAGATGACGACGACAAGGACGCCGCTGCCGCCGACGACGACGACGACGGCGACGGTGACGATGAAGATGACGACGGCGGCCGAGACGACGACGAATTGCGATGATGATGGCGGTGACGATGATGACGACGACGACGACGATGACCACGACGGCGACAACGATGATGATGATGATGCTTATGATGATGATGATGACGATGATGATGACGACGACGACGACGACGGCGACGATTACGACGACAACGATGACGATGATGAGTGACTGTATCCTCGCGCGGACGTGTGTGAAAACCTATTTCAGTTGCAATCACTTTTCTTCAAACGTCTCCACCATGTCTTGTCTGTCGTGGGCATCCTATGTGCCATTGTGCTCTGTTTCATCTTTAGTGGTCCTAGTTTACGGTGTACATGTCTGATCGAGAAACCGGTAACAGTTTGATGTTATGACGTCCTTTGCGGACTTGGTATTTGTTAGCACATAGTACAGTTTGTAATGTGCTGAGTTTGAGATTAGGACTTACTACCAACAAAAGATTAGTGAGAGCTCGCAAGTGTTTGCAATGACCAGCAGCGAGTTATTTCAAGAGGATTTCTGGAGATATCACAATTCACCTTTCCAGAGTATCTATCCATCATCTGACCTCGTATGACGTCATAATAAGCTCAGCGCGTGTATGATGTCGTCACAATCATTGCGTCACAAAGGGTTCCATATAGACCGTCATCAAATCTCAAATAGTCCGACACACTGCATGAATTGTATGTCTTTGCAATTTTTTGCTATTTAATAAACATGCTGTTGAGTATTTTGAAACTGATTTGACTGGGCGATGTTGCTGCCTTAGTTTCAAAATAGTCAACAGCTTACCGGTGTAGTTTTTATGGAAAATGATAGTCAAGGTGTTCAGAGATCGATCTATCCCAACAAGAGCGAGGCGTGGGTGGAGGTTAGCTAGAGATGGGCGGGACAGAGCTAGGACCGGAAAGGTCCATTGTCTAGCATTGCTGAGACAGATAAAATATCATTTATGAGCCAACCGTCTTTCATGGGATTAGTACATCATGGAACACCTACTTACAGACGATTTTAATAGGCCAAACCTCATGAGCATTACCCTACTATGCATACCATCTTAATAAATAAGTACGTATTGCCTGAACTATGCCTATGCTTTTCTGACAGCACGTTTTTGTTGCATATGGCAGTAACAAGTTTCTGTCAAATTATTTTCAAAATATCCAGCAGCTTACCTGTATAGTTATACCTGGAAAATGAGATTGTTGAAAATTAAGGTTAATTATGGTTTCCGTAATGTACCAACACCAGATCAAGCACACGGCCATGTCTTGCCATCGTGAATGATCCTGGTAACTCATTTAATTGACCTTTCCAGTTTTAGCTATGCCCGCCCACCTCTAGCTAAGCTCCACCCACAGCTCGCCCGTGTTGTGATCGATTTCTGAACTCTCTGACTATAAATTTCAAGAAACCTACACATGTAAGCTGTTGAATATTTTGAAAGTAATTTGATTGGGTGCCGTTGCTGCATATGGCAGTAACAACACCCAGTCAAATTACTTTCAAAATATTCGACAAATGTTTATTAAATAGTGAAGATATACAATTCGTACTATTAAGTTTTGAAGACCGACTAAATCGAGTCATTCATGGCATAATTGTTTATGGCGTCATTCTACACGCCGCGTAATAGATTATGACGTTATATGATGAATGGATAAACTGGAAAGGTCCATTTGCCATTCCAATAAAAAAGTTTAAAAATATACCCGTATATGTGTTATTGCAATGGGAAGGTTGTATGGGCTTCAACTCAATAAATTTATTGATGCAAATTTGAAATCCTGAAAAATAAGCCAATTTCTTTCTATAACGGTACAAGTTTTCGTTGTCAAACTCAATACGCTTTACACTTCACGTGACATGATATGTTTTGCGACATAGTAATATTACGCACAAATAATGGAGAGTCGATGCTATTGTAGTGCTTCGAAATCTCCATATACATATACTACAGTAGTATTTTATGTTGTACTTTATTATTGAACACGTGATTGCGCATTATACGTGTTATGTAGGAAGCTTTGCCAGAAATTTTGTACAATAGACAAGGCACCCATATCGAACTCTATTTATAAACCAGTAATAACCATATATATTATCATGCACGCACGTACATACGCACGTACACACGCGCGCACGCGCGCATTCAAGCACGCACGTACGTGTGTACGTGCGCGCGCACACGCACGCTGCACACATGCACACACATAGACACCACAAAATAAGAAATAGTACAGTTCACTTGTTCATAATAGTTCCATCGCTCTATAAGGCAACACTGACTTTCTTATAAAGTTATATAGAAAATAATTACGCACCTACTTCATGTAATACAGAGCGTGCGTTTCTGCTATAAGGCAGCTATCATAGCTCACTAGCTACCGGTACTGCCGCCGACTTTTAACGTATATAGCTTCAGAGAAAAGGCATTAGTCAATCGCATTTTGTCACCGAATAAATAATTCAAATCTCGTCGTCTGTGCATCATATTGGTATATGCTTATAAGCTGGCTTCGTGGAATTGGAAAATGTCAGAGTAAGCAAAACCCGGGCTGATTGTCAACTATTATGTAGTGCGTGGCTTGATAACTTGAGAGATTAATTTACATTGTGGTGGCCACGGTTAGATCCAATTCACATCTGCACTGGAAGCATCTTCGTGACCAATGACCAAAGCAGTATTAATATAGTACATGCCGATGATATGATGCGCCACTATTGAGTATTCTAACTGTTCACACACGGTACAGATACTGGGATAATGCCACGGAACATGTGCCGCCCATTATCATAAACATGCGATGCCGCGCGTGTTATACCGGCCTACATATACATCTTTTATTGAGCACATGTATTACTACATACTTACCATTGCCTTCAGAAGCGACTAAATATCAATCATTCTGTAAATAACACCAGATATATCTCTAAGCTGAGCCAGCATTGTAACATATTTAGAAGACGATGATCATGATGCTGATGCTGATGACGACGACGATGATGATGATGACGATGGTGTAGCATGTTGTTGTTGTTGTTGTTGTTGTTGTTGTTGGTGGTGGTGGTGGTGGTGGTGGTGGTGGTGGTGGTGGTGGTGGTGGTGGTGGTGGTGGTGGTAGTGGTGGTGGTGGTGGCGGCGGCGGCGGCGGCGGCAGCGGCAGTGGTGGTAGGGGTGGTGTTGGTTGTGGTGTTGGTGTTGGTGGCGGCGGCGGCAGTGTTGTGGTGGTGGCAGTGGCGGCGGCGGCTGTGGTGGTGGTGTTGTTGGTGGTAGTGATGCTGTTGCTGTTGTTAGTGGTGGTGGTGCTAGTCCTAGTGGTAGTGTTAGTGGTAGTGGTGGTGGTGGTGGTGGTGGTAGTGGTTGCGGTGGCGGTGGTGGTAGTGGTGGTTATGGTGGTGGTGATGCTGGTGCTGGTGGTGGTGCTGCTGCTGCTGCTGCTGGTGGTAGTGGTGGTTGTTGTGGTGGTGGTGGCGGTGGTGGCGGCGGTGGTGGTGGTGGTGGAGGCGGTGGTGGTAGTGGTGTTTGTGGTGCTGGTAGCGGCGGTAGTGGTGGTGGTGGTGGTGGTGGTTGTGCTGCTGCTGAAAACGCCAGTCCTTTTTGACAGTGTTTATTTTTCTCTGGTATTGGAATACAACAGGTACATCATGTACAATCACGCCACCGCTTGACGTTTACCAACAGACAGTGGCAGAGCGGAGGTGGTTGCAATGAAGACACTGCTGATGTAATCGCTCCAGTGTTAGACAATGCATGGTTTATGGTGGCACCCACGTTGATACCCACGTAAATTTACCCATGATGTGCAGCTAAAGCGTCTCTGACTTCAATGCCCTGGGAATGTTGCCCTGGGCGTATAAATAGTCTGAAGGCACGTCACCCATCGCAATATGACCACTATCACGCTAGGAGAATGATAATGCGATACTTTGTTCCATCCTCGCACGAACAAAAACTTAAATATTTATACGACGGGTGACGGCATACATATTAGCTACGGGAATAATGTTGATCTGAAAAGTTTTGCTATCGGAGTGTTTTCATCCATAATTTAATTGGCAAATGTATTGTTGTAGACGGATTTAGAAATATAAGCAGCGCATGACGTGCTTAGGTTCATTTGCTATGTGCACCATTGATTGAAAATAAACAATATCATATCGAGTTTAACCCCGTTTGAGTCAACAGCTCCCCAAAGTGCTCAACATACTACTTGATATATCCATTACACATTTTCATGGTCAATATTTTTCAAGATATTTTAATCTTAGAAGATAATTTTTGCAAATTTACCACTGAATTTTTTTCGCCGGCTTGACCATTAAAGGGGTAAGGACGAAGACAATTGCAGTTTTTACTTACCCAGTATCTATCTGCAGGCCGAGAGAAGAGTATTTTCTAAAATTTATCACTAGCATGACTGGTCTGGTTATTCAAAAATACTCTTCTCTAGGCCTTTCAAATAGCCATGTTTGAAGACCACTGCAAAGTTGGGTGTTTTAATATGGTGAGGCTAGTTTGATTGGGTGGCGTTTCTCATTTTTGCAGCACTGGCTCCCGGTCGGGTTAGTTTCAAAATATTTTACAGCATGTTTACTAAATTATAAATCTATCAAAGACATACAATTGACAAACTTGACGGAGGTTACAATTTTCAATTATTAGTCTCACTAATCTTACTAGTGTTACTATTGACAAATTGCAAGCATAAATAATGTTAATGTATATATGTAAAAAACAAATTGCATTTTATTGTAAAATGATCATGTGTAATTGTATCATACCGCCTACTATGTACGGAAAGAGTCGAATCTACGTCCGTTTGACTTGTGACTCAGTCGCAATTTTTATTAGTTGACAATAAAATATGTTTAAAACAATAACACATTTGTTCTGAAGGTTAGTTTGACCAGTACAGGGTTGCGTTGACACGAGAGGGGTTAAGGATCTGATCAGAATTCGCCTTTCTGGAGTATCCATCGATGATTTGACGTCATATGACGTCATAATCAGCTAAGCGACGTTTATGATGACGTCATACACATTGCGTCTTAAATGATTCTATTAGGACCGTCTTTAGCCGTTAATAGTCATACACGTTAAAAGAATTGTATGTCTGTCCTATTTAATAAACATGATGTTGAATATTTTGAAACTAATTTGATTGGGCACTGATGCTGCGAAAGACATCAACGGCACCCAGTCAAATTAGTTAAAAAAATATTCAACAGCTTACCTGTATAGTTTTCTGGAAATTGCTAGTCAGAAAGTTCAGAGATCGATCGATCCCAACACAAGCGAGGTGTGGGTGGAGCTTAGCTAGAGATGGGCGGGCATAGCTAAAATGGAAAAGTCCATTATCAATCAGTTTAGTATATGATCACACTTCCCTTTGATGAACCGATCAGGTCCCAATCATCGCAGCCCGGCTATGTACTATAGCGCGTTACCTGACCCGCTTCCCTCCCTCGGGAGCGCGCTCGCTGTTTGGCTGCGGCATTCTATTTGTGACGTCACAGGCAGTATATACGGGGTCGAAAGATCAGTTTCGAGAGCGCTCAGGTGGTGGCGAGGTGCTTGGTCCAAGAGGACGAGCGCAGGTGACTACATGCCGTAACGCGGATATCCAACATCTGCTGCGGATCGTTTCGGTTTTCAGACTCGTTCTCTTTGGGGCACAAGCCACTACATCCCAAACCGCAGTTTTTGTAAGCTCCCGTGAAGATATCACCCTGGAGCAATACACAAAGTAATGTCAGGTAGCTCAAGACACTACTTCCGCAAAGGGACCATTAAGCGGATGGGCCTTTTGGCCCCGATGTAGCTCGTCATTCAGTATGTGGGGTGAGTGGCGTACTCGGTGATGACCTGCCAGATCAGCCGTACCACGCAGCCAGTGGTCGAAATTGATCCGCACATCATGTGTTAGCTTTTTGACATTTTCGACCTGATTTATGGGAACATTGCTTGTTGCATCGTGTGAGCTATTCGATGCATCTCGTCTTGTGGACCACCAGAATGCATCCGCATTAACTACCATTCTTCCGTAGCCCGTCAAAAACTGTAGGGCATTTTCCAACTTCCGCACCAGTAGAGAACTTTTTAAACCACTCACCGAAGGATCGTCTTCACTTTTTCTGAGAATGAGCCGTATCAGCAGTATGACTGCAGTATTTTCCCGCATTCCAAATATCGTAAATATGAGACTTCTTCCGTACCGATGTCTAATAGGTACTCTGTGTTATTATAGTATTATTGTATCACTCTTATGTAACAGCTACCGGTGACTAATAGGTACCTCCCGGACATTTGAGACCGCATTTTTATAATCTATTAATATCATGTATATAGTATCGTCATTTTCCGTACCTATAAGCACCGCAAGGTCGTGTGACCTTCCATGTTACTGTAATTTTATAACGTTAGTGATATGGCAGTAGCCATCCATGTTACATTGTTTTGCTGATAATAACAACTCTTGGACCGCAATATCACTAGGTTACACAATACAGCAACAACACCCGCATCACCTCATTCCCCGTTCATAACGCGAACATGACATGTGGCTGACTAAACCTGGACTATTCTAGCCCGATAGGATAGGATTCTAGTAGTAGGGACGATTACTCGGTAGGAGACATTTTGTGATAGTCTCTTTTCCGGAGTAGCGGATATGTAACACCGCACTCTGGGTAGATTGTATAAATTGGCCATTTTCCTTAAGGCCCCCTAATGAGTAAGTGTCTCTGTCTATGCTCCACCAGGCTTCGGGATTATTACTTGTCTGGACCGCCTTCGGTCACGTTATTAGAGTTAGCCCTGGAACTATTGGGGTTCCAGTGTGGTTACAAATAAAGTCGTGATTATCGCACCCCCACCCCACCACCCCGCATAGCCTCGAATACGGGTTAGTTAGAAAACCCCAGCAAAGTAGGAAGCACTGTGAATATATATATATCTAATTTATTACTAGCCTGCAGTGCATCTCTGGGCGATACTAACTAACCCTAACGTTAGGTAAATGGTAGCTCCCCGGATACGGATCAGTGTAAATCCATACCCGACACACCAGTGACGGAAAGGATCCAGCTCTCCATCTAACTCTAACAGTGACTGGGTGCGGTCTACCCACACGCCCTTTGTGGGAGGTCACTATAGTTGGATAGCTGCATCTTTGTCCCCACCTTAAAAACCTAAATGTGCTTTTCAAACGCTTGTGTACCGTATTTGTCCTTGTGATGTTATGTGTGGTCATGACCTGACGGTAACAGGATCGTTATATGATTCTGGAACTCTCATCTCATGACAAGTACGCACGCGTCTACCTAGGGGGATGTTCCGTGGGGTGGCCTCGCGGTCAACGAACATTCTTGCCCGGCAGACATATGTTAAAGAATAGTTAGCTTACATTTCCAATTGCGATTAAAAACTAGATTTGGACCCAACAACTAAATGATAGGGTAGGATTTAGCAGAAGGCCCGCATAAATAAAGTGGCAACTACTGACACGGAATCTTGGAACTTACATAAGATGGCGGTGTTGAATTCTCCGGAAATCATCCACCCCCACCTTCACGTAAAACAGCGTGCATCACAGCATCCCTGTAGCTTTACTAGGTTGACTCGTTTACATAATTTGGTTTCAACAAGAGAGTGCCCCTTTTTGCCATCTCTCTTCCTCTGCTTCGGCGTTGTAGGGATTTTACTGTGACGGAGGCCCGCGCGAAGCACTTTCCTCTCGCAACAACGTATTGTTCCGTAGGGTTTAATTTGGTTTATATTAAATTGGCTAAGTAGCCGCGCTAGGACTCTCCTTTGCGGGAATATCTCACGGATCTCATTCTGTGAGGTAGCTCTGGCAAGGACCACGATTATGAGTCGTCAACCCGGCCCCATGTTCTAAACGCCACCCCCAGGTGGCAGCAAACGAGTACGATTGTTTGACTGTGCCATATTAATTATTGTATGTATCTTTAACTTTATTTCCCGGCTGTAAAATGGCGCCGTGGAGCCGTCACACCGGTGACACAAAGAGCGTGGACGAGACGGTGTGGTTCAACTTTTGCGGCAATGGTCGCACAGCCCCACTGGAATGTGAACGTTCCACCGGGTCTCAAAGTCGGTTTCTGTACGGTCCGGCAACCCCGAAATCCTCTGCTAACCGGCTATCCTGCCCCGCCGCGCCACGCACCTATGGTGCCGCGGAAGGGGAACGTCCGGCGGACCAGTGTGCATGCCCGGAGGCTACAGAACAATAACAATGGGCCAGTGCAGAAGAACTAACTTAACATGTCTCAAAAAATTAATAAAGCATACTGTTGAATAGTTTAACATAATTGGATTGGAACACATTGCTGCCTAAGGCCAATTGTGTTCAAGATATTCAACATAACATTTCTTACATCATGTTCAAGATTGTACTAGCTAATATGCTTTTGTTTTTGTTTTGGAAACATGTTCACATATTTATGAGCGGGACTGTAAGATGCTATTTTCTAAAGCGAGGAGAGGACGTCATTGCTTAAATATGCGGCATACATATACGAGGGCGGGAGGGAGGGAGGGAGGGAGGGAGGGAGAGAGAGAGAGAGAGAGAGAGAGAGAGAGTGAGAGAGAGAGAGAGAGAGAAATGATTTGGCTGAGTACAAAAGACAGAGATCAACAACGAACAAGGCGGATTGCAGCTGTATGATGTTTCTACTACTACTGCCGCAGATAGCAGTTATTGTGAATTATCTACTAGGTTATACATACCTCATCATCATCATCAATCACCCTATAATCAACACGAGGTACAATTCCATAATCCATGGAAACAAACAGGTGTAAAATAGCATCTAAGACGGGGCTATTCTAGTGTTAACATGATTACTTGGCCAGTGTCTGATAAAATCACTTAGTTTGCATGCCTCGATCACAGCAGGGGGGGGGGGGGTCTGAGCGCACATAGTTACATTGCAGATGCCTCGAAAGTTATCTCAGGCCTCATCAAGAACGTGTTTTGGTAATTTGTGTCGGTTCCGAAACCATAAAGAAATCATCATTTTAATATGAACGATTGATACACACCGAGAATTAGCCCAAGGAGACGTGCGATACGCCGAAGCGAAAACAATCCGTCTCCCTCATTTAGCCGGTACGCCCTGATGACGCGCTTATGACATAGTCACAAAGCCTCTTCCGAAAGTATACACGTTTTTCAAACGTCATATAGCGAATAGCCTAGTTAACAGGTTAGATAGTCTATAGTATCTAACTTGTGGGAGAACGGACTACGTTGAATTCTGCCCGGCATACTTTAGACAGCACCACCTTTCTGTTAAAGTAGATTTAAAATATTCAACAGCATATATACACATAGGTAACCAATTTAGGATATTTGGGAGTAGTAGTAGTAGTAGTAGTAGTAGTAGTAGTAGTAGTAGTAGTAGTAGTGGTAGTGGTAGTGGTAGTGGTAGTAGTAGTAGTAGTAGTAGTAGTAGTAGTAGTAGTAGTAGTAGTAGTAGTAGTAGTAGTAGTAGTACAGACTGCTATTGCATTTAGGCATTGGATGCACGCCAAAGAACTGGGAACATGCCTAGTAAACAATGCATCTACCCTGTCTACCAGGAAAAGCACGGGAACTAGCATGGCGATTACTGCATCGAAGGCTATGGGTTGGCCATCTGACATATATGTGCAAAATAACAAGCACAGACCGGCGCGTATTATGCAATGCTGAGGAGTAACAATAGAACATCTATTTACCCAGTGTCACATAACTACAGGCTTTTGGGCATATATCGACATGTTCCTTGCTAAATATGGAACCACATATGTGAAATTAATGGCTGAAACAATTATATTCAACGATTGCCCAAGTATCGAAGGAATCATTAATGACAAGGAGAAAGAATTGTTAGTAACTCTGTTAACTGTAGGAGTATGGGTCATCTGGAAGCATCGGTCGTCAGAGGCCAGAGATACAACAGAAAAGGCCATCAAAGAGCAATACAAGCTATATTTTAATCATTGCTGATCAGCTGCAGCCATTGTGAATATTACACACCCGCTGCTTGTTGTATTTTGATACGTGTTATTTTAATTTAATTTAATTCTTTTATTTTGAAAATTGTACTGCCTTGGGAGACGCTAACCGTGCAGAGTATACTAAGCACGTGAACTTTGGGAATCGGTATATTTAAATATCAAATGAGAATCGGGTTAATGTTTTGGAGGTGATCTGAATTTCGAGGTCATTAGGTTAACGGAGCATGATACCTTACATATATAAAAGTAAACATCCTGTTGTAAATGTTTATTGTAGGTGTATTTGTTCCAGGACAATTTGGAAAATTACAATGGAGTAAATTTAGAATGTGAATCCAAAGCAACATCTATGTCGTCGTAATTTGTAGACTTGCGCGTGTGCATTATACTGGCTACATCGTCACCGGCCATTTAAGAATCGGCTAACGGGCGTCAAGTAGTGACATGTTGTTACTTATTGACGAGTCGTCTCGACACTTGTTGGCGAGCGGCACTCGCCATTTGGTCCTACTACTATACGGTATGCTACGTTAAGCTCCCTACGATCTACTTAGCCTGCCGGTCATGAATCGTCTCAATAGCGTCAATGAGTAGCAGTAACGTACCGTTAATTACTGATGAGTCGCGTCCCCACTTGTTGGGTAAATCTGCTCACCATTTGGGCCTACTACTACACGGTGTGCAAATAGTAATGGCTTTGTTGAATTATGTTATGTTATCGTGTAGTAGTAGTAGTAGTAGTAGTAGTAGTAGTAGTAGTAGTAGTAGTAGTAGTAGTAGTAGTAGTAGTAGCCATTCCCCATTGATCCCACCCGATAAGGCTCCCCACAGCTAATTAGCGCTGGGCCAGAAATGGTATTTATCCTGCTCTGCAGGCAGGTGTTTGAGTGGAAGATGCATTCTGTTTGTGCCAATCAAATACTGACAGGTGCATATACACCCGCATTCCTGAACATGAAGCGGGTTAGAGGTATATTCAATTAATGCTTTCCAGAGGCAATTGCCTGCGTGACTGAGTCGCCGCCTTTCGACCACTAGTAAAGTGTGTGGAGATGTTGAAACCTGTGTTCATAATAGTTGGTACCGCATAATGCCAGCAATGTTACTCGCACTGAGTATCGCGATCCTCTACCATGTACACGTATCGTTAAAGTGTGTAATATATAGTTTTTGATCGCACTCCACAGACACGTATATTGAGCAGGTGTATTAATTATTAATAACTCATGTGTACAACGACGTGCATACCTCGCTCGTTAATTAGTTCCAGTAATTGCTTCAGAGCAGCTGCAGTCTATGTGCTTCCTACGTCTAATGACACACATGAGTTGATCAGGTGTTGCTGGTCATTCATTTATGCCAGGGATAACTCGTCATTCAGCGCGTTTCCATTCACACCCTTCCGATAGCATGTTCTCACAATTCCACTCTTTGATACGGTAGCACGCGCCGTACCTCATGCGCATGCAGTGGCTCAGATTTCTTTGTATAGAAGTACTCACCGAAATAATTGTTTCTGTTGTGTCTTGTTAGCGAGGAGTTTTTTCTTCGAAGCGACATTCGTATCATCATTAACTATAGGCGTTGCTCTATGCAATTATACTACGCGTCCTTATCTGGTGAGTAGTGGATTGCGCTACTCTGTTCCTATATCTATTAAAACCATAATCGCTAAATTTAGTCAGAAAAATTAAAATATTGTTTTATTGAATACGCATTACAGGCGAAGACTTCACTTTGGAGAATTGACCACTGGACTGACTGGGTCAGCTAGCAAGCCAATCATCAATCCATTGGAAAATTTTCTCATATATATTCCTCAAATATGCATTCCTAAAAACTACTGCAGAAGCTAATCTCTGGTAGCGTATGTTATACGTTGACTTGGGAAGCGACCACCCAGCCCACGATTCACATGTGTCAGTATACTGATCACTGTTGTTACAGCCCATATGGTATTAACAAGTACTGTCATATTTCGCGCTCATAGCAAACATTATGCATACGAATTAATTGCGCACAACTCGTATTTCCTTGTGAGATTCCTTGGAGCAATATATTGCTTAAGCGAATATAACTGATGATCAGCCTGCAATGCCCTCTAATAAATGTTCATCAATGGACCTTTCCATTTTTAGCTATGCCCCGCCCATCACTAGCTAAGCTCCACCCACACCTCGCCGTGTTTGGATTGATCGATCCCCGAATGCCCTAGCTATCAATTTCCTGAAAACTATACAGGGAAGCTGTTGAATATTGTGTAACTAATTTGACGTGGTGCTGTTGCTGCCTATGGCAGCAACAGCGCCTAGTCAAATTAGTTTCGAAATATTCAACAGAATATTTATTAAATAGTAAAAGCAAACAATTTGTACAACAGCCCATAGACCGTCTTCAAATATGCGTGCGTGACGTACTTATCGACATCATTCATGACGTCATTCATTATGATGTCATTGTACACATCACACAGCTCATTATGACGTCATATGATGGGTGGGTACTCTGGATAGGACCATTGCCTTTTCTGCAAAGTGATACACCTTAGTCGTTCCTTAATAACCATTTAACACTCATATCAGCTAACAACTTCTTCTGCAGTGGTGTTGAGAAAGGGCCATTTGCAGACCAAAAGATGACTATTTTTAAATTTACCATTGAGATGACTGGCTCGATAACCGAGCCAGTAATTGCAGTGGTACATTTTCAAAACTAGTCTTCTCTTGGTCTGCAAATGGACATTTTCTATGAGAAAATTGAAATTTTCGTGAATACATTTGAGGGTTACAGGGCGAATCAGTTTTCGGTATGTGCATGTTCATCCATTGGTCCCAGAATAGCTATGACAACCAGTTTTACACGGACAACATAATACACATATACAGCATAATATATCGTGACGTCAGTAGTTATGGTGTGTTGCCTTTGATCCGAACTACGTGTGTTTCAGACTTTCAACCGTTTAGGACAACAATAACTATGCGGGTTTCATTCATGTCATGGGATTCCCAACCTTTGAATATTTTTTTCTGGAGAATTATAATGATTAGCTGATATAAATGTGTACGTTTTTTCAGAGCGTTTATTACATGTTGTCGCAATATAGCGAGATCTCATTTGCCAGTAATCAATTTCCTTTGTGAAAATGTGCAGCATGACCACCATTTCTACGTACTGATACTAGAGTGGGTCAGTTCTCTACCCGCTCATTATGCACTTGGAATAGTCACTGCTCTTAATCAGAACATTGGGAATATTTAACCCCTCTTGTGTCAACTTTACCCTTTAATGGTCAAACCGACAAACAAACAACTATTCAAAAGGCATAGAGCCAGTCATTCTAGTGGTAAAATTTCAAAAATTCTCTTCTTTCGGCCTGCAAATAGCCACTGGCTAAGTAAACACTTTAGTTCTCATTACTATGACCCCTTTAATGGTTAAGGCGGTAAAGAAAATTCAGTGGTAAATTTACAAAAATAGTTTTCTAAAATGTTTAATTGATATATCAGCAGTACTTTGAGAGCTTTGAGGCGCTGTTGACACAAGAGGGGTTAAAGACAGCATTAAGACCATTGACATATTTGCGCAATATCCAGCCACCCATCAAGCTACTGATAGAGGACGTTATCGCCGCGTAGATACAGCAATGGATCTCCCGGTACACCACTTGTTATCTCTGGCGTGTCTTCATTTTATGACTTTGCTTCTTGGATCTACTTGATTCGTGATCAAGTTAATTACAAAATCGTTCACATGATTCAGATTCAGATTTTTTATTGCAATAACCCAAACATGAGGATATGGCAAATACGAATACAGACAATACATGACAAGTAATAAATACAGACTATCATAAAAATAAAACTATAATATGTCATAGGAATAGCAAATTATACAATTTATATATACATGTAGGCAATTGGTGGACAGCGGAATTATGAGGGCGATGGCGTCTTTCGTTTTTGAGCGACAGTATTTACAGAACTAGTAACATTTTTTACAATATCCCAGTCACTTTGCAAGAAGATATTAAAAATCCGAATTGTTCACCGTCAGATAGTATGTCAAGTGTTGTACATTGTGATAGACTATCGAACAATTGAACTCTCTCAACAAGAAAACAGCACACTCTAACATAAAATGCTTTTAATTTTCTGCATTGCCAGAATCGCCTAATTTACATAGTTGAGCATCGGCTGGAACTTTGGGTCGGGAATATCTATCACTTTCAATTCGCAGGGAATGTGCACGTAACCTTTGTTTAGAGAACTCGCGACGTGTATTTACCATATGCTCCGCCAAGTCGTAACTTTTTATTTGAAATGATTTCTTACAAAGTTTACTGGAACGTAAGTTGGGGTTATTATCAGAGTCTTTTATATGGCCCAGCCATTGAGAGGCATACATCTGTTTCACACTTGCTTGGAAGGTGGATATACGATTTCCTGATGGACAAATTCAATGTAAGGTCCCATTTACGACTGTATACACTTACATTGTTCAGAGTCATTTGCAGCCCTGTGTGAGACCTGGATACTAATACCAAGTCATCAGCGAACAACAGGCAACTCACTTTTGTGTCATGCAAGGTTACTGGGTCACACTCAAGGAAAATATCAGGAAGGTCACTAATGAATACGTTGAATAATAATGGACCCAAGACGTAACCGTGTTTAACACCAACACTGGATTAGATATTGTCACTGAATTTTCCTCCCAATTTAATGAAGTAAGTGCTCTGCAAAATCGAAATGAAATCACCGCCAACACCCAGCTTAATAAGTTTGAAAATCAAGGCTTTTCTGGTCACCGAGTCGAATGCAGCTTTAAAGTACACAAAACAACGTAAGTAAAAGTGATCCTTGGAAAGTTTGTTTACGTATTTATCAATTACGTATTTTAGTGTAAAATGTGATGCGTGCGCCAGTTCGATAACCAATCTGACATTTAGGGATACGTGACATATCATCAGAAATTTAGATACTCGGGTATGCAAAACGCTACAAAAAGTGTACACATATTGCTCCCAATCGTAATACCCAGTAGTTATTAGGATCGCGCTTGTCACCCTTTTTGTGTAGAGGCATTAAGATATTGCATCTCCAAGCATCGGGAAAGACCCCGTTGGTAAGTATTTCATTAAATACGTTGTGCAACAAAGAAAAAAGAGCATTATGACCGTCTTTCAACATTTTATTTAGTATCAAATCGAATCCACCTAATTCCCTGACTTTCAATTTCGATATAGCCGTAGAAATGTCGGTGGTTGATATGGAGAAGTTAAGCATATTACACACGTCATCTTTATGGGAGTTTATAAAGTCCTCCATACCATTATCACCTTTAGCATTTCTTACATTTGGAATATTGTTGAGAAGCTTGGTAAAATGATCAACCCACTCAGTATTACTAATCGGGTTGTTATTAGTACAGTTGTTATCACTGTTCCTTAGCCTATCGAATAATGACCACAATTCTTGTGGATTGTTCCTATACAATGTATCCATCTGGGAAAGAATATCTTGTTTAAAAGATATTTTTTTCTTATTGAGAAGTCGTTTATATTTTTTCCGCAATGCACGGAAGTTAGAAAGACACTTTCCTTGCATTACAAGGTTCTTTGCTGCCTCGTCCTCTGAGCTGAGCTGCTTTAGGTCGTTCTTTACCTGTTTACAGTCTGAGTCTAACCAATTATTTCTCACTTTTCTAGTTCCTTTGATCTTACCACCGGTGATATACATACCGGTATTACGTGCACAGCTGACAATGATATCGGTTACTGAATCAACCGACAAATTAACGTTAACAGACTGTAACATTACCTCTTTGACCTTTGACCTGATACAGGGCACGGGTAGGGTTTGTTGGAATTTAACGTCATCACCAGCAGGCCACAAAAAGTATATACATTTTTGCCTACTTACTGAATCTTCTTTGAAGATACACTAGCGTCCTGTAACCAGAATACAGGATAACAAGCAGTGAATAGAGAATGGATCCGGCCTATGTACATTGAACATTTCAACACAATTCAACATATGTACAGGGACTAGAAAATAGTCTATCACACTGCACATACCAGTGTGACTGAAGCATGTATTACTCACTAACATATCACCAAAAGCAAGGCTGTTTAGAATTATGAGGCCTGTTTCCTTACACAAAGATAGTGATTTTCTACTGTGGCCATCAACGCCACTATTATCTGAGTTTCGCCTACTAATATATGTGCCGGCAATATATAGATCATTTCTAGAGAGATCGCTGTAGGGAGAAAAGTCACGATTACAGAAATCAGGTTCGCAATTTGTGCGTGCATTGAAATCCCCACACACGACACAGTCGCCTTCTTTCGAATAAGTAGCAATGCCAGTTTCTAATAATTCAAAAGGTATCCTCACTCCGCTTAACATATGATGATGATGCTGGTCTGACATATACTACAGCCAGAAATAGGTCTTCAGCATGATCAAAGAATAACTTGTTAAGTTGCAACGACATTTTTTAGCTTGAGGATGTTTGAAGTAACTT